>CM075984.1:51785339-52215359 GCA_038087875.1 Malacoraja senta
ACTCCATTTACGCCTCATGATGCCTCATAAAAGCAGCCAACGTATTCAAAGACTCGTCCAGCCCCTGGCAGTAAATACAGAAGCTTGAAAGGTGCGCACCACCAGACTCAGGAACAGCTTCTTCCCCTAACTGTTATCAAGCTTCTGAATGACCATTCCATCAGCTAGGGAGAGTTACTGTCCGATTCACCTCTACCCTATTGAGACATTGGACTTTTTCTATGGAAGTGTTTTGCTGCAATGCTGAGAACTATGCCATGCATTCATAAGTCATAGGGGCAGAATTAAGCCATTTGGCCCATCGAGTTGACTGCTTCATTCAATCATGGCTGGTCTATCTTTCCCTCACAACCACATTCTCCTGCTTTCTCCCCATAACCTTTGACACCCTTACTAATTAAGAACCTGTCATTCTCCACCTTATAAATGGCCAAAGACTTGGCCTCCACAGCCATCGGTGACAATGAATTCCACAGATTCACCACCCTCTGACTACAGAAATTCCTCCTCATCTTTCCAAAGGTACATTCAGTCTGAAGAAGGATCTCGAACCGAAACGTCACCCATTCCTTCTCTCCAGAGATGCTGCCTGTCCCGCGGAGTTACTCCAGCATTTTGTTACTACCTTCGATTTAAACCAGCATCTGCAGTTCTTTCCTATACATTCCTTTTATTCACTCTGTACCTTCCCCTTTGCTCTACCTATTGTACTCGCGTTTGACTTGATTGTGTTTGTGTGTGGTGTTATAGAAAAACGTAGAAAGAGAACATATAAAAATTAGGTGCAGGAGTAGGCCATTCGGCCCTTCGAGCCAGCACCGCCATTCAATATGATCATGGCTGATCATCTAAAATCAGTACCCCGTTCCTGCTATTTCCCCATATCCCTTGATTCCTTTAGCCCAAAGAGCTATATCTAACTCTTTCTTGAAAACATCCAGTGAATTGGCCTCCACTGCCTTCTGTGGGAGAGAATTCCACAGATTCACAACTCTCTGGGTGAAAACGTTTTTCCTCATCTCAGTCCTAAATGGCCTGCCCCTTATTCTTAAACTATGACCCCTGGTTCTGGAAGTTATCTCAGTATGGATCTCAGTATAGATAGGATGCAAAACAAAGCTTTTCACTGCACCTCATAATAATACATCTAAATCTAAATTAATTAAAAAACTACTCAAGGTTTGCCTTATTGATCCATCCTCGAACACACAACACAATACCCTAGCAAAACGTAACCAGCAAGGGAAGGGAAGAGTTCTGTAAACTGTTTTGACGAGTAACAAGAAAAATGCAACAACAAAAAATCTGCATCTTTAACAAGTAACAGAACAATTGCAAATTTTACCATCAACACGTATTTGTAAGAGATGATCAGTATTCCAGATAAAAGGGTAAGATACTAGAGAAGACTTATAACCATTTCAAATTAATACTGGCAGCAGTTCAAAGAGTATGGTGCACTTAGTGGAAGAGAGTAAATGCCTCATATCCATAATGCAATAATGATATTTATTTTGACTGTCAAAATGATTAATTACAGAATGTGGCAGACAGGATCAAATGTAATTCCTCACCTAACATGATGAACAGTTTTGTGAGCAAGATTGGTTGTTTTCTCCATGCTAATGGTAAGAGACTTACGCAGAAAAAAATCTCAGGATGAGGTTTGATTAGATTAGATTAGATTAGATATATTTTTTATTTCGAACGATTAAAAAAGAAGAAAAGAAAAAATGAAAATGAATAATAAATAAAGGAAAATTATATATATACATATATATATACATAAATACATACACACATACATACATATACATGTACATATATACATACATACATATACACATATACACACATACACATATACATAACATATATGTACATACATAAATTAAAAAATCAAAAGTCAATTTCAACATAATACACATTAGACTCGTTCGAAAAGGGATAGGAAGAAGCCTATGCTTGTCAAGTCCTACCCCCATTCTTCACCATTAACAAATGCAAAATTCAATAAAATAAAATAAACAGACAATTCAAATAAAACTACTCCAATCAAGCTATTAAGAAAAAAATAAGTTTTTTTAGTTTAAGTTTTAGTTTTAGAGATACAGCGCGGAAACAGGCCCTTCGGCCCACTGAGTCCGCACTGAATAACGATCCCCGCGCATTAACACACACACATCCTACACACACTAGGGACAATTTTACACTTATACCAAGTCAATTAACCTACAAACCTGTACGTCTTTGGAGTGTGGGAGGAAACCGAAGATCTCGGAGAAAACCCATGCAGGTCAGGAGGAGTCAAGTCAAGTCAAGTCAAGTCAAGTGAGTTTATTGTCATGTGTCCCTGGTAGGACAATGAAATTCTTGCTTTGCTTGAGCACAACAGAACATAGTAGGCATTTACTACAAGGCATTCTATAAATATATACACAATGGTCAATATACTGATAAAGTGCAAATAACAGTATTGGCTAGTAAAGTTCAGTGTTATGTCCGAGCCAGGTTTAATAGCCTGATGGCTGTGGGGAAGTAGCTGTTCCTGAACCTGGTCGTTGCAGTCTTCAGGCTCCTGTACCTTCTACCTGAAGGTAGTAGGGAGATGAGTGTGTGGCCAGGAGGAGAACGTACAAACTCCTTACAGACAGCACCCGCAGTCGGGATTGAACCCGGGTCTCTGGCGCTGTAAGCACTGTAAGCCAGAAACTCTAACACTGCGCCACCGTGCCACCCTTAACAAATGTTGTAGACATTGCGGTCACAATGATAATTTTCATTCCTTACATGGCTTTTTTAAAAATAATAATTCAAGGAATTTAGGGTGGCGTGTGATAGAGTTGTTGCTTTACAGAACCAGAGACCCAGCTTCAATCCTGACTACGGGTGCTCTCAGTACGTTCTCCCAGTGGCCGCATGGATTTTCTCCGGGAGCTCCGGTTTCCTCCCACACTCCAAAGACGTGCAGGTTTGTAGGTTAATTGGCTTCGGTTAAAAAAAATTATGAATTGCCCCAAGTGTGTAGGATAGTGCTAGTGTACAGGTGATCGCTGGTCAGCGCGGACTCGATGTGTCAGAGAACATATTTCCGCACTGTATCTCTAAAGTCGAAAGAACGTTATCTTTATAGGTTGAGCCGACATTTAATTCCATAGTGTGAAATTTAATTAATTTCAATTAATTCCAAGTTCACAAAATCACAAAAGGTTAGTTCGACAAGTAGCTAAGGCACAAACAGCACTGTGACCTTTATTACAAAGGGTTAGAGTATAAGAATAGGGAGGTTTTGCTACAGATATACAGAGTGTTGGTGTTACCACACCTGGAACACAGCACACTGTTTGGTCCTGTTATCTAAACAAAGATTTTAGTGATATTGGAGGCAGTCCCAAGTGTATTGCCAGGCTAATAGGTAACAATCCTAGGTTTAAAGTGAAGGGGAAAAGATTTAATAGGTATCTGAGGGGTAACCTTTTCACACAAAGGGTGGCACATTTAAGAAACTGTTAGACAGGTACATGGATAGGACAGGTTTGGAGGGATGTGGACCAAACATGGACAGGTAGGACTAGTGTAGCTGGGACATGTTGGCCGGTGTGGGCAAGTTGGGCCAAAGGGCCTGTTTCCACACTGTATCACTCTAGGACTAGGACTCTAATTCACTAAGACGAGAAGTCGGCGTTATCAAGAGAGTCTAGATAGTTTTGGGCTGTATTTCCTTGGAGTTTAGAAGAATGAGGGGTAGGCTTATTCACACATACACGTTCCTGAAGGAGCTTGACAGGGTAGATGCGGAGATATTTTCAATCATGACAGAGTCACGAACATGGGAACAGAACTACATTTAAAGCTGAGGCGTGGGTGGTGAATGCAGACACCTCACAGCATGTAGATGAATACTTGAGTTACCAACACAGAGAAGGCAGTGGACCAAGAGCTGGTAAATAGGAATAACATAGATGGGCACTCGATGGTCGGTAAGTGATGATTCACTAGCTACAAGTATGTGGCCTGATGATGAAAGAATGCAATCTACAGAACACGACACTGGTACATCAGCCAACTTTGCAATGTTCCAAGCAACAAATATGTTGATTTATTCACGTACATCGATCACACCATGTTCATAAGTTCACATACATCGATCGCTCGTGTTCGACTTTGAATACTCTGTACGTTCTCCCTGTGACCGCGTGTTCATAAATTCTAGGAGAAGAATTTGGCCACTCAGCCCATCAATTCTACTCCGCCATTCAATCATGGCTGATCTCTCTTTCCCTCTCAACCCCATTCTCCTACCTTCTCCCCATAACCCCTGACACCCGTACTATTCAAGAATCCGTCAATCTCTGCCTTGGAAATATCCATTCTTCCCTTTAACTTTCCCCGCTCCCTTCACTCTCTCTGACATGTCCTCCAAATAACTATTGGAGAATGGCCCAGAATGGCCCTCCCCTTTGTCATCAGGAAATATGGAATATCAATATAGACACTCAATGCTGGAGTAACTCAGCGGGTCAGGCAGCATCCATAGAGAACATGGATTGGTGACGTTTCGGGTCAGGAGAATATTTCCGGAAAATAAAGAAAACTGGGAAGACCGAAGACCAAAGTAATTGTCGTGGATTCCATCACAAACTCCATCTCCATTCATCTTCATTTCCATATGCCTTCTCGCCAACAATTGAAGCCATAACCAGATTATTTGCAAACTTGCCATCTTGTCTGACTCAGAGATAAGCACCTCTAGATAAGTTCTGCAGCATCACTATGGTCACCTACTTGCATCTCTGCAACACTTACTCCTTCAGTTTATTTACAGTTGAAACCCGCACCCTTTGTTGACTTTATACTTGACTATTTCAACGTACTCCTACAGAGCCTCCTTCACTCTACCTGTTATAAAGTCATCTAAAATGCTGCAGCTAGATAGATATAGCTTGAATATAGAACAGTCCAGTACAGGAACGGGCCATTCAACCCACAATGTTTGTGCCGAACATGATGCCACTTTAAATGGATCTCATCTGCCTGTACATGGTCCATATCCCTCTATCCCCTGCACTTCCATGTGCCTGTCTAAAAGCCTCTTAAACACCACAGAAAATATTGTATCTGCCTCCACCACCACCCCTGGCAGAGTGTTCCAGACCCCGAACACTCCCTGCATAAAGAAACAGCCCGCATATCTCCATTAAACCTTCCTCCTCTCACCTTATAGCTATGTCCTACAGTGTTGGACATTTCCACCCTGGGGAAAAGGTTCTGACTGTCTACCCTGTCTATGCCGCCAATAATGTCATATACTTCTATCAAGTCTCCCCTCAATCTCGGGCATTCCAGAGATACGCTTTAAAATTTGAAAGTGATCCTTAAATACTGTCGGTATTTAAATACCTTTGGTCTAGAGGTGGCACGGTGGCACAGTGGCAGAGTTGCTGTCTTACAGTGCCAGAGAGCCAGGTTCGAACCTGACTATGGGTGCTGTCTGTACGGAGTTTGTACGTTCTCCCTGTGACCGTGTGGGTTTTCTCCAGGTGCTCCAGTTTCCTGCCACACTACAAAAATGTACAGGGTTGTAGGTTAATCAGCATTGGTAAAAAATGTACATTGTCCCTACTTGTGTAGGATAGTGCAAGTGTACGGGGTGATCACTGGTTGGCGTGGACTCGGTGGGCCGAACGTCCTGTTTCCGCAGTCTTGCTCCTCTTTCTCTCCATGGTCCCATAGCTCCCGAAACTGTCACCGATCCTCCAGTCAGGCATTCAGAATTTTAAATGCTTTACCCACGACAGAGGCAACTTCGGCTGCTGAATACCCAAGATCAGTACGGGTACTGATTGGTATCTGATTAGTACTGATTAGTACGGGTGTCAGAGGTTGTCAGGGGAGAAGGCAAGAGAATGGGGTTAGGAGGGAGATATAGATCAGCCATGTATGAATGGCAGAGTAGACTTGATGGGCCGAATGGCCTAATTCTGCTCTGATCACGTCATCTTATGATCTGAAATTGCAAATCAGATCTCTTCCTTCCTTTAAGAGCACCTTGAAACCTTTTTGGCAAGGCTGTCTCCTTATCTCACGATATGGCTTGCTTTCAAATTTTGGTTAATAACTCTCTTTTGAAATGACTTGGGACAATTTACAACATGGAAAGCTCGATATAAATAAAAGATTATCGCTATTGGGGGTCACTGAAATCGGTGGCTGCATTATTCAAGGCATAGGATGCCTGGACACGTCCATGATTTGAAGAACAATGAAGTTAGAGCTCGTAAAGAGATGATATAAATTTAATACTCCTGACAGCAGTCACTGCAATAGCTACTGGTGATGTACGCTTGGCCCATTTTTTTGATAACCTGCTTTTGAATCAATTTCGTCTGAGAAGATGCTTTTCACACATTCCATCCTTTCCTTAGAGGAGAATTCACACATCCTCAGACACGAAACGTCACCCATCCTTTTCCTCCAGAGATGCTGCCTGACCCGCCGAGTTTACTCCAGCACTTGGTGTCTATCTTCGGTATAAAACACCATCTGTTTTGTTCTTCTTCTTCTTCTTTGTTTTCGACTTCAGTAAGCTACTCGTGTGAAAGATGAGAATCCAAACACAGCGTAATTCTAGGTTGCTGCTGGATTTTGCATTCATTCTGTACCTCAGATCCAAGCAGGCCACGAAGAGAGAAAAGTAATTATCCCGTGTTCAAGAAGGAACTGCAGATGCTGGAAAATCGAAGGTAGACAAAAGTGCTGGAGAAACTCAGCGGGGTGCAGCAGCATCTATGGAGCGAAGGAAATAGGCAACGTTTCGGCCCGAAACGTTGCCTATTTCCTTCGCTCCATAGATGCTGCTGCACCCGCTGAGTTTCTCCGGCACTTTTGTCTACCAAAGTATTTATCCCTTTGTGTGGTGCAGCAATTCAGATTTCACACCTTCGGAAACATGCTTGCACTAGACGTACAAACCTTCTAATGATTCTCAACAAAATAGTTTAAGAAAGAACTGCAGGTGCTGGAAAAATCGAAGGCAGACAAAAATGCTGGAGAAACTCAGCGGGTGAGGCAGCATTTTTCCCACAGTCTGAAGAAAGGTCTCGACCCGAAACGTCGCCTATTCCTTCTCTCAACAAAATAGTCATTATTTTTACACTGAAGATCAAGTAAAATATCAGTTATTAAAGGACCTTTGTATCTATCTTTGTTATAACTCTTGCGAGGCTCATGGGCATACAATTAAAGCGTAATTTCCACGTCCGCTTCAATACTATTGCGAAATAGGTTATTAAAATATTGAGAAGAGAAACACATTTATCTGTGTAGGAAGGAACTGCAGTTGCTGGCTTACACCGAAGATAGACACAAAAAGCTGGAGCAACTCAGCGGGACAGGCAGCATCTCTGGAGAGAAGGAATGGGTGACGTTTCGGGTCGAGACCCTTCTTCAGACTGCATTATTCTCACAGTTTATTCTGCATTTATCCCAAGTTGGGAGAAAGCGATTTGATGCACAGAAAGAGATTTATGCATCAAATCTCTTCCTAGGCACGTTAAACTTTTAAAAAACTTATTTATGGTATTTTTCACTGAATATCGCTATTTGCAAATATACTTTCGCACCAAGTAAAAGTATTAATGATTTGGATGAGAAAGACAAGTAAATAATTTAACTGAGGACATTTAATGAATGGGAACCCTTTGCACAAAAGCAAACAGCTGGACATATTTAAATTCCATAAGCACCCATCGCTGTTTGCATAAGTATAGCCTTATAAGCATCCGTTTTATATGTGGCAGCTATCCAAGGTTCTGAATCTATGAAACGTGACATTAAAATACATAATCAAATTGATTTTAACCTCCTCCTTATAATTAAAGACGTTGAAGCTTTGTAAAAAGGCAAACAATTAATTGACTACAAACTCACGCCCCTCGCTATTGGGGTTATTATGACTCCATGTCACAATCGGAATATCTTGCATTACTACTTTGAAGTCATCTAGCTGAGACAGTGGAACAAGTCGCTAGGTTACGGAATAAATTTAAGGCGAACGTTTCTCCAACCTGTATTTCATCCCCGTCTGCTTTGCAGTCGACTCCTTCAAAGACATGTGGTGCTGGGGCATGAAGTGGCCAAGACTTCGGGCAATGATCGCCACCGTCCGGAATTTTGCCCGGGCCCCATTGCCTAATTTGGGGCTGCTGACGTTCTGCTTGTGCCTCTCATCGCTGCCCCGTCCCTTCAGGTTGTGGTCGGTGCAAGCGATCGACACTTGCATCCTTTGGCCAACCGAGCCCCACGAAGCAAAGATGCGAAAGCTCGGATCGACAAAGCCAGCAAAGATTTGGCGGTGCGGGTTCAATCAGCCGGGCTGGTTTAATCCGGGGAGGTATCAGAGACACATCTCATCACGAGTACTTTGATGCTTGTCTGGTCCCTGTGGAAATTGTCAGGGACCGATGCTGGTCAGCGTTCACTGACCACACCGAAACGTCCAGGGCTCTGTGCACATTCAAAGCTATGTTTCTCAGCCTCCCCCCCTCCCCTCCTGCAGTGGCTGAACTCTTGGCTGAAGGGAAAACTCTGCACTTTGACGCTCTGCAGTGTGGATTTCCCAGATGACAGATTTCTTACAGCACGTTAACTCACTGTCTCGGGCTCCGCCTCCGACCATCCTCCCTCTCTCGCCTCTCCCTCCCTCTCTCGCCTCTCCCTCTCTCAAGCCGCAGCGCCGGCTCCTCGCCCTGGTCCCAACTCCGGGCATGAATGAGTGCCAGACCAAACCCCACTGCAACACGCCTCACACTCCCACCCTCCATCCCCAAAAGACACGGCTAACCTTCTGGATACCACAGCCAAATATGCATGTATGAATCAGCAGGCATGTTATATTTAATAGAATGCCTTCTATTCTGTTTCGGCTTCTGACAAACTGTTGTACAGCAAGATTTCTGGACAGAGTGCGCTGATATTTGCAAACTGCCAAGAAAATTAAAAAAATTAAAAGCAGGGCTTGGCTTTCTTGGTACTTTCCAACATTGCCCTGTGCATTTTCAACACAGACAAAGCCATGCATCTCGGTGCTGGTGTGTAGGAAGGGACTGAAGGTGCCGGGTTAAACCGAAGATAGACACAAAAAGCTGGAGTAACTCAGCGGGACAGGCAGCATCTCTGGAGAGAAGGAATGGGTCTCGACCCGAAACGTCACCCATTCCTTCTCTCCAGAGATGCTGCCTGTCCCGCCGAGTTACTCCAGCTTTTGGTGTCCACCTCGATGCTGGGTTAGACTCCAAAACATCTCAGTTACAAATACAATAGACAATAGGTGCAAGAGTACCGCCCCTTCACCTATCCTTTGCTGGAACCAGCCAATTGATCGCACGGCATTCGGTTCAAGGATACAATTCCCTTTTGGAAGTCACAGTTGAATCCGGCGCAACACCACCCCTTCCAAGAAGGGTTTGAAGAAGGGTCTCGATCCGAAACATTGCCTATTCATTCTCTCCATAGAGAGATTCATTCTCTCCCTCGCCCGCTGAGTTTCTCCAGCATTTTTTATCTACCCCTTCCGATGCCTTCGCATTTAATCCCCTGTCACCTGCCACTGGTAACTGTCTCGGCATTTTTACTCAGAGATTCATTTTGAACTTTAAAAAAAAATCAAATCTCCCCTTAGTATGGCTGCATGGTAACTCACATTTCACTGTACTTTAATTGGTACATGTGACAATTAAATTGAATCTTGAATCTTGAACCTGTCCGACCTAAAGAGGGATCTCAGCTCCTCTGGTCTATTTAACTCTGGGTCTGGGTAAGCCTTTTACCAAGTGTAGGGGAATCAAGAACTAGAGGACATACATGGTCAGAAGTTCAATCCTATTTAACTGGAACCTGCAAGTATTTTATTCCTCTTAAGATCGCCAAGGTTTCTTGAATATTGTTTTAAAATGCATTCTCAATTTGGCTTTCCATCTTCAAAGATTTATATATTTCCACACAGCTAGCTTGCTTAGTCCTTCTCGCCCACCTTATTAAAACTATACACATTCACGCATGAAGAAAAGCTTTTCACTGTACCCCAGTACACGTGACAATAATAAACTACACTAAACTGTGGTGGCAAGAACAGGAAGGCAGGTTATTATCTGAATGGTGTCAGGTTAGGAATTATTATCTAAATGGTGTCAAGTTGGGAAAAGGGGAAATACAATGAGACCTGGGTGTCATTGTACATCAGTCACTGAAAGTAAGCATGCAGGTACAGCAGGTGGTGAAGAAAGCGAATGGCATGTTGGCCTTCATAACAAGAGGAATCGAGTATAGGAGCAAAGAGGTCCTTCTGCAGTTGTACATGGCCCTGGTGAGACCACACCTGGAGTATTGTGTGCAGTTTTGTTCTCCTAATTTGAGGAAGGACATTCTTGCTATTGAGGGAGTGCAGCGTAGGTTCACGAGGTTAATTCCCAGGATGGCGGGACTGTCATATGATGAAAGAATGGAACGACTGGGCTTGTATTCACTGGAATTTAAAAGGATCAGAGGGGATCTTATTGAAACATATAACATTTATTAAGGGATTGGACACGCTAGATGCAGGAAACATGTTCCCGATGTTGAGGGAGTCCAGAACCAGGGGCCACAGTTTAAGAATAAGGGGTAGGCCATTTAGAACTAAGATGAGGAAAAACTTTTTCAGCCAGAGAGTTGTGAATTTGTGGAATTCTCTGCCTCAGAAGGCAGTGGAGGCCGATTCACTGGATGCATTCAAAAGAGTTACAGTGCTCTTAGGGCTTGCGGAATCAAGGGATATGGGGAGAAGGCAGGAACGGGGTACTGATTGTGGATGATCAGCCATGATCACATTGAATGGTGGTGCTAGCTCGAAGGGCCGAATGGCCCACTGCTGTACCTATTGTCTATGTATCTATGTATCTATGTAAACTAAATAAAAATCATCCCAAAACATGCTGCGTGTAAATTTCATCAGTTATATCTCTTGCTTTTTCAGCGTCATCCAAATCTATATTTGTCTATTGTTTGCATTGAGTTTCATGGCATCAGCAGCTTTTAAAAACTGCTTCCCATATACTTAATTCTAGGTCATTAACATACGTGGGAAAAACAACTGACTGAGTACAAACCCCTGGGGAACTCCCTCTAGTTCGAACAATAAAACTTCCTGCTGCTTTCTGCTTTCTGACCTTGAACCAAAATCAAAACCAGAGTGTCGTTAATTCTACAGGGTTGATAGAGTCATACAGTGTGGAAACAGGCCCATTGGCTCAACTTGCCCACACTGACCAACATGCTCCATCTACACTAGTCCCACCTGCCTGCGTTTGGTCCATATCCCTCTAAACCTATCCTGTCCAAATACTTTTTTCAACAGTATGATAGTACCTGCCTCAACTACCTCCTCTGGCAGCTCATTCCATTCACCCACCAACCTTTATTGAAAAAAGTTGCCCCTCAGGTTCCTGTTAAATCTTTCCCCTCTCACCTTAAACATGAGCACTCTGGTTCTTCATTCCCCAACTCTGGGTAAAAGACCCTGTGCATTTGCCCGATCTATTCCTCTCATGATCTAGTACACTTCTGTAAGATCACCCCTCATCCTCCTGCATTCAAAGGAATAAGTTGATGTCACCATTAGTCATGGTGAGGAGCAGTGTGCTTAGAAACATAGATAGAAACATTGAAACATGCTCTTGTTGAATGATATCCTATTTGATGAGCCGCTACCTCACAGCGCCAGAGACCTGGCTCCGATCCTGACCTCATCGCTGTCTATGTGGAGTTTGCATGTTCTGCCTATGACTATGTGGGTTTCCTCCGGGTGCTCCGTTTCATCCCACATCCCAAAGACGTGTGGGTTTGTAGGTTAATTGGGCTCGGTAAAATTGCCCCTAATGCCCCTCGGCCGACTTGGGGTTGCTGAATATCCCACGGTCTAGGCATAAGCTCAGGGGCGACCGCGCCTTTGCGGTTGCAGCCCCTAGACTGTGGAACAGCATCCCCTTTCCCATCAGAACCGCCCCCTCCATCGACTCTTTTAAGTCAAGACTAAAGACTTATCTATACTCCCAAGCCTTTCCTGACGTCCTCTGAGGGCTACATGTATATATGTATGTAGTTTGTTTTGTTGTGCTATTCTTATAACAAATGCAAAGCACTTTGGCCAACGAGAGTTGTTTTTTAAATGTGCTATATAAAAATAAATGTGACTTGACTTGACTTGACTTGAATGCGTAGGGAGTGGATGAGAAAATGGGGTGCCGTCGAACTAGTGTGAACGGGTTGGCAACGGAATTGGTGAGCTGCAGGGCCTGTTTCCATGCTGTATGTCTAAACAAAACTGAACCATTTTCCCACTCGCTCCCCATATCCTTCTGGAAGTTTGGAAGCTTTGCTATCTCCTCGGGATACCATTGAACAAGTGTGAACAGGTAATCGATGGTCTGCGTGGACTAGGTGGGCCAAAGGGCCTGTTTGCAAGCTGTATTTTTCAATCAATCAAAACCACTCTTCTATGAGTAGGAAATAAAATATGGTACTCCCTCAAGGAATCATCAATCGTTTTTTGACCATCGCATTTTACAACACCAATAATTTAACAAATGCACTGATAAGTGAAAGGCAAATGTTTATAAAACTATGAGGTGAATAGATAGGGGGGTGCACAATCTTTCAGCCAGGGTAGGGGAATTGAAAACAAGAGGACATATGCTTAAGTTGAGAGGTACAAAATCTAATATGAACCTGAGAGGCAACTTTTTCACTCAGAGAGTGGTGGGTATATGGAACGAGCTGGCAGATGAGGTAGTTGAGGCAGTTGCTATAACAGCATTAAAAGAAACTTGGACAGGAAGGTGGATCTTCTTCTTCTTCCTCTTGCGTACGGCGTGCACAGCCTAAAGTTGTAGGACAACTTGTTCTATTTGATCTTATTTAGGAAGGTGGATAGGAAACATTTATAGGGATATGGACCAAACCTGGACAAATGACACTAACTTAGATGGGGTATCTTGGATGGCATTGGTGAGTTAGGTTAAAGAACCTGTTTCTGTGCCATATGATTCTATGGCAGATGGAGCCCTGAAACCCAGCGTCAGGAATAAAGTGGCTACATCCTAAAATCTAGAACATGCTGTCATTCATCTTCCAATATATATTTGATACTTTTCCACCAAATAGATTCAAATGTGAATGGATTCAGGACAAAATTCTGGTCCAGATATTCGATGAAGGTTAAAACATAACAGATTTGAAACAAGTGTTAATGTCAGGAGGCTGCGTTGACTGAGATATCCCCAGGGCCGGCTTTAGGAGTATTGCTGTTTCTAATTAACATGAAAGGAGGTGAACCAGAATTGGAAGAGTGCCAGTATCATTTGTTAGTGGAAAGAGCAGTTTTACACTGAAGCCAAAACATTTTGGACTGAAATGACCCTGTCGGGGATATGTATGGTATTTGTTTGTTGAAGAAACATAGAAAATAGGTGCGGGAGTAGGCCATTCGGCCCTTCGAGCCATGGCTGATCATCCGAAATCAGTACCACGTTCCTGCTTTCTCCTCATATCCCTTGATTCTGTTAGCACTAAGAGCTATATCTATAGCTATAGATTGAAAGATACAGCATGGAAACAGGCCCATTGGCCCACTGAGTCCAGGCCGACCATCCAGCACCCATTCACACTAGTTCTAAGTCACCCAACTTTCCCAGCCACTCCCTACAAAGGGGTAATTTACAGACTTTGCAATATTTGACTTGGACCGCAATATTGAAAATAAAATTTGTGAGTAGGTGACGCTTCGGGTCGAGACCCTTCTTCAGAGTCTGAAGGAGACTCGACCCGAAATATCACATGTTCCTTTTATGACTTTCATTTTGTTGCATGTCATGTCAGATTGGCAGCAGAACTGCAATAGGAACAGAATGTGTATTGAGAGGACAAATTGTGCAGTTAGTAATAAATATATTGTTACAACTGGAGTAACAACTGGTGGATGGAATGGCTCCAACACCGTACAACCAACGCACAAAAGCAGACACAGGCACAAAGAGAGAGCTAGATAGAGCTTTTAAAGATAGCGGAGTCAAGGGATTATGGGGAGAAGGCAGGAACGGGGTCCTGATTGTGGATGATCAGCCACGATCACAGTGAATGACGGTGCTGGCTCGAAGGGCTGAATGGCCTACTCCTGCAACTATTGTCTATTGTCAATTGTCTAAAGTGCAGGAGAACATTGATAGGAGACCTTCCAGGGTCGGGACCTGTCTTCAGGCTGGAGATGCTGCCGGACCTGCTGAGGTACCCCAGCATTCTGTGTCCTCTTTTGTAAACCAGCATCTGCAGTTCCTTGATTCTGCACAAAAGCTGAAGCTACAAAAGAGATTCGGATGCTCCCCCATGATCAGACACATCTCCCTTCCTTTTGCTGGTCTGTTACTGCCGATCTTCAGTTGTTAACATGGATGGTTTTGGCAGCAGATAGGCAGGTTTGGCAAACAAGGCATAGAGTCATACATGAAACAGGCCCTTCGGCCCAACTTGCCCACACCGACCAACATGTCCCATCTATACTAGTCCCACCAGCTTGTGTTTGGGCCATATCCCTCTAAACCTATCCAATCCATGTACCCGTCCAAATGTTTCACAGCCAGGAGCATCCTGAATGGAAACAATTCAGTCCCATGATGGCCAAGGATCACCAATGGAATTTCGAGCAGTCTATAGCATTCCTATCACACTGACATTAAGTTAAATGTAGTTCTATTGTGGGGCCAAGGAGGAGTAGTGTTCATCGGGGCCTCATTAGATAAAGTCCCAAGCCTCCTCTTCCTTCACCGAGGGGACCTAGTCTATCCTAATCGTGCTTTCCAGCTAGCAGCTTCTTCTGATCCTGGTGGCTGCTCAGTGAATGGAATAATCTTCACTCTTCCCCAGCTGCCAGCTGAATTATTCTGCCAAAAATGAACAGGCAGCTGATTACTGGCATTTACTGTGAAATCTGCCAGACCTCAGCTTGTATCTCCTGCAGAAATCTCATGGGACTGAATTTCGCTCAGCGTCCTGGAGACTTTCTAACCTGTCAGAAATCAAAATGAATTTCAGACTTTCCAAATGGTTTTTGGATAGAACCAGGAAGATATCTATATAGGATTCCTTTACACTAATCCCATGTTCTAGTTTAAAGTAGATAAAGCTATCCTAGCTATCTATTATCTATCAAGACGTATTAAATGAAAATCAAAAGCAGAAGCATTAAAGACTCTGAAAATACATTGTCTCTGTTATAACTTTGGTCGATGCCTCATTTCAGTGTGCATGGCACTCCAGTTGTAACAGTATATTTATCACCAACTGCACAGGCAATCCTGTCTCAAGTCTTCCTTCCCCTGATTGCCTTGTCCTATGTTTCATGGGACTGTTCATAATTTTATAAGTGATAGGAGAAGAATTAGGCCATTCGGCCCATCATGTCTACTCCCCCATTCGATCGTGGCTGATCTATCTACCCCTCTCAACCCCATTCTCCTGCCTTCTCCCCATAACCCCTGACACCCGTACCAATCAAGAATCTATCTATCTCTGTCTTAAAAATATCCATTGACTGTCTATATCAGGGCGATGAAGTTTAGCAGCAACTGTACGAACCCCTAATTTAGATCAAAATGCTGGAGAAACTCAACGGGTGAGGCAGCATCTATGGAGCGAAGGTTTCGACCCGAAACGTCATCTATTCCTTCGCTCCATAGATGCTGCCTCACCCGCTGAGTTTCTCCAGCATTTTTATCTACCTTAGATTTTTCCAGCATCTGCAGTTCCTTCTTAAACCTAATTTAGATCATATCTGATACCTTCTACACAGCTTTGAGCTCTGATCCAGAGGTACAAGAATTTAGGGTGGCACAGAGGTGTAGCTGATAGAGTTGCTGTCTCACAGCGTCAGAAACCAATGTTAGATCCTCGGGTGCTGATTGCGCAGAATTTGCACGCTCGTCTTGTTACTGTGTGGGTTTCAATAGACAATAGACAACACGTGCAGGAGTCGGCCATTCGGCCCTTTGAGCCAGCACCGCCATTCAATGTGATCATGGCTGATCCTCCCCAATCAGTGCCCCGTTCCTGCCTTCTCCCCATTTCCCCTGACTCCGCTATCTTTAAGAGCCCTCCCTTGTTCTCCCTTGAAAATATCCAGAGAACCAGCCTCCACCACCCTCTGAGGCAGAGAATTCCACAGACTCACAACTCTCTGTGTGAAAAAGTGTTTCTTCGTCTCAGTTCTAAATGGCTTAACCCTTATTCTTAAACTGTGGCCCCTGAATTTGCACGTTCTTCCTGTTACTGTGTGGGTTTCCTCCAGGTGCTCTGGTTTCCTCGAAGATCTCTAAGACTTGCTGGCTTGGGGTTAATTGACCTCTGCAGATTATATAGGTTGTAGATGCAAAAAAGGGATAACAGAACTATCGATGATCGATGGGCAGCATAGATTGGATGAGCTGAAGGGACTGTTTCCATGCTGAATCTTTCCATTCAACGCAACTCAGTCGGATTAATAAAATATTCATAAATTTCAGTTGTATCTTAAACAAGATGATTTTGAATGGAATTGAAAATAATAGATGGAGAATAATACTCTTTTCACCTGCTTTCATCTCGAATAATGGGTTAAAGCAGAAAGTCAGGTTTGTTAAACAGAGGACCACTCATGAAGTTAGGAAACATGCCTTCAGGCCAACAGTGATGAAGATGTGGAATTGATCAGAAAATAGATTTTAAATATCAGCTCATTAATAGCTTTCTGAAATCAATAGATTTTTGTTTGCCAAGAATTTTAAATTCATGAAGGCAAAACAGGTGGAGACGGATCAGGATGTAAAAACAAGGAACTGCAGATGCTGGTTTACACAAAAGGGCACAGAGTGCTGGAGTAACTCAATGGGTCAGGCATCGTCTCTGGAGAGCATGGACAGGTGGCGTTTTGGGTCAGGATGTGACCTTCTCCAGAGAGGCGGCACGATGAGGAGGTAGCGGTGGAGTTGCTGCCTCACAGCGCCAGAGACCCGGGTTCGATCCTGACTATGGGATGGGTGCTGTCAGTACAGAGTTTGCACGTTCTCCCTGTGATTGCAAGCTTTAATCCCCGAGTGGTCCAGTTTCCTCCCACACTCCAAAGACGTACAGTTATGTAGGTTAATTGGGTTCGGTAAAGATTGTAAGATTGTCCCTAGTGTGTAGGATAGTGCTGGTGTACGGGGATCGCTGGTCGTGAGGTTTCACAGTGGGCTGAAGGGCCTGTTTCCGCGCTGTGTGTCTAAACTGAATTAAACAAAATCATCTTGGTTTCCAAAAATGCAGATGAAAATCTGAGCCGTTCAATTAGTGATTGGATTTGCTGAAACAAAGAAGGTAGAAGATATTCACAGGATAACTGGGTAATGAAGTGGAGAAAGGATTAATGAGAAGAATGATATGGAACATAGAAACATAGAAAATAGACGCAAGAGTAGAACATTCGGCCCTACAGGCCAGCACCGCCATTCAATATGATCATGGCTGATCACCCAAAATCAGTACCCCGTTCCTGCTTTCTCCCCATATCCCTTGAACGTGAGGCTTATGGTTCTGATACAAGGTCTGGGGTTGGGGGGGGGGGGGGGGGGAGGGCTGGTGGGGAGGGGGGGAGGGGTTGGTGGGGGGAGAGCCACGCTGCGTGGTAAATCCCACGTGATTATATGTCATATGTTT
Organism: Malacoraja senta; assembly: GCA_038087875.1. Taxonomy (NCBI): domain Eukaryota; kingdom Metazoa; phylum Chordata; class Chondrichthyes; order Rajiformes; family Rajidae; genus Malacoraja; species Malacoraja senta. The sequence goes on from CM075984.1 coordinate 51,803,097, forward strand.
AAGTTGGAGACACATTAGAAAAATAACTGAGAGGAAAAGAAGCGGATTCTAGATGTAGGTGGGTTGGCCTCAGAATAAAAAGAAAATTAATTGGATTAACCATGCATGGAGATGGGATAGGATGTCGGAAATGCTGACGGAATATGGAAATGCTTTGTGTGGAAATAGGAATGTGGGAAATATGTTTGAGAAAGGAACATGATATTGAATATGATATATGATATGAACATGAGCAGGATATTTAATCGCTCAACTCCTTCATGTCATTCAGCAAAATTATGTTGATTCACCTCCAAAGATGACACAAAATTCTGGAGCAACTGAGCAGGTCAGGTGGTGTTGTTCGCATGTACAGTTGTCATCATCTCATCCATCCCATCATCCAATACTGCTGCTTTTGGCCTATCTACCACAACCATTGCCCGTTTATGATATTTCTTAACATAGGAGTTGTTTAGTTTAGTTTAGGGATAGAACGTGGAAACAGTCACTGAGTCTGCGCCGACCAGCGATCCCCGCACATTAACCCTATTCTACACACTCTAGGGCCAATTTTACAATGTTATCGAGCCAATTAACCTACAAACCTGTAGGTCTTTGGAGTATGGGAGAGAACCGAAGATCTCGGAGAAAACCCATGCGGCCACGGGGAGAACGCACAGTACAGACAGCACCCTTATTTGGGATCAAACCCGGGTCTCCGGCGCCGCGAGCGCTGTAAGGCAGCAACTCTACCGCTGCGCCACTGTGCCGCCCAGATATCAGTTGTCTATCAGATACATACAATGAGCATGACATGTTCAAAGCTCTAGGGCAGCAATCAAGTGATTTAGAAAACAATATACACGGCTCCTAACATGTTATATTAATTATTTTCATGAACAAAACATATCTCGTATTGATTTAGTTAGTAATAAGTTCTAGTTTTGTGTATTGCCATGAGTGTTGGTGGTTTCCGTGGTAACAAGGTTGCAGAATATTTCTACCATTGGCGTATTCTTGCTTTCATGGTATCAGTGAACGGACCAACGCACACACTTTCAGGGGAATTAACTATGGTTGTCAGTTGAAGTGGGAACACAGAGGCAAAAGTTCATTATGTATAAATATGTATGCTGGATGGAATAAATATGCAAGCATTGTTCGGTGCATTCACAATCAATTAGATTAGAAAGCCTTTCCTTCAGTATGAACATCACCAATTCATTGTAGAATATTACATCAAATACGGGACTCATTTGAGTTGCCTATAGCTACAGTATAAGTCTGTGAGAAAGAATGCAAGATTTTAAACCTCCTGATAATATTAATGTTTTGGGGGAGGTGATTGGGGTAGATGCTAAAATGGAAATCAAAGATAAAAGCAACATTGTATATTGGGGGATTTTAATTTTCACTGAGGCTGGTGAAAGTAGACCAGCTCGTTTATTAAAGACAATGAAACCCCAGAATATGATTGCGGTCATTTTCTAGAGAAAGGCAAAAGCTTGGGCACAAAAAGCTGGAGTAACTCAGCGGGACAGGCAGCATCTCTGGAGAAAAGGACTAGGTGACGTTTCGGGTCGAGACCCTTCTTCAGACTGAGAGTCAGGGGAGAGGGAAAGAAAGAGATATAGATGGTGATATAGAGAGATGTAGAACAAATGTATGAAAGATATGCAAAGAAGTAACGAAGATAAAGGAAACAGGCCATTGTCAGCTGCGGGCTAGGTGAAAACGAGTTACAGACAATGAGACTCAACAAGACGACTTCTTCAGACCCCAGTCTGAAGAAGGGTCTCGACCCTGAAACGTCACCCATTCCTTCTCTCCAGGGATGCTGCCTGTCCTGCTGAGTTACTCCAGCTTTTTGTGTCTATCTAAGACGACTTTGAAGCTGGAACAACGACTTGAGTGAGGGAGGGACGGAAAGAGAGGGGGTGCCAGGATTACTTGACATTAGAGAACTCAATATTCATACCACTGGGGTGTAAGCTACCCGAGCGAAATATGAGATGCTGTTCCTCCAATTTGTGTTTGGCCTCTCTCTGTCAATGGAGGAGGCCCAGGACAGAAAGGTCGGTGTGGGAATGGGAAGGGGAATTAAAGAATTTGGCAACCGGGAGATCAGGTAGGCCAAGGCGGACTGAGCGAAGGTGTTCAGCAAAACGATCGCTATGTCTACGTTTGGTCTCGCCGATGTTTATGAGTCTACACCTTGAACAATGGATACAGTAGATGAGGTTGGAGGAGGTGCAAGTGAACTCAAACGTTTGGGAATTGGCAGATCATTGTGGATTTATGACAGAGTGAATTTAGTTTAGAGACACAGCGTGGAAACAGGCACTTTGGCACTTTTGGCCACACCGACCGGCAATCCCCGCATATTAACACCCTCCTACACACACTAGGGACAATTTACACTTATACCAAGCCAATTAACCTATAAACCTGTAAGTCTGGAGTGTGGGAGGAAGCTGAAGATTTCGTGAAAACCCACGCAGGTCACGGGGAGAACGTACAAACAACGTACAGACAGCACCCGTAGTCAGGATTGAACCCGGGTCTCCGGCGCTGCAAGCACTGTAAGGCAGCAACTCTACCGCTGCGCCACCGTGCCGCCCAAGTTCAAGATCAAGATAATGAACTTGAATTAGTTAATGATTTAATCATGATAACACTATGAAGGGGGGGGGGGGGTGTCATAACTGAACTGAATTTGACATGGATTTCAAAGCATTGTAAAGCGACCCAAAATCTGGGTTCTAAAATTTTTACATGAACAATTTTGAAGAGATGATAAACTGGCCGTATTAAACATGTCTGTATGATTAACAAGTAAACACAGTAGGTTGTGTATTTGATGTAAATCTAAACCACCAGGGTCAACACATGAAGAGAATATTATGCTTGAAGAAAAAGCTTCCATCATACAATGGAAAGCTATTAAAAAGCAACTTAGAAAGATTAAGAAAGGAATGAAAGGAATGTGAAAAGAAAATTGCAAGAGATATTGAGAAAGAATAAAGTGATTGTAAACAATTAAAGTTGGGCAAGACCATGATGAGGAGTAAACCATCGACCCTCTTCAGCATCAGTAGAGGAGAAGGACAAGGCATGGATGATGTAGGACGGTTTCAGGATATTTTTTGAAACGAATGCTGAAAGTTTTCAAAACCCCCTCGACTCTGGGATTGAAAAGTTACAAACTGTTTCTCGATTATTCAAGAAAGCTTCAGTGGGCTGAGAAATTAGATAACTAACACCTATCCGTTGAATATGGGGAGGAAATTACTGTACTCGATCTCATAAGGGACATTGTCTAAGCATATATACAGGTGGCTTCATGTCGAGAGGCCCCATGCGTTTGTTAACGGTCGACCAGACTCCAAAGATGCTCCCTGTCCCGCTGAGTTACTCCAGCATTTTGTGTCTATCTTCATTCCAATGAAGCCTGTTTCGGAACTGGTTGATAATCAAAAAGATATAGAAAACTGGGTCAAATATAACCTCATTGGTGAGCATGGATGTCCAGCAGTAATTCAATCTATTTACTTTCCCACAGAAAGGGCGGCATGGTGGCGCAGCGGTAGAGTTGCTGCCTTACAGCAGCAGAGACCCAGGTTCCATCCTGACTACAGGTGCTGTCTGTACGGAGTTTGTACGTTCTTCCCGTGACTGCGTGGGTTTTCTCTGGGTGCTCCGGTTTCCTCCCACATTCCAAAGACGTGCAGGTTTGTAGGTTAATTGGCTTCGGTAAATTGTCCCTAGTGTGCAGGATAGAACAAGTGTACAGGGGATTATGGTCAGCGTGAACTCGGTGGGCCGAAGGGCCGCTTTTCACGCCATATCTCTAAATTAAACTAAAGAAGGATAAAAAAAGTGTTCACAATTATAAAATACACATCCAGCAATTCAAAGGTTTCAAAGGTCTTTTATTGTCACATGCACCAAATAAGGTACAGTGATGTGCGAATTACCATAAAGCCATACGAAAAAAAAGCAATAAGACACACAACTACATAAAATTTAACATAAACATCCACCACAGCAGATTCCACACATTCCTCACTGTGATGGAAGGCAAAAAAGTCCAAACTTCTTCCTCTTTATTCTCCCGCGGTCGGGGCAGTCGAACCATCCGTCGGGGCGATTGAAGCTCCCGCAGCCGGCGGTCGAAGCCCCCGCGTCGGGGCGATCGAAACTCCCGCGTCGAGGCGGTCGAAACTCCAGCGGCTTGGAGTCCCCGAAGTCGGCCTCTGACCAGAGACCGCGGGGTCCGTGATGTTATGTCCACAAGCACCCACGGTTGGAGCTCCGAGGTCGACCCCTGGCAAAGGGATCGCAAGCTCCGCGATCGTAAGTCCGCAGGCGATCGGTGTGGAACTCTCAAAATCGGTCTCTAGCAAAGGTCGCCAACTCCTTGATGTTAGGCTGGAGTGCGGACAGAGAAACGATACAGGAAAAATTTGCATCCGTCGAAGTAAGAGATTAGAAAAAGTTTCCCCCAACTCCCCTCCCCCCCCCCCCCACCCCCCACATAAAGCAAGCTAAAGAACACTAAAAACATACATCTAACATATACAATTTAAACACATAGAAGGAAAGGACAGACAGACTGCTGGCGAGGCAGCCATTGCTGGCGCCACCTGGTGGTCAATTCCACTTGAGCAAAACACACTAAACATAGAAGACTGCACAGTACTGAATAGAAGTACAGGAACAGGCTCTTTGCCCACAATGCCTGTGCCGAACATGATGCCAAGTTAAACTAATCTCCTCGGCAAGCACGTGATCCATTTCTCTTCCATTCCCTGCATATCCAAGTGGCAATCTAAACGCATCTTAAATGCCACTATCATATCTGCCTCCACCACCATCCCTGGCAGCTCATACATATAGTGCAAGCATACATATAAGATTAATAAATACTGGTTTGTGAAGATGGAATGTACTCCTATCCAATCTGTTGCTTTATTGGCTTTCTTATCTTGCACATTCCAAAATCAAGATGACAATTCTTCAGTGGTGATCTTGGCAATGCTATATTGCGGCACTTGCTCAATGTGTCTGGCTTCTTGTTCACAGCTTGAGAATGCTAATGGTGCGTTTTGGAAGAACATTGTACCCCAGATCTCGAGTTGTCTGAAGGTTAACTGGAGTTACAAATTGCTTCATGTGTCCACGGTATAACAGCATTAGGATGAAGAAATCATTGGTGTTGCCAGAGCGACAGGCATTCACATTTGTCTGTCTCTTAATCAAAGGCCACTGAAAGCAAAGGCACTTCTCGCCGAGTGATTCCACACTCTTCTGAGGAGTGCAGACACCTGGTAAAAGAAATCCTGCCACTGGCTATTTTGTAAATGGTTGCGATGAACGATGTGAGGGATTTTAGCTTCCTAGAAAAATCAGCTTTCACAGGTCCTTTTAGTTTTAGTTTCAGAGATACAGCGCGGAAACAGGCCCTTCGGCCTGCCAGCGATCCCTGCATACTAACACTATCCTACACACAACTATGGACAACGGCCCCATAGCAAGAGCGTCCACGTCGCGGGGCTGGAAACTGGAAGTATCCCGAGCTAATTCTGCTACCACCATCATCTATTGCAACAAGTGATGGCTCCCACTGATTGTCGCCGGAAGCTTGCGTCATTTTCAGGACGGACGATGACAGCGAGGTCAACATTTGAAACATGGACACGAAGGAAGAGGACTAGGGGCATTTTACAAACCCGTACGTCTTTGGAGTGTGGGAGGAAACCAGAGCACCCAGAGAAATCCCACGCAGGTCATGGGGGGAACGTATAAACTCCATACAGACAGACCTGTAGTCAGGATCAAACCCGGGTCTCTGGCTCTGTGAGGCAGCAACTCTACCGCTGCGCCACCGTGCCACCCATAGGATGCAAACTGCCTAAACAGTCAACAAGTCTGGATGTGAGCCTCTTGACTTCTGGATTTAACCCTGAGGCATTTTCCCTCCCACATATTACTATCATCCTTGTCTTTCTCCATGTAACATTTCAGGTGACGTCTCAGGGCAGAACCCTTCTCCAGACTGATAAACCAGCATCTGCAATTCCTTCCTATCACATAAGGTCATAAGGTCATAAGTGACAGGAGTAGAATTAGGCCATTTGGCCCATCAAGTCTACTCCGCCATTCAATCATGGCTGATCTATCTCTCCCTCCTAACCCCATTGTCCTGCCTTCTCCCCGTAACCTCTGACACCTTACTAGGCTTTGTCCCACCACTTTTCCAGCTTCCCTCCCCCCCCCCCCCGCACGAATGCAGCGCCGGAGACCCGGGTTCGATCCCGACTACGGGTGCTGTCTGTGCGGAGTTTGTACGTTCTTCCCGTGACCTGCGTTTCCTCCCACACTCCAAAGACGTACAGGTTTGTAGGTTAATTGGCTTGGTAAATGTAAAAATTGTGCCTGGTGGCTGTAGGATAGTGTTGATGTGCGGGGATCGCTGGTCGGCGCGGACCCGGTGGGCTGAAGGGCCTGTTTCCGCACTGTATCTATTAAATAAACTAAACTAAACTAAAAACGAAGGGTCCCAACCCGACACATTGCCTGTCCATTGCCTCCACAGACGCTGCCTGCCCCGCTGACTTACACCACATGGCGTATTGTGCTGGCATAGAGTTTCTTGAATGAGAACACCTACTTTACGGAGGGCTGTTCAGATGTTTCACTGATTTTGTGGGGTTGTTTACACATTTATGTGCGAGCTGGCTCTCAGGGAGTCCAGTGCTGACTTCAAGTACCTGAGGCACTTGCATGTTGTGTTGTACACCACGGAGTCCATCCCATATTCCTCAGGCATTGCTAACAGCAAGGAGCTATTGAATATATTTTTAGAGTCATAGAGTGATACAGCATGGAGACAGGCCCTTCGGCCAAACTTGCCCACACCGGCCAGCATGTCCTAGTCCCACCTGCCCGCGTTTGGCCCGTATCCAATAGACAATAGACAATAGGTGCAGGAGTAGGCTATTCGGCCCTTCGAGCCAGCACCGCCATTCAATGTGATCATGGCTGATCATCCCCAATCAGTACCCCGTTCCTGCCTTCTCCCCATATCCCCTGACTCAGCTATCTTTAAGAGCCCTATCTAGCGCTCTCTTGAAAGTATCCCTCCAAACCTGTCCTATCCATGTACAACGTCTAAAGGGGCTGTCCCACTTGCCCTCAACTCAAACTCGCAGCATGGTCCTAGGAGGTCCTATGAGGTCACTTAAACTCTCCTTCATGCTCGAGGGAAGTTCCCGAATACTCGCGGCCTCAGCTGTTGAAAGATTTTCCGCGAGTAAAATTTGGTCGGCATGGTTCTTTTGAACTCGTAGTGCAGTGGAGTGGGGTCACTATGTAGTTACAGGCAGTCGAGAGCAGCCGTAGGCAATCTCCTTCGCTGACTGGGCATTTTAATTGGCTCATTGGAGTTTTCAGGACCAAGGAAAACCGACTGGTAGGTAAAATGCCCGCTAAACTTTATTATACTTCTTAAAAGTGTCTCCACTCCTTCTTCCCCCTTCTCTCCCCTTCTCTCCCCTTCTCTCCCCTTCTCTCCCCTTCTCCGCCCCCCCCCCTCCACTTCGCGCTCTCTAAAGGACTTACTGTTACTGTGCAGCTGTCTTTTACCTTCCTCTTCATCGCGGGTGTGAATTTCAGACAGCGCTCCACCGCTTTCCCTGGCCCCCGCCTTTGCGATGTGTTTGTGTGTGTGTGCGGTCGGTCGATCCAGCTCGCAGTTTCAACGCTGACGGTCGATCCAGCTCGAGGTTTTCCAGGCGAGTGCCCTCGAGCTTGAAGGTCGAAGACACTCTTCTTAACTCGCGGATTAGGTCACCGCAGTGGGACAGCCCCTTAACTGTTTCTTAAATGTTGGGATAGTCCTAGCCTCAACTACCTTCTCTGGCAGCTTGTTCCATACACCCACCAACCTATGTGTGAAAAAGTTACCCCTCGGATTCCTATTAAATCTTTTCCCCTTCACCTTAACAGGTTTATAATCTTTTGATCCACTGTGGTGCTCCTTCCTAAATGCACATTAAAACTGCTGCTGCAATCATGTTAGCAATGCGAAAAGTACTGCAAGTGCTTTTCTGTGCGGAACTCTGATTCTGCAGCATGTATCCAGTTCAATTGCAACACAAAAAACAAACCATCATGATATGACTGAAGTTACAAGAAATATATATTTTGTTGCTAGATTCTGCAACATTAGCTATTTATTTCAGCTAGCTATAACTGTCCTGTCAATTCCCTTTTCCAGATTTGCAGGAAGAGCTCTGACTTCTGCTTCACTCCATGCAGAGGCCCAACACAGATTGGTGGAACAGCACCTGATATTTCGCTTGGGCAGCGGTATGAACATTGATTTCTCTGACTTCAAATAACCCTCGCTTTCTCTCTCTCTCTCTGCGTCCCTCCCCCACCCTAGTTCTCCAACTAGTTTCACTGTCCTCCTGATTAAATATTACTGATTGTGTTCCTCGTTGTCACCTTCCCCTCGGCTCACAATGTACCATTCTACATTTCCTTGATTACGTCCGCTTTGATCTGTCGTTTTCACACCTTACCCATCCATACCTCTGGTCTCCCTCTCCCCTGACTCTCAGTCTGAAGAAGGGACCCGACTCGAAATGTCACCCTTTCCGTCTCTTGAGATGAGGCCTGTCCCGCTGAGTAACTCCAGCATTTTGTGTCTGACAACTGACCCCATTCAAAATCATCAGCTGTCTTCTTTTTAGATATTATTACGATCTCAGATGTGCCGGCAGAGTCAGTATTTATTCCACATCCTGGCAGGGCGGCACGGTGGCGCAGCTGGTAGAGCTGCTGCCTCACAGCACCAGAGGCCCAAGTTCGATCCTGACCTCGGGTGCAGTCTGCGCGGAGCGTGCACGCTCTCCCTGTACCGAGTGGGTTTCCTCCGGGTGCTCCAGTTTCCTCCCACATCCCAAAGACTTGCGAAACACGATCACATTTAGATAGTACAACTAAATGTGAAAGACTACCTCTTGACAAATGCCCAAGTGCAAAATATTTATACATTGTTAAACAACTTGGAATTATGCCAGTTTTACATATTCTTGTTAAATAAACTAGAAAAAAAATTCTCTGATAAAATGAAAACAGGAAATGATGGAAATATTCAGCAGTTGATGCAGTATTGTTCACATAATAATTTCAGGTGAATGATCTTTCATTGGAACAAGGGAATGTTAGAAATCATGTAGGGAGGAACTGCAGATGCTGGTTTAAACCAAAGATAGACACAAAATGCTGGAGTAACTGAAGAAGGGTCTCGACCCAAAACCTCACCCATTCCTTCTCTCCAGAGATGCAGCCTGTCCCGCTGAGTTACTCCAGCTTTTTGTGTCTATCTAAAGTTAGAAATCATTTAGATTGTAAGCTGCTGAGAAGTGGAAGGGATGGAGAGCACCAAAGGAATATCTTTGATCGGGTGGAGAGCAAGGGAGTGAACACAAGGGGGGACAATGCTTGCTGAGGATGGATGGCAAAGACTCGTTAGTTGCTGCTGCCGTCTGTTTCCTGAGGAGTTGATTGAAAGATGCTGCATGGAAACAGGCCCTTCGGCCCACCGAGTCCACACTGACCATCGATCACCTGTTCACACACTACTTCTATGTTATCCCACTTTCGCATCCACTCGCATACAGTCACGCTAGCGACAATTTACAAGGGCCAATTCACCCGCAAAGCCACAGGTCTTTGGGATATGGGAGGAAAGCGGAGCACCTGTAGAAACCCACAGAGTCACAGGGAGAACATGCAAACTCCACACAGATAGCAGCTGAGGTCAGGATCGAACTGGGTCTCTGGTGGTGTGAGGCAGCCGCTCTACACCTACTACCCCTACACTACTGTGCCACTATGTTGCCAGTGGTTAGCAGGATAAATTAATATCCAGGATTTTGTGAATGTCATCTAATAGAATGGCTCACCGAGATTAGATTTTGAAATCTACGGGGGGGCACGGTGGCGCAGCGGTAGAGTTGCTGCCTTACAGCTCTTGCAGCGCCAGAGACACGGGTTCTCTGGACGGGTGCTGTCTGTACGGAGTTTGTACGATCTCCGCGTGACTGTGTGAGTTTTTTCAGAGATCAGTTTCCTCCCACACTCCAAAGACGTACAGGTTTGTAGGTTAATTGGCTTGGTATAAGTGTAAATTGTCCCCAGTGTGTGTAGGATAATGTTGATGTGCCATGTTCAGATATCAAATTAGGTCTAAAGGAAAATATTTTGGAATTAGGCAGAAGGCTTAATTATAATTAAGGACAAAAAAACTCAGATTCGTAGCATCCTGCTAATTATCGAAGGCTTGTTTTGCTAAGTTATTGGTATGTGAGCCGAAAATAACTGTTTAGTCTATGTGGACAAATAGATAATTAATGGTAATGTATTGCAACGGTTACGTTTAATATTACATTTAGCCTCTAATGTCCTGAACTTAGCTGTGAAAATACCCTCTAGGGTAATTTAGTACTCACTCTTATTACTTTGAAAACTCGGACAGAAAAAGCTAATCCACAATTAACTTCAGGTCTTGTCAGAGCCCGCCACTTATCACACAGCAACTGCCTGAACTGAGACACAAAGTGCTGGAGTAACTCAGCAGGGCAGGCAGCATCTCTGAAGAATATGGACAGGTGAAGTTTTGGGTCGGGACCCCTCTTCAGACATAGTTTCGGGTCGGGATCCGAAACATCACCCAACCATGTTCATAAGTGGTAGGAGCAGAATTAGGCCATTTGGCCCATCAAGTCTACTCCGCCTTTCAATCATGGCTGATCTATCTTTCCCTCTCAACCCCATTCTCCTGCCTTCTCCCCATAACTCCTGACACCCGTACTAATCAAGAATCTGTCAATCTCCACCGTAAAAATATCCATTGACTTGGCCTCCACAGCCTTCTGTGGCAAAGAGTTCCACCATATTCACCACCCTCTGACTAAAGAAATTCCCCCTCATCTCCCTTCTGAACGTATGTCCCTTTATTCTGAGGCTATGGCCTCTGGTCCTAGACTCTTGCCCTAGTGGAAATATCCTCTCCACATCCACTCTATCCAAGCCTTTCACTATTCGGTAAGTTTCAATGAGGGGACCCCTCATCCTTCTAAACGCATGTTCTCCAGAGTTGCCACCTGGCCTGCTGAGTTACTCCAGCACTTTGTGTCTTTTTTTGTAAAGGAGCATCTGCTGTTCCTTCTACCACATTCAGCTGCATGAATTTGCTGTACTAGCCCCATAGTTCAGGTTTAAAAATGACTGAAAAGCTTGGGCTGTTCCGGAGAAGTGTTTCCACTTTCTGATTCATATTCTCCAAGCACTCAGTGACGTCGGAAAGGTGGTGAAATCTCACCGTTGCTTGAGTTATTCATTGATGCTTCACGTACGGGCTTTACCTTGCACTAAGCATTATTCCCTTATCATGTGTAAGAAAGAACTGCAGATGCTGGTTTAAATCCAAGGTAGACACAAAATGCTGGAGTAACTCAGCGGGTGAGGCAGCATCTCTGGAGAGAAGGAATGGGTGACGTTCCGGGTCGAGACCCTTCTTCAGACGTATTCCCTTATCATGTACCTGTACACTGTAAACGGCTCGATTGTAATCATGTATTGTCTTTCCGCTGACTGCATAGCATGCAACGAAAGCTTTTCACTGTACCTCGGTACACGTGACAATAGACCAAACTGACTAGGGCACCATATCAAAGCAAACAGCCATTGCATGCAAATTTTCATCGATTATCAGTGGTGAATTCAGCAGGAAATTATTGATACAAGCTACAGGGTGCAAAATCCAGGGCATTGGCTAACATCTAAACAACTATATTTCAAAAGTGCGAAATCTAGATTAAACATGCTAAATGTTATTTTGTTGTTATCAGGCAACTGAACCATCAACAAGATTGCAGTCCTGAACTACTAGCCAACTTATTGGAGACCATCAGACTATCTTTGATCGGACTTTATCTTCCACTAAACATTACTCACGTGAGTAATATCCCTGTATCATGTATCCACACACTGTAAATGACTCGATTGTAATCATGTATTGTCTTTCCGCTGACTGGTTAGAACACAACAAAAGCTTTTCACTGTACCTCGGTACACTAAACGACAATAAACAAAACTAAACTATTGTAAAATGCTATATCTGACACGATATAATAGACTTGACATTGTATATATTAACTGAATTATTTGCCGTTTCTTTACAAATTGATATTTGGGTAGTCAAAAAGGTTTAAACTGTTGGGTTTAAAGGAATTTTAGCATTTCTCTTCCTTATGTTTAATTATGTTTTTTTTTAAGATATCAGGATTACACTTTAAACAATGCAGTTCTTTCGAAATCATCTGTCACAAGAGACAGTCCGCGTGTATTTCTCTTGTCTATGAAACAATACCTTCAGGTGCTGCTGCCTTATTGACAACTTGTCACCAGACAGAGTTTTCCACAGAATAGTTCCCATCAGATGACTTTCACAATATTATGACAGATCTAATTTAGCGCAGCATGGTGGCGCAGCGGTAGAGTTGCTGCCTCACAGCGCCAGAGACCCGGGTTTGATCCCGACTACGGGTGGTCTCTGAATGGAGTTTGTACATTCTCCCTGTGACCTGCGTGTTTTCGCAGAGATCTTCAGTTTCCTCTCACACTCCAAAGATGTACATGTTAGTTTGTTAATTAGCTTAGTATAAATTGAAATTGTCCCTAGTTTTGTAGGATAGTGTGAGTGTGCAGGAATCGCTGGTCGGCGTGGACTTGGTGGGCCGAAGGGCCAGTTTCCGCGCTGTATCTCTAAACTAAACAAAACTAATATTTACTGATCAAAACGCAATGTGCAACTCAGTGGGTCATGTAGCATCTGTGGATCCGGCGACATTTTAGATTGGGATACACAAAATGTTGGAGTAAATCAGCGGGACGGGCTGCATCTCTGGTCCTATGAACGGTCCAATCCAATCCAATTCCTTCTTCCAGAGATGTTGCCTGACCCTCTGAGTTACTCCAGCATTTGTGTCTATCTTCGGTGTAAACCAGCATCTGTAGTTCCTTCCTACACATTTCAGTTCAGGATCCTTCTTCAAAGGTCCAGATCCATAATGTTACCGATCCCTTCCCTCCACAGATGCTGCCTGACCCACTGAGTTACTCCAGCACTTTGTGTTTTGCTCAGGATTCTAGCATCTGCAGTTCCTTGTGCCTGAATAATATGCCATAATATTCACTTATGATCCCTTCTAATTCATCACACCAATTTTATACCTTTCTTAAAAAATCTCTACATGTTCATTGGATTTTTTTTGCCAAATGTTTAATTGTGAAAAGGAAATGTTGCGTTCTATGAATTAATGCATTGTTCCTTTATCAGTGGGAAATAGATAGATGAGTAACTTCAACTAATAAAAAAAATTTTTTTTTTCTTTGCTGTTCATTAGATTTAAATTATCACATCATTCTGTTTCTTAAGCATACATTTATCACTTTTCACTCCAAGCTAGTTACAAGGAGATCATTTTTTAATTAATAGGCTTGATGTGTTGTTATAGAGCCATAGAGTCACACAGCATGGAAACAGGCCCTTTGGCCCAACTTGCCCATGCTGACCAAGATGCCTCATTTGCACAGGCCCCACTTGCCTGCATTGGACCCATATCCCTCTAAACCTTTCCTACCCATCTACCTGTCCACTTGTCTTTTTAAATGTGAGGAGACTTTCACATGCTTGAATGAAATGTTTAAATCTAAGCTCAATTAATCCAGGCACCAGGACAGGATTGCTACTTTATAAAATTGATCTGTCTTTCAGGCCATTTTACTGTAAATGTGCCATTAGATCCATTAGACGAGTTAAACTGATCAAATGGTTTTAAAGATGCAGAATTCTCTCAAAGGCGGATTTAGGAACTATCTAGCAAAGCAAAAGATTCTAAAAGCTGGAAGGCTGCATCATGGTGGTATCTTGATGTTGTATCCGAATAAGTGGGGAGATTCAATGTGGATTAGGTGAGTGCTTTGCGAAATAACTCTATTCAGACTCCAGATGAGAACCAGAATTGAAGAAGTTCAAGTTCAAGTTAACTAAGTCAAACTAAAGAAGGTAAGACTTTTGTCCAACCTATCCCCTCTCCTCTCCACCCTTGGTCTCCGACACATTGCCAGTGAAGCTCAAAATAACATGAGGAACAGCCCTTCCTCTGTATCGTAACATTTATCTAGGTGCAGGCACAAGGAACTGCAGATGCTGGTTTACACAAAAGGACACAGAGTGCAGGAGTAACTCAATGGGAAAGGCAGCATCTCTGGAGAACATGGATAGGTGACGTTTCTAGTCAGGGCCCTTCTTCAGACTTAAAATGTATCATTTAATTTCTTCTGATAAACTCCACTCTCCTGAAACAGATCCGCATCTATCAACTGGGAACATTATAGTCTTCCCGAACTAAGAATGATTCCAATGGTTTCACATAACTTTTATGCCACTCCCACTTGCTTTGCCTCCAGACCAACCATTTCTTTCATAAGTGATAGGAGCAGAAGTATGGCATTCAGCCCATCAAGTCTACTCCACCATTTAATCATGGCTGATCTATCTCTCCCTCCTTTTATCATCCACCATCATTCAAGATATCATTTCATCAAACCTATTGGAGAATCTTTATTCTCTCCCACCTTTCTCCAAATCTTAAAATGTATCTTTGAATTTCTTCCGATAAAAGGTCAATCCTCTGAAACATTAATTGTTCTCCCTCTACAGAAGCAGCCTGGCTTCCTGCAATTTTCACCATTACAAATTAATGTTAGGAATTAATTAGGAGAGTCTCAAGTGACATTACGTAGCTTTTCCACTATTTACTAGGCACTATTTACCGCAGTACACGTGACAATAATAAACTGAACTAATCTATAACTAAACTAAAGGTGGTGGCGCAGCGGTAGAGTTGCTGCCTTACAGCGAATGCAGCGCCGGAGACCCGGGTTCGATCCTGACTATGGGTGCTGTCTGTACGGAGTTTGTACGTCCTCCCCGTGACCTGCGTGGGTTTTCTCCGAGATCTTCGGTTTCCTCCCACACTTCAAAGACGTACAGGTTTGTAGGTTAATTGGCTTGGTGTTGGGGTGGGAGATTGCAACCTTCACGTGGTCCGCCCTGTTTCGACGAATGCAATCAACCCGGCGTGCACAATCAAATAAGATCAAATAGAACAGTTGTCCAACAACTTTAGGCTGTGCATGCCATACGCAAGAAGAAGAAGGCATGGTGTAAATGTAAAAATTGTTCCTAGTGGGTATAGGATAGTGTTGGTGTGCGGGGATCGCTGGTCGGCGAGGACCCGGTGAGCCGAAAGGGCCTGTTTCCACGCTGTATCTCTAAAACACAAAATGCTGGAGTAACAATAGACAATAGACAATAGGTGCAGGAGTAGGCCATACGGCCCTTCAAGCCACATTCAATGTGATCATGGCTGATCATCCACAATCAGTACCCCATTCCTGCCTTCTCCCATATCCCCTGACTCCGCTATCTTCAAGAGCCCTATCTAGCTCTCTCTTGAAAGTTTCCTGAGAACCGGCCTCCACCACCCTCTGAGGCAGTGAATTCCACAGACTCACAACTCTCTGTGTGAAAAAAGTGTTTTCTCATCGCAGTGGGACAGGCAACATCACTGGAAAGAAGGAATGGGTGACGTTTCGGGTCAAGACCCATCTTCAGGCTCCTATCTTTGTTTTTAACCAGCATCTGCAATTCTTTCCTACATAACTAAACTAAGCTAGGTCTGGCCTGGATAGAGCATCTTGGTGTCTGATCTAGATGCTTCATCCAAGCTAGTCCCATAGGGAACACCACCCCAACTGGGAAACGCATTGCAGGACCTTCATTCGTCATTGGGATAACATTACTAGAAGGACTGCCGTGGTTCAATATGGTGGTTGGTAAATGCCAGTTGCTACCTAAGTTGTGGGGTCAAGGAAAGAGCGTTCATGTCGCGGCCCTGTTTCCACCAATCTTTCCACCACCACGCACAAGAAGCACAAGACAGACACCACTGTATGCAGATGCCGTGAAGTATGTTTAGCTCTGGCTCTAGACAACTTCTAATCTTGTGTGTGGACTCGATAAGGAGAAGACCTGAGTTGTGGGGAGGCACTTTGCCTCTGCCTCCCATATTCTGAACAATAAATAAGCTGGG
Source organism: Malacoraja senta (assembly GCA_038087875.1). Lineage (NCBI taxonomy): Eukaryota > Metazoa > Chordata > Chondrichthyes > Rajiformes > Rajidae > Malacoraja > Malacoraja senta. The sequence goes on from CM075984.1 coordinate 51,819,314, forward strand.
AAACAAATCTCCCAGTGTGTTAATGCGACTAAGTAGAGACACTGTATGTTCCCGTCATTAAGTCTGACAAATTTGAAGGTGGATCTCAAATGATAATTGGAAAGCGGAGAAGACAATTCTGCTGCATTACCGTGAGTCATTGTGTTTCACGGGTCAGTCGCCGACAGTCACTTTCCAACTGCAACCAGAGGACTCTGCCGTCAGCTTCCTGTGGCTGGAGGTATCACGCAGTGTAGAATACAGGCAAGTCGTTCTGCTGTCAGTAAATATTTGACAAATGCTCACCTGCAATCTAACTATAGCCTAACTAATGATTCATATCAGATCCAAATTCTCTTCTTTGGTTTTGAATTCCACTGCACGTGACAATAATAAACCAATATTAATATTGATCTCTTTACAGTTTCTACAGTTTACAGTTTAGTTTATTGTCACGTGTACCGAGGTACAGTGAAATGCTTTTTGTTGCGTGCTATCCAGTCAGCGGAAAGACAATTCATGATTACAATCGAGCCATTTACAGTGTACAGATGCATGATAAGGGAATAACGTTTAGTGCAAGGTAAAGCCAGTAAAGTCCGATCAAGGATAGTCCGAGGGTCACCAATGAGGTAGATAGTAGTTCAGCACTGCTCTCTGGTTGTGGTAGGATGATTCAGTTGCCTGATAACAGCTGGAAGAAACTGTCCCTGAATCTGGTTTAAGTAACCCTTGCATCCCCTCTCTCTCCGTCCCTCCCCCACCCTAGTTGTTTCACTGTCATCCTGCTGAGTTTCACTGGTGTATTACCGACTATCACCTTCTCCACAGCCAACAATGGAGCATTGTGGGCTCCACCTTTCATTGATCGTCGATGCTGGCTTTGATCTGACCTTTTGCATACCTTTCATCCATTTGTTCTATGTTCCTTTTCATATCTCTCGTTTCCCTTTCCCCTGACTCTCAGTCCGAAGAAGGGTCTCGACCCGAATCGTCGCCTATTCCTTTTCACCAAACATGCTGCCTGACTCGCTGAGTTACTCCAGCTTTTTGTGTCTATCTCAAATATTTTGGAAACCTGTCTTGTTTTTTTTGCTGTCTTATCTACGGCAATATTCGGAGGCTTTTATGTGTTCCGGTAATGAGTGAACCTAATTTTAAACCATGTAGGCGCCACCACTGAAAGCAGCCTTCGAATGATTCATCGTTAAGGTTTGTCAGGATACTTTTCTTCAAGGATGACACTCTTGTCATTTTTGTCAGTCCTGGCTGACAAAAACAGAGGAGAATCGCTTGTCAAAGCTGTCGCTTGCAAGGAGCTCGCTGTCCATCCAACATCACAATATGTCAAGTGTGCATGTTGCTCAAGGCAAGTGTACGTCTGTGTGTCAGTGACAAAGCAGCCAACAGGACATGACCAAGCTGTTACTCATCCCCAGCTTGGAAACCCTCCAACTTCATCTTCCCCAACTCCGATATTCCACTCGCTTGAACAGAGTCCCCAAACCTTGATTGAAAAGCTAGAGATAGACACAAAAAGCTGGAGTAAGACGGCATCTCTGGGGAAAAGGAATAGGTGACGTTTCAGGTCGAGACCCTTCCTCAGACTGAGAGTCAGGGGGAAAGGGAAGCAAGAGATGCAGACGGTGATGTAGAGAGATGTAGATCAAATGAATGAAAGATATGCAAGAAGGTAACAAAGAGAAAGGAAACAGGCCGTTGTTAGTTGTGGGCTAGGTGAGAATGAGTACAGACAATGAGACTCAACAAGATGACTTTGAAGCTGGTACAACTTGGGTGGGAGAGGGATAGAGAGAGAGGGGATGCAAGGGGTACTTGAAGGTTCATATCACTGGGTTGTCAGCTGCCCAAGCAAAATTTGAGATGCTGTTCCTCCAATGATGTAGGTCGAGTTTGGTTAGAGATAATGCATAGAAATGACAAAAGTCCATATCACTCCAGTGTACTCCTGCAGAATATGCAACTGTTTAGTTTAGTTTAGAGAAACAGCATGAAAACAGGCCTTTCGGCCCACCAAGCACTCCAACCATCAATCACCCATTCACACTAGTTCTATGTTTAAGAAGGAACTGCAAATGCTGGAAAATCAAAGGTAAACAAAAATGCTGGAGAAACTCAGCGGGTGAGGCAGCATCTATGAAGCGAAGGAAATAGGCTACGTTTTGGGGCCGAAACTCTTCTTCAGACTGATGTGAACATAGTCTATGTTATAGTTATAACATAGTTATAACATAGACTATGTTATAACTCATATAACATAGTTCTATGTTATCTTGCTATTGAGGGAGTGCAGCGTAGGTTTACAAGGTTAATTCCCGGGATGGCGGGACTTAGAGTGGATAAGGGAGAACCAGTGGATGTGTTATATCTGGACTTTCAGAAGGCTTTCGACAAGGTCCCACATAAGAGATTAGTATACAAGCTTAAAGCACACGGTATTGGGGGTTCAGTATTGATGTGGATAGAGAACTGGCTGGCAGACAGGAAGCAAAGAGTTGGAGTAAACGGGTCCTTTTCAGAATGGCAGGCAGTGACTAGTGGGGTACCGCAAGGCTCAGTGCTGGGACCCCAGCTATTTACAATATATATTAATGATTTGGACGAGGGAATTGAATGCAACATCTCCAAGTTTGCGAATGACACGAAGCTGGGGGGCAGTGTTAGCTGTGAGGAGGATGCTAGGAGGCTGCAAGGTGACTTGGATAGGCTGGGTGAGTGGGCAAATGCATGGCAGATGCAGTATAATGTGGATAAATGTGAGGTTATCCACTGTGGTGGCAAAAACAGGAAAGTAGACTATTATCTAAATGGTGGCCGATTAGGAAAAGGGGAGATACAATGAGACCTGGGTGTCATGGTACACCAGTCATTGAAAGTAGGCATGCAGGTGCAGCAGGCAGTGAAGAAAGCGAATGGTATGTTAGCATTCATAGCAAAAGGATTGAGTATTGGAGCATGGAGGTTCTACTGCAGTTGTACAGGGTCCTTGGTGAGACCACACCTGGAGTATTGCGTACAGTTTTGGTCTTCAAATCTGAGGAAAGACATTCTTGCCATAGAGGGAGTACAGAGAAGGTTCGCCAGACTGATTCCTGATTCAGGAGCTTTCATATGAAGAAAGACTGGATAGACTCGGCTTGTACTCGCTAGAATTTAGAAGATTGAGGGGGGATCTTATAGAAACTTACAAAATTTTTAAGGGGTTGGACAGGCTAGATGCAGGAAGATTGTTGCCGATGTTGGGGAAGTCCAGGACAAGGGGTCACAGTTTAAGGATAAAGGGGAAATCCTTTAGGACCGAGATGAGAAAACCATTTTTCACACAGAGAGTGGTGAATCTCTGGAACTCTCTGCCACAGAAGGTAGTTGAGGCCAGTTCATTGGCTATATTTAAGAGGGAGTTAGATGTGGCCCTTGTGGCTAAAGGGATCAGGGGGTATGGAGAGAAGGCAGGTATAGGATACTGAGTTGGATGATCAGCCATGATCATATTGAATGGCGGTGCAGGCTCGAAGGGCCGAATGGCCTACTCCTGCACCTATTTTCTATGTTTCTATGTTTCTATGTCAAATGCTGAGAGAATGGAGCGGCTGGGCTTGTACACTCTGGAATTTAGAAGGATGAGAGGATATCTTATTGAAACATATAAGATTGTTAAGGGTTTGGACACGATAGAGGCAGGAAACATGTTCCCGATGTTGGGGGAGTCCAGAACCAGGGGCCACAGTTTAAAAATAAGGGGTAAGCCATTTAGAACGGAGACGAGGAAACACTTTTTCTCACAGAGAGTGGTGAGTCTGTGGAATTCTCTGCCTCAGAGGGTGGTGGAGGCCGGTTCTCTGGATACTTTCAAGAGAGAGCTAGATAGGGTTCTTAAAGATAGCGGAGTCATGTGATATGGGGAGAAGGCAGGAACAGGGTACTGATTGGGGATGATCAGCCATGATCACATTGAATGGCGGTGCTGGCTCGAAGGGCAAAACGCCTACTCCTGCACCTATTTTCTATTGTCTATTGTCTATTGTCTATCCCATTTTCTCATCCACTCCCTACATGCCAGGAGCAATTAACCTACAAACCTGGACATCTTTGGGATTGGGGAGGAAACCGGAGCACCCAGAGGAAACCACATGGTCACAGGTAGAACGTGCAAACTCCACTCGAGGTCAGGATCGAACCTAGGTCTCTGTCGTCACGAGGCGTTGTGGAGACTTTCTGTTTTCTCTTTATTTGATCCGCTATTAATATTTTTAGTTTAATCACTTTGATGCGAAAGGAGAGCAAGCTTATTAATATTTTTATTAATTCAGTTTAGTTTAGTTTAGTGTCACATGTACAGAGATACAGTGAAGGCTTTTGTTGCAGAAAGACAATACATGATTACAATCGAGCCAACAAACAGCTAACAATGGCCTGTTTCCTTTATCATCGTTACTTTTTGCATATCTTTCATTCACTGTTCTTTATCTATCGACACCATCGTCTATATCTCTCGTTTCCCTCTTCCCTGGCTAGTCTGAAGAAGGGTCTCCGACCTGAAGCGTCACCCATTCCTTCTCTCCAGAGATGCTGCCTGTCCCGCTGAGTTACTCCAGCTTTTGTCTCAATCTTCTATTACAGTCGATCCATTTACAGTGTATAGATACATGATGAGGGAATGACGTTTAGCGCAAGGTAAAGCCAGCAAAGTGCGATATTTGTCCATTTATGTTGTACTTGTTAACAGTGTTGAGCTGCACACTTTGAGGCTGGGATTGCCCAGGCCTGCTCCAGCCTGCAGGATAGTGGCAGCTGCCTGGGTCAAGCAGTCCACTGACTTCCCCTCTTCCTCTGCGTCCACTTGACGAGCGGCCCTCGCACATGACTGGCTGTGAGGTGAGTCAGGCTGAGAGTTCCCTTCAAGCCACAGCTTTGGCAAGCGTTTCCTCTCTGCTCCTTATCAACCGGGAGTGACAGGACAGCGTCACTGAGTAAGTAAGTAAGTTTATTGGCCGAGTATTCACATACAAGGAATTTGCCTTGGTGCTCCGCCCACAAGTATCAACATGACATACAGTGACAGTTACGAATGACTCAGAAAACACTAAACATTAATAATAATAAAACATTAATGATAAAACACCATTGATCAAGCATGTGAACCAACAAAATACCAGATCAAAGGGAGGCTACAGATTTTTGGCTGTTGAGTAGAGCAACTACTCGTGGAGACCATTCATGATGAATCAACTGATCTTACAGCTGCAAACAGCCAGGCTGCTGGAATAGCTGGCATGGTGGAGAATAGAGAGCCTTTGTCCAACCAATTGTCCTGCTGATAAATATATATGTAGGAAGGAACTGCAGATGCTGGTTTAAACCGAAGATAGACACAAAATTCTGGAGTAGCTCAGCGGGACAGGCAGCATCTCTAGAGAGAAGGAATGGGTGACGTTTCGGGTCGAGACCCTTCTTCAGAATAATTGTGACTGAAGAAGGGTCCTGTCCCATAAATCGCCTGTCCATGTTCTCCAGAGATGTTGCCTGACCTGCTGGGTTTTAGACTTTCGACCTTTGACCACGTGGGTTTTCTCCAGGTGCTCTGGTTTCCCCGCACACTTCAAATCCGTGCAGGTTTGTAGGCTAATTGGCGATAAAATTGTAAATTGTCCCTAGTGCGTGTAGGATAGTGTTAATGTGCGGGGATCGCTGGTCGGTGCAGACTCGGTGGGCCAAAGGGCCTGTATCTCTAAACTAAACTAAACTCTAGAGATGCAGCAAGGAAACAGGACCTTCAGCCCACCGAGTCTGTGCCAACCAGCGATCACCCTGTACATACACTAGCTCTATCCCTACACACAAGTTACATTTACAGAAGCCAATCAACCTACAAACACTGTACATCTTTGGAGTGTGGGAGGAAACTGGAGCACCTGGAGAAAACCCCACGGTCACAGGGAGAAGGTACATACTCCATACAGACAGCATCCATAGTCAGGAACAAACCGGGGTCTCTGGTGCTGTAAAGCAGCAACTCTACCACTGCGCCACCGTGCCCCATATTAACTCCAGTACTTTCTGTTATTTTTTGTAAACCTGTATCTGCAGTATTTGTGTCTAAATATTTGCACCCATTTCCTTCACAGCTCAAGCAGAGGATCAAATGATTTATAGCTTACAAGGACCTTGTGCATTAGTTCCAGTCTTCAACAGATCTCTTGCATTCAGGATTGTATTTTTGCCTTACTTTAGATGTATTTTAGAGCAAAGTATTTATTTTTCATATCTCCAGGTGTGCTGGGTTAATTTGTCAATTGCATTCATGACTTTCTTCATTTCTCCATCTGAAGCAAAACCAGATGCTGGTTTAAACCGAAGATAGACACAAAATTCTGGAGTAACTCAGCGGGACAGGCAGCATCTCTAGAGAGAAGGAATGGGTGATGTTTCGGGTCACCTGCAACTTTTAAAAATATATAAGCCTCTAAATCGCTTGTAAGTTCTGGAGGAACTCAGCGGGTCAGGCAGCATCTGTGGAGGGAATGGACAGGCGACGTTTCAGTTTGTGATCCTTCTTCAGACTGATTGTAGAAGGGGGGAGGGTGGAGAAAGCTGGAAAAGAGAGGTGGGGGCAGGACAAAGCCCGGCAAGCGTTAGGTGGATACAGGTGAGGGGGTTTGAATGGCAGGTGAGTGATGTCGGAGACAAAGGCTGGAGGTGAAAAGGGGACAAAAGGGTGTGGGGTGAGAGAAGGGGAGGAGTGAAATGTACCGCAAAGCCAGAAGGTGAGATATTGGTCGAGTGCGACAGGGGTTGGGGAAGAGGGGGGATAATAGAGAAATAAGGTATATTAAAAAATATTTCTTAATATGTAATTAATGTACAATAAGATAGACACTAAAAGCTGGAGTAACTCAGCGGGACAGGCAGCATCTCTGGAGAGCAGGAATGGGTGATGTTTCGGGTCAAAATCCTTCTTCAGACTGCAGCTAATGTAAAATAGCATGGTGCAGTCAAATACGTGCAGCGAAACAAAGCCTTTATAAATCAAGGTTTAGTCCATTGCTCTTGGTTAACTATTGCATATAGTTTAAAATGTCGTTAAAAACAGTACGCAACTATTTGCTAGTTAGGTGGTTGTACAATGTAAAAATGAGGTGTACCAGCACACGGTAAGAAAGCAGTAGTAAATGTTAAATATTTCCAGGACAGAGGATGAGCCCCCGTCAGTAAGTAGTTGAAAGATATGTGATCACCACAGAACGTGACAAAGGATGGAGTAAATGCACTGAGTCTCTTGCCCAGAGTAAGGAATCGAGAACCAGAGGACATAGGTTTAAGGTGAAGGGGGAAAAGATTTAATAGGAACCTGAAGGGGAATTTTATTACACAAAGGGTGATGGGTGTATGGAACGAGCTGCTGGAGGAGGTGGTTGAGGCAGGGACTATTGCAACATTTAAGTTACACTGGACCATGTGCAGACCCGTTGGGTCTGTTCCTCCAACGCGCGGTTGCGGGGGCTGGGGGGGCGACATGCGGCGTCACATGCACTAACCACCCCCACACACACTAACTATCCCTCCCCCGCACACACACTAACTACCCCCCTTGATATTATATTATTATTAGTTGCTCCTTTTACCCCATAACCGCCCTATCCACTGACGCATAGCCCCCAACTCGCAGGCGGGTCTCGAGAGGGAGGGGGGGGGTAGAGAGTGTGGTAAGACAGGTACATGGATAGGGTAGTTTAGAGCGATATGGGCCAAATACAGGCAGGTGGGATTAGTATAGATGGGGCAAAAATCAAAAAGGGCCACTTTTCAACATAATTGTATAAGGGGTAAGAGCGTTGTAAAAACAAGCCTGAAGGCTTTGTGTCTCAATGCAAGCAGCATTCGTAATAAGGTGGATGAGTTGAACGTGCAGATAGCAATTAATGATTATGATATAGTTGGGATCACGGAGACATGGCTCCAGGGTGACCAAGGCTGGGAGCTGAACATCCAGGGATATTCAATATTCAGGAGGGATAGAGAGAAAGGAAAAGGAGGTGGGGTAGCGTTGCTGGTTAGAGAGGAGATTAACGCAGTGAAAAGGAAGGACATTAGCTTGGAGGATGTGGAATCGGTATGGGTAGAGCTGCGAAACACTAAGGGGCAGAAAACGCTGGTGGGTGTTGTGTACAGGCCACCTAGCAGTAGTAGTGAAGTTGGGGATGGCATCAAACAGGAAATTAGAAATGCGTGCAACAAAGGCAAAACAGTTATAATGGGTGACTTCAATCTACATATAGATTGGGTGAATCAAATTGGCAGGGGTGCTGAGGAAGAGGATTTCTTGGAATGTATGCGGGATAGTTATCTAAACCAACATGTAGAGGAACCAACGAGAGAGCAGGCTATTCTAGACTGGGTATTGAGTAATGAGGAAGGGTTAGTTAGCAGTCTTGTTGTGCGTGCCCCCTTGGGCAAGAGTGACCATAATATGGTTGAGTTCTTCATTAGGATGGAGAGTGACATTGTTAATTCAGAAACAACGGTTCTGAACTTAAAGAAAGGTAACTTTGAGGGTATGAGACGTGAATTGGCCAAGATTGACTGGCAATTAGTTCTAAAAGGGTTGATGGTGGATATGCAATGGAAGGCATTTAAAGACTGCATGGATGAACTACAAAAATTGTTCATCCCAGTTTGGCAAAAGAATAAATCAGGGAAGGTAGTGCATCCGTGGATGACAAGGGAAATCAGGGATAGTATCAAAGCAAAAGATGATGCATACAAATTAGCCAGAAAAAGCAGCATACCAGAGGACTGGGAGAAATTCAGAGACCAGCAGAGGAGGACAAAGGGCTTAATTAGGAAAGGGAAAATAGATTATGAAAGGAAACTGGCAGGGAACATAAAAACTGACTGCAAAAGTTTTTATAGATATGTGAAGAGAAAGAGATTAGTTAAAACAAATGTAGGTCCCTTGCAGTCAGAAACAGGTGAATTGATCATGGGGAACAAGGATATGGCGGACCAATTGAATAACTACTTTGGTTCCGTCTTCACTAAGGAAGACATAAATAATCTGCCGGAAATAGCAGGGGGCCGCGGGTCAAAGGAGATGGAGGAACTGAGTGAAATCCAGCTTAGTCGGGAAGTGGTGTTGGGTAAATTGAATGGATTAAAGGCCGATAAATCGCCAGGGCCAGATAGGCTGCATCCCAGAGTACTTAAGGAAGTAGCTCCAGAAATAGTGGATGCATTAGTGATAATTTTTCAAAACTCTTTAGATTCTGGAATAGTTCCTGAGGATTGGAGGGTAGCAAACGTAACCCCACTTTTTAAGAAGGGAGGGAGAGAGAAAACGGGGAATTACAGACCAGTTAGTCTAACATCGGTAGTGGGGAAACTGCTAGAGTCACTTATTAAAGATGGGATAGTGATAGTGATAGTGATTTGGAAAGTGATGAAATCATTGGACAAAGTCAGCATGGATTTACGAAAGGTAAATCATGTCTGACGAATCTTATAGAATTTTTCGAGGATGTAACTAGTAGAGTGGATAGGGGAGAACCAGTGGATGTGTTGTATCTGGACTTTCAGAAGGCTTTCGACAAGGTACCACATAAGAGATTAGTATACAAACTTAAAGCACACGGTATTGGGGGTTCAGTATTGATGTGGATAGAGAACTGGCTGGCAAACAGGAAGCAAAGAGTAGGAGTAAACGGGTCCTTTTCACAATGGCAGGCAGTGGCTAGTGGGGTACCGCAAGGCTCAGTGCTGGGACCCCAGCTATTTACAATTTATATTAATGACCTGGAAGAGGGAATTGAAGGCAACATCTCCAAGTTTGCGGATGACACTAAGCTGGGGGGCAGTGTTAGCTGTGAGGAGGATGCTAGGAGAATGCGAGGTGACTTGGATAGGCTGGGTGAGTGGGCAAATGTTTGGCAGATGCAGTATAATGTGGAAAATGTGAGGTTATCCACTTTGGTGGCAAAAACAGGAAAGCAGACTATTATCTAAATGGTGGCCGATTAGGAAATGGGGAGATGCAGCGAGACGTGGGTGTCATGGTACACCAGTCATTGAAAGTAGGCATGCAGGTGCAGCAGGCAGTGAAGAAAGCGAATGGTATGTTAGCTTTCATAGCAAAAGGGTTTGAGTAAAGGAGCAGGGATGTTCTACTGCAGTTGTACAGGGTCTTGGTGAGACCACACCTGGAGTATTGCGTACAGTTTTGGTCTCCAAATCTGAGGAAGGACATTATAGCCATAGAGGGAGTGCAGAGAAGGTTCACCAGACTGATGTCATTTGAAGAAATGAAGAAAGACTGGATAGACTTGGCTTATACTCGCTAGAATTTAGGAGATTGAGAGGGGATCTTATAGAAACGTACAAAATTCTTATGGGGTTGGACAGGCTAGATGCAGGGAGATTGTTCCCGATGTTGGTGAAGTCCAGGACAAGGGGTCACAGCTTAAGGATAAGGGGGAAATCCTTTAAGACCGAGATGAGAAAAAACTTTTTCACACAGAGAGTGGTGAGTCTCTGGAACTCTCTGCCACAGAGGGTAGTTGAGGCCAGTTCATTGGCTATATTTAAGAGGGAGTTAGATGTGGCCCTTGTGGCTAAGGGGATCAGGGGGTATGGAGAGAAGGCAGGTACGGGATACTGAGTTGGATGATCAGCCATGATCATATTGAATGGCGGTGCAGGCTCGAAGGGCCGAATGGCCTACTCCTGCACCTATTTTCTATGTATCTATGTATCTATGACATGTTGGTTGGTGTGAGCAAGGTGGGCTGAAGGGCCTGTTTCCACACTGTATCACTCTCCGACTAGGGGTTGTAATTGTACGTTTATGGAGATGACTGGTCAGGTGTGTTCTTTGCACAGACTTAGACACAATCTAAGTCTACAGCCTTAGACACAATCATTCTAAATTTCATCTGATTCAAAGTATTTAAGCTCTACGGACAAGCATCAGTGTTAGGGTCAACATCATGTGCATGTACAGCAAAGTTGATGTGATCATAACTGCGCCAATCTCTATTAAAGAGCAAGAGGGAAAGAGGAAGTAATTTTTCAGATGCCAGAGCTCATCTCGGGATTCTACATGAAACCGTTCATCATCTTACTGGTGTACCCTTCAAGGATTATTGGTAAATTTGAGAGTAATTGCAAAGTCTAACGTTGCCAAAAAGAAGATAAGCGGATATAAAGACTGGTTCCATAACCATCGATATCAGGAGTGCTGCTTTCTTATTCCACATTGAATGGAAAAGGCTGAGCAAATAAAGCAGATAAGTTAGTGGCATTTAAAAGACTTTTGGATAGGCCAGGGAATGGAGGAATATGGATTATGTGCATGTAGACAAGATATCTTGCACCAAGCTTTATTCCCTTTATCCTGAATGTATACACTGTGGGCGGCTTGATTGTAATCATATATACTCTTTCTGGATAACACGCAACTAAAAAGCTTTTCACTGTACCTCGGTACACGTGACAATAAACTAAACCAAACTGAACTAAAGAAGCGAATGGATTTCCAATCAACGTTAGCCCTTTCAACAGCTGCCTCTTCAATCTTTGCTCGGCAACCATTGCATTTATTGATAGTCTTTGATATAAGGCTATAAATTGGAAAGCATTAATGTTTCCTTTAAGTTCAGGGAATTAATGTGCAAAAGAAGTCCATTTTTTTAAACCTATTAAATGTGTATCAAGATTATGAGCAAAAACCTTTCACAGCCAAGAAGATAGATGTATGTGGACAGAAGCTATTAAAACATTTTAAAAGTAAATGATCATCACTATTATTAATGGGTAAAATTACACGGCAATATTAAAATAACTTTCTCTCAACGATGTCCAGTGAGTTGGGTGTAATTTACTTCAATTCAAAATCTTTAACATAAGACTATTGTTCATAAGTAATGGGAGCAGAATTAGGCCATACAGCCCATTAAGTCTACTCCGCCATTCAATCATGGCTGATCTATCGCTCCCTCCTAACCCCATTCTCCTGCCTTCTCCCTATAGCCCCTGACACCCATACTAATCAAGAATCTATTTATCTCTGCCTTAAAAATAGCCATTGACTTGGCCTCCACAGCCTTGTGTGGCAATGAATTCCACAGATTCGCCATCTCCTGGCTAAAGAAATTCCTCTGGACTAAAGAAGGAACGTCCTTTAATTCTGAGGATATGACCCCTGGTCCTAGACTCTCCCACTAGTGGAAACATCCTCTCCACATCCACTCTATCCAGGCCTTTCACTATTCGGTAAGTTCTCATTCAGCTTCTACTTCTTCTTGTGAATGAAACATAAATAAACCAAACGAACAGTTAGATCTCAAGCCGGGTGTTGAGCATCCAGGTTGTTGTCTCTGCGTCAATGTCTGCCAGGCCCTGAGCTCCATTTGGTGGGTGGTAGAGCGGGCACCCAGAGATGACATGGTTGGCTGTCTGTTGTTCTTCTCCGCATTCACAGGCTGGGCTCTGGTGGAGCCCCCATCTCCACATGCTGAATGAATGAATGCATGAATGAATGAATGAATGAATGAATGAATGAATGAATAAGTTTATTGGCCAAGTATTCACATACAAGGAATTTGCCTTGATGCTCCGCCCGCAAGTGACAACATGACATACAGTGACAGTTAGGAATGACACATAAAACATTAAACATTAATAATAAAACATTATTGATTAAACATGTGAATTAAATAAAATACCAGAGCAAAAGGAGGCTACAGATTTTTGGTTATTGAGTAGAGTTTTACTCATGGAAAAAAGTTGTTTTTATGTCTGGCTGTGGCAGCTTTGACAGTCCGGAGTCGCCTTCCAGAGGGAAGTGATTCAAAGAGTTTGTGGCCAGTGAGAGAGGGGTCAGAGGTGATCTTACCCGCTTGCTTCCTGGCCCTTGCAGTGTACAGTTCCTCAATGGATGGGAAGGTTGCAGCCAATAACCTTCTCAGCTGATTGGACGATTCGCTGCAGCCTCCGGATGTCGTGCTTGGTGGCTGAGCCAAACCAGACCACGATGGAGAAGGTGAGGACAGACTCTACGATGGCCGTATAGAATTGGACCATCATTGTGTGTGACAGATTGTGCTTCCTCAGCTGCTGCAGGAAGTACATCCTCTGTTGTGCCTTTTTGACTGTGGAGTCGATGGTAGCCCCCCATTTAACGTCCTTGGAGATGATGGTTCCCAGGAACTTAAAAGACTCCACAGGTGTGACTGTGGTGTTGTTGATGGTGAGTGGGGTAAGGGGAGGGGGAGCTCTCCTAAAGTCTACTATCAATTCCACTGCCTTAAGAGCATTGAGCTCCAGGTTGTTGCGATGGCACCAGGCCATAAGCTGTCTCACTGGCATTGAAACGCCCAACTCCAGTACGAAGTCTGTTGAGCTTCACCCATGCTCCTCTGGGGAGGTCTGACCCTGGACAGCTTTTATCTGGTGAAGAGATGTAGCTGTGTAATGGATATGAGGTTGCCTTCCACTCCTGTGACCACTTAGTGGCTATCCAGTGTGCTTTTGTCTCAGTTGGCTGGATGGATGCTAAGAGTTGTTTTCCATGTGGAGCAAAGGGGTGACGGGACTGCAGTCGGGGTGGCCTCTGCTCTCTTCTGATAGCCTGATGGAGGAGGTGATCTGGGTCCATGGCATGACGAGATAGTGCCAGAGTTGCTGCTTGCCTTCGGATCCCTGCAGCCTGCAAGTATAGGGAGCTGCTCAACTGGAGTAGGTTGAAGGCATCCAGTAATGGTTCCCAAGGTGCTGTTCAGGCTCGTGTTCAACCAGGCTAGTATGTCTACTTCTACTCCATACGGGTGTGCAGTACTCAGCTGGAGCATACACAAGAGCTAAGGCAGAGGTGTGAAGAGTTGATGGGCTGGCTCCCCAACTTGTTCCTGCCAGGCGTCGGATGAGGCCGCTACGTGCCATGACCTTGTCGCGGAGACCAGCCAGGTGTTGACGAAATGTAGGCGACCTGTCCAGCTTTACGCCGAGGTAAGTGGGTGTTTGTTGGAAGTCCAAGCGCCTATTGTTAACGAAGAACAATTCAGCTGTGACGAAGTGTCTCGACCTGAAATGTTTGCTCTGTGTCTCTTCCCAGGGGTGCGGCCTCACTGACTGCGTATTCTCAGCATCCTCTTCTTTCTATTAAATTTCCAGCATTTGCAGTTCGTTTGACTGCCGTTCCCATCTGCCCAGTTCCCAAATGATTTCATTGGGAAAATAAACGCAGCATAATTTATAAATGGCATGGACGTAGTCTATTTTTGAATAGAATGCTATATTATTGGGTTAGAAACAACAGTAACTCAATAAAAAGAAAGTCACAAGACTTTGTTTCCAAAAGTAAAATGCTTCCTCAATATAAAACTGCAATGTGACCCATTTCTGTAACAAAATGAATTCTGCTTTATCTAAAAACCATTGTCACAGTGAATGAGGCTTAATTCCCATTGACTTATTCAACCTTAACAATAATATGCAGTTAGGCAGTTTGTTTATAAAATAAAATTATAAAATTGTAAGAATAATATTTGTAAGAAAGAGTTTGAAATAAAGAATGTTTTGGTATTTTCCACTAATCTAGGATGAGGCAATTGTCATGCAATAGAAAGCTAATTCAAAATTTGTTGGTGAGCTTATCACCGGAGAGGTGGTGCACAGCATTAAAGAGGATTTAAGGGCCTGTCCCATTTAGGCGATTTTTTCGGCGACAGCCGGAGAATAGGCTGTTGCCACATCGTCGCGTTTGGAAACAACTCCATGGAATTGCACACACACTTATAGAAAATTGTGATTCTTCCAGTTCATTGCGCGGCACGAATGAAGCTTCTTCAACTCATAACCCCACGTTAATTCTTTGAAAGAAATACTTGTTTCTCCGACTTGCGACCCATCAAGTCCATGCCGACCAGCGATCACCCCGTACACTAGCACTATTGTACACACACTAGGGACAATTTACAATTTGCAGAAGCCAATTAATTGTCTGCAGGACTGGTGGGCAGCAGCTTCGACCACCCCGGGCCGCGGTGTTTGAGCCGCGGGAAACATCGCCCGGGGGGTATCGCCTCAGCGCAGAGGGAGAAGAGGAGGGAAGAGACTGCAGACCTAAGACTTTTGCCTCCATCACAGTGAGGAGATGTTGGGTGGACTCACTGTGGTGGATGTTAATGTGTGTTTATTGTTGTTTTATGTATGACTGTTGCAATTTCGTTCAGACTTCGGTCTGAATGACAATAAAGGGCTAACTATCTATTTATCTATCTATTTACGAACCTGTACGACTTTGGCGTGCGGGAGGAAACCGGAGCACACGGAGAAAACCCACGTGGTCACTGGGAGAACGTACATACTCCATAGACAGGATCGAACCCGGGTCCCTGGCGCTGTAAGGCAACAACTCTACCACTGCACCACCGATCCGTACTTTCACTTTAGCCCTTCAATATTTGTCTCTTCTTTAGTTACGTAATTGAAAATTATATCTGAATTTACATCCATTATTTTTTCAAAAAGCCCACGCCAGATGCTGACAGACCATGGCGTAGAGTTGTTACACCTCTCCGCTGATTTTCGAGCACAGGAGGCTGAGGGGGTGATCACATACAGTTGTACAAAATCCTGAGGTAAATTGCCCCCAGTGTGCAGGGAGTTCAAGTTCAAGTTCAAATTTATTTGTCACAGGCACCATAAGGTGCAGTGAAATGTAATTTACCATGCAGCGGTACAATTAAAAAAGGACACAATACACAGCATCATTCAACACAGACATCCACCACAGCATTCTTCACAGTGGTGGAAGGCAATACAGTTCAGACAGTCCTCCTCCTCCTCATAGCAAGAGGATTTGAGTATAGGAGCAGGGAGGTTCTACTGCAGTTGTACAGGGTCTTGGTGAGACCACACCTGGAGTATTGCGTACAGTTTTGGTCTCCAAATCTGAGGAAGGACATTACAGCCATAGAGGGAGTGCAGAGAAGGTTCACCAGACTGATTCCTGGGATGTCAGGACTTTCATATGAAGAAAGACGGGATAGACTTGGCTTATACTCGCTAGAATTTAGGAGATTGAGAGGGGATCTTATAGAAACGTACAAAATTCTTATGGGGTTGGACAGGCTAGATGCAGGAAGATTGTTCCCGATGTTGGGGAAGTCCAGGACAAGGGGTCACAGCTTAAGGATAAGGGGGAAATCCTTTAAGACCGAGATGAGGAAAAACTTTTTCACACAGAGAGTGGTGAATCTCTGGAACTCTCTGCCACAGAGGGTAGTTGAGGCCAGTTCATTGGCTATATTTAAGAGGGAGTTAGATGTGGCCCTTGTGGCTAAAGGGATCAGGGGGTATGGAGAGAAGGCATGTACGGGATACTGAGTTGGATGATCAGCCATGATCATATTGAATGGCGGTGCAGGCTCGAAGGGCCGAATGGCCTACTCCTGCACCTATTTTCTATGTATCTATGTATCTATGTATCCTCCCTTGTTCACCCATGGTCGGGGCCCTGACCCTCCATAGTCGCTGCTACGGACGGCCCGATGTTCAAGCCCTCTGGTCGGGATGGTTGGAACGCCGAAGTCAGGACAGGTCGAATACACCCCATGGCCCAGACCTCCCAATCGGCCACCTCCTTACCGGAGACCGAGGCTTCCAGATGTTGTAGGCCGCAGGCCGGCGGTCGGAGCTCTGCTCCGGCGACCCCCGGCGCAGGATCACCCGCTCCATGATGAAAGGTTCGCTCCACGCCTGCCGCTAGTAGCTTCACAGACCGAGGCTCCAAGATGTTGTAGGCCGCAGGCCAGTGGTCGGAGCGCTTCTCCGGCTACCCCCGGCAAGGGGGTCCGCGATGTTAAAAGTCCCCACTGCGCCGCCGCGGATGCACTGGGCCCACAATGTTAAAGTCCCCGCTGCACCGCCGCTGAAGCTCTGGGCCCGACTCCGGGAAAGTCCGCACCAAACCAGCTGTAAGGCCGCGAGGAGGGGGGTGAGCGAAGAAACGACAAGGAAGAAAGTCGCATCTCCGTCGAGGTAGGTGCCTGAAAAAGGCTTCCCCCTATTCCCCCTGTCACCACCCCACACACAAGACATACAGAGAAACACTAAAACATACTTTTGGACATACTAAAAAAAACAAAAAAAGTCAGAACAACAAACCCGCTGCAGGCGAGGCAGCCGACTCGCAGTGGATGAGAAAGTAGAATAACATAGAACCAGTATGAATGGGTGATCAATGGTCAGCGTGGCCTCGGTGGGCCGAAGGGCCCTGTATCACTAAACTAAACTAAACTAACCCAAACTAAACTAAACTAAACCTTCAAGAACAAGAAACTGCAAGAAAATGCTGATTTCTACCAAAGACAGACACAAAGTGCTGGAGTAACTCTGGAGAACGTGTATAGGGGACATTTTGTGTCGGAACCCATCTTCACACTGTTTGTAGGAGCGGCGGGAGAGAAAGCTGGGAGAGAGGAGGGGCAGGGCAGAGCATGGCCAGTGATACGTAATAAACGAAACCTAAATCTCCCTGATATCTATGACTCCACTTAAATTGTGTTGAAGGTTTACAAAAGCAGCTGACTGTCAACAGAGTTTGGTGGGAGAAATCAGAAATCAAATGAACAACGCAGGCAACATATACACTCAGAAATGTAGCAGGTAGCACGGTGGTGGGTGCTACTGTGATAGAGCTACTGCCTTACAGCGCCGGGTTCGATCCTGACTACGGGTGCTGTCTGTACATTCTCCCCGTGACCTGCGTGGGCTTTCTCCGAGATCTTCGGATTCCTCCCACACTCCAAAGACGTACAGATTTGTAGGTTAATTGGCTCGGTATAAATGTAAATCGTCCCAAGTGTATGTAGGATAGTGTTAATGTGCGGGGATTGCTGGTCAGTGCAGACTTGGTGGGCCGAAGGGCCACGGTTTCTGCGCTGTATCTCTAAACTAAACCAAGGTGACTAGTAGGACACCTCAGCAACAACACGCAGTACAGTTGTCAATGCAGCTGTATCATCCAAAACAATAACCTAAATAACTATAAAAATAGACACACCATCACTTCCAAAGCCTCATCATTTCTGCTGCCGCTGAACTTTTCCTTCAGCTGATTTTGTTTTTGGGTTACGTGGGTTTACACTTTGTTTCTTTGTGCTACTGCAACCCTTTGTATTCCACAGCAGAGTGTTTGTCCCTGGTCCTCAAATTGTGAGTTTTGAATGAAAGAAATGTTATGGCCATTTGCTTCGGGTCGTCACTAATAAATGTTTCGGGGAAATGAGAGGAAACATCTTTACCCAGAAGGTTATTAAAATGTGGGGATACAAGGAACTGCAGATGCTGGTTTACAAATAAAAGCGCAACGTGCTGGAGTAACTCGGCGGGTCAGGCAGCATCTCCGGAGAACGTGAATAGGTAGTTCCAAATGTTTATAGTTCCAAACAGACCAAAATTCCAAATGTGGAACGATTTAACATACAGAGATAGTGGAGCAAATGGGGAATACCGATCTCTGGCCAGAAAAATAAGATGCTTGTTAGAAATGCAAGAAACTGCAGATGCTGGAATCTTGATCAGAAAACCAAGTGTTGGAGTACTCTGTGGGTCACATGGCATCTCATGCTAGTGGGTTCGGAGAAGTGGCTAGAGGGAAATGTTTGAAAAGTACCTGGATTTGTTATTTCATTAGGCATAAATAGTTTGTTCGGTAAGATATTGGCTACCGAGATAGAACGATGCACTTCCAGGGAAAATCATAGGGTCAAATCAAGGAACAGGGGTTATCATTCATATAGGGGTGAGCAGACTGCTATTCGAGTGATGCCACAAGAAGGGTGGCACAGTGCCGCAGCGGTAGAGTTGCTGCCTCACAGCGCTAGAGACCCGGGTACAATCCTGACTACGGGTGCTATGTGTACGGAGTGTGTACGTTCTCCCCGTGACCCTGTAGGTTTTCTCCGAGATCTTCGGTTTCCTCCCACACTCCAAAGACGGACAGATTTGTAGGTTAATTGGCTTGGTATAATTGTCCCTCGTGCGTGTAGGATAATGGTCGGCGCAGACTCGGTGGGCCGAAGGGCCTGTTTCCGCGCTGTATCTTTAAACTAAATTACACTAAACATGTGACATTAAACAATGTCATGACATGTGCCCTCGTTTTCTAAGAAACCTCTTGCTGTCGTCAATCTCTCCGGGTGCTCCGGTTTGCTCCCACACTCCAAAGATGTAGGTTAATTGGCTTCTGCAAATCGTCTCTCGAGTGTAGGATAGTGCTAGTGTGCGGGGTGATCGCTGGTCGGTGTGGACTCGGTGGGCTGAAGGGCCTGTTTCCACGCTGTATCTCTAAAGTAAAAGTCTAATGTAGATCAGTACTGGGCTTTTGGTTATTTATATTCAATACTGTTTTCAATGAAAGTTTACACCCCAGCGGTATGAACATTGACTTCTCCAATTTCAGGTAGTCCTTGCTTTCTCCCTCCTTCCCCACCCCTTCCCAGCTCTCCCACAGCCTACTGTCTCTGCCTCTTCCTTTCTTTATTCCCCCCCCCCCACCTCCACATCAGTCTGAAGAACAGTCTCAACCCAAACGTCACCCATTCCTTCGCTCCATAGATGCTGTCTCACCCGCTGAGTTTCTCCAGCATTTTTGTCTACCTTCAATGAAAGACTCGAGTGTGTGTAATCCATGCAAGATCATTGGCAATACAATCCCTGGTGTAAAATTGAGCCGTGAAGACACTTAGGAATCTGCAAAGGGATATGGACAACTTTCAATGATGGTGTCTCTTGTAATTTCTGCCGTTCCTCTTCCAATGTGTAGAGTTGGCAGGTTTGTCGGGCACTGAAGGTTTTGGTTGGCTGCTGCAGTCCATTTTGTAGAAGGTACATGTCGGGCCTCTGGTGGTGAAGAGAGTGAATGTTACAGAGGGTGGACTGAGTGAGAGAGGAGAGAATGGTGGTGGTTGCCAGGAACAAGGTCACTTGCTACTTCTCAGCTCATAGCTCTATGATTTCACGCTGTGATGAGATCTTGTGTTTTGTTGGGCTATTTAGTTCCTCAGCCACATAGAACAAAATTCTTGATTAGTACAGGTGTCAGAGGTTACGGGGAGAAGGCAGGAGAATGGGGTTAGGAGGGAGAGATAGATCAGCCATGACTGAATGGCAGAATAGACTTGATGAGCCGAATGGCCTAATTCAACTCCTATCATTTTATGATCTTATGAACAAAGAATTATAGGGAAGAAAAAGATGCAAAGTGCTTGAGTAACTCAACGGGTCAGGCAGCAACTCTGAAGGACTTGGATAGGTGACGTTTATCTATATTACTAAAAGTCTGATTTTGACCACTTCCTGTTGTTCTGTGTATTGATTTTAGAAAAAACGCTGCCACTTACGGCTGTGATTTTTGGCCAGCAGAGTCCCCCTCCGCTGCGCAGGACAAGAGGATTTTTTCCATCGATGAAAAATAAAAGAGTTATTTGTGTTAAAAAAATGTTGAGATTCTCTCAACTGATGGCCACGCCCCTTCCGGAGGGACTATAAAACCTGGAAGTGTTGAGTGCCTCAGTCAGTCTCTGCAAGATGGGGGAGCGAGAGGGTCACGTCTCTCAGTCTGAGCTGTGAATAACACTGAACACATGTCTACTAAACTGTGAGTGGTTTTACGACCTGTCAGTGCCCTTAATGTAGTTTGAAAATATAGTTTGGAAATGCTAAAGCTATGTTGCCTTTGGTTTGGAAATGCTAAAGCTGTGTTGCCTTTGGTTTGGAAATGCTAAAGCTGTGTTGCCTTTGGTTTGGAAATGCTAAAGCTGTGTTGCCAAATTAAAGTTGCCTTGCCAAATTAAAGTTGTCTTGCCTAATTAAAGTAGCCTTGCCTAATTAAAGTAGCCTTGCCTAATTAAAGTTGCCTTGCCTAATTAAAGTTGCCTTGCCTAATTAAAGTTGCCTTGCCTAATTAAAGTTGCCTTGCCTTCTATATAATTAAAAGTCTAATCTTGACCACTTCCTGTTTGCGCTTTATATTGATTTTAGAAAACACGCTACCACATACGGCTGTAATTTTTGGCCATCTTACTCAGGGTCCCCCTCCGCTCATCAGGTGCCAAGGATTGTTCCCATCGATAAAAAATAAAAGTTAATAGTGTTTTTAAAATGTTGAGATTCTCTCTCCTGTCAATCACACCATGAAGGCCACGCCCCTTCTGGTGGGAGGGGGAGGGACTATAAAACCCAGAAATGTGGGCGTGGCTCAGTCTCTGCAAGATGGAGGAGGGAGATGTCACGACTCGCTGTCTTTAGTGGCCTTGCACCCTGCTTGAAATGGTATGAAACTGCACTTGAATTTGGTGGCCTTGCACCCTGCTTGAAGTGGTAAGAAACTGCACTTGAATTTGGTGGCCTTGCACCCTGCTTGAAATGGAATTGCAAGGAATAGCCGTGAGTCAACTGCCAGCCCACCAGCCGTGAGTGAGTGAGCTGCCAGCACAACAGGCTTGAGTGACTGAGCCGCCAGCCCAAGAATCCATTCGGCCCACAATGTCCATACTAGCCCGCTGGAAACAAATCCCTGCAGCCCACAACACCCATATTAACGCTCCAGAAAGCTCCCCCCCCCCCTCCCACTGGCAACCAATATTAGAATTGGTGGAGAGGTGGAATATTGCGTTGGGGGACCAGCCCTCCCATGTGATGCTGGGACCCAACGAGTTCCACTTAGTCTAGTAATTTATAAAACTTTGGTTCGGCTGCATTTGGAGGACTATGTGGAGTTCTGGTCACAGGATGGATGTGGGGGCTCTGGAGAGAATGCAGACGAGATTTACAAGAATGATGGACACAAAATGCTGGAATAACTCAGCGGGTCAGGCAGCATCTCTGGAGAAAAGGAAATGAGGTTGACCATAATGATGCCTGGATTAGAAGCTATAAGCTATAAGAGGTTGGACAAACATTCCCTGGAATGGCAGAGGCTGAGAGAAGCCCTGATAGAAGTTTATAAAATGATGGGAGGCATAGGTCGGGTAGACAGTCAGAACCTTCTTCCCAGGGTGGAAATGTCAAAGACTAGAGGGCATAGCTTTGAGTTGAGAGGGGCAAAGTTGAAAGGAGCTGTGCTGGATATGTTTCTTTTATCGAGAGAGTAATAGGTGCCTGGAACGTGCTGCCAGAGATGGTGGTGGCGGAGGCAGATACAATAGAGTCATTTGATAGGGTTTAGGATCAGCACTTAGATGGCAGGGAATGGAAGTATATAAATCATGTTTAGTTTAGTTTAAGGTAGACAAAAATGCTGGAGAAACTCAGCGGGTGAGGCAGCATCTATGGAGCGAAGGAAAACGTGACGTTTCAGGTCGAGACCCTTCTTCAGACTCAACTTAGTTTAGTTTAGTTCAGTTTAGTTTAGAGATACAGCGCGGAAACAGGCGTTTCGGCCGACCGTGCCCGCGCCGACCAGCGATCCCCTTACACTACTCTATCCTACACACTAGGAACAATTTACAATCTTTACCGGAGCCAATTAACCCACAAACCTGTACGTCTTTGGAGTGTGGGAGGAATCCAAAGTTATCGGTGAAAACCCGCGTAGGTCACAGGGAGAACGTAAAACTCCGTACAGACAAGCACCCATAGCCAGGATCAAACCCGGGTCTCTGGAGCTGTAAGCGCTGTAAGGCAGCAACTCAACCGCTGCGCTACCGTGCAGGCAGAACAGATTACGTAGTTTAACTTGGCATCGTGTTCAGCACAGACATTGTGGGCCGAAGGGCCTGTTCCTGTGCTGTATAGTTTTATGGTCTACAGTATGTTCCATGCCCAAGTGGCAAGCTAGTGCAGAAAGATCCTGTGCTTTAACATCTTGCTTGAGGTGTTACAAAACTGAAAGATTTCATCCCTTTGTGAAATTATTCTTGATCCAATTCGAGCAACTCTATGACGCAGCCAAAGGGATTGTTACCCTTTCAGATTTGTTATCTGAAAATTGCATTAGCAATTCCTCGGGAAATTGCTGCCTCAAGAACGGAAGGCTTTAGCAGAGACTCAGAAATACACAAGGGGAAAGATATACAAAAATGTTTGGTACATAAACAATCACACCAAAAAAAAATGATATGTCAATGCAGACTGGAATAGTGGAAGTTTTGCATCTATTAGTTTAAAACAAGGCAAGTTAAAGTCCTGGTGAAACTCTACTTCAATGGATAAGGACACATAAGACAGCACTTCATCAGAAGTTGGTGAACACAGCACAAGACTAGATTTCAAAATAATGTACCTAATGTAAATATGAGTTTTGACTGCTGAAGGTGCAGGATCTTAGAACGTTAGACAATAATCAATAGACAATAGATTTGCAGTGCCCAACGAGTGGCACAATATTTTACTTCATGCTCGGAGACATAGAAAAATATGCCTTTTTTTCTCTTCTGTTATAATCTTGACAGTGTTTTAAAAAGTCGACATTTCTTATCTTCAGAATCAGCTACCCATTTCTTTAACAGAGGACATAGGTTTAAGGCGATGGAGAAAAGATTTAATAGGAGACTGAGGAGTAAAGGGCATCCTCGAGTAAAACGTACATGGTCGAAGCCAGTCTTCAACATAGTCGTAGGAGGTCGTACACATAGTCGAGGAAGGTTGTAGGAGGTCATAGGTCACCGTGACCTTGATTTTTTAGTCGCTTAAGGTCGCCAGTGGTCGCGGTGGAGGTCTCCCAAGTGGGACAGGCCCTTAACTTTTTGAGACAAAGGGTGGTGTGTTTATGGAACAAGCTGTCAGAAGAGGTAGTTGAGGCAGGGACTATCGCAACAGTTTAAGAAACAGTCAGACAGGTACATGCATAGGACAGGTTTGGAGGGATATGGACCAAACGCTGACAGGTGGGACTAGTGTAGCAGGGATATGTTGGCGGGTGTGGACAAATTGGGCTGAAGGGCCTGTTTCCACTCTGTATCACTCTATGACTCTACGAGTTGATTCAACTACTGAGGAATGATTCCCTTCCTAAAACCCCCAAGCCATTTGACCACCTACAAGACACAAGTCAGAAGTGTATTGGAATACAGCGTAGGAAGAAACTGAGGATGCTGGTTTATATCAAAGATAGGCACAAAATGCTGGAGTAACTCAGCAGGTCAGGCAGCATCCCTGGAGATTATGGATATGTGACGTTTCGGGTCGAGACTTCAGACATCAGACTCGCACCGTGACCGCCAGGTTCAAGAATAGCTTCTTCCCAACAACCATCAACCATACAGCACTGAAACAGGCCCTTTGGCCCAACTTGTCCATGACGACCAAAATGCCCCATCTAGACTAGTCCCACCTGCCTGCATAGAAACATAGAAACATAGAAAATAGGTGCAGGAGTAGGCCATTCAGCCCTTCGAGCCTGCACCGCCATTCAATATGATCATGGCTGATCATCCAACTCAGTATCCTGTACCTGCTTTCTCTCCATACCCCCTGATCCCTTTAGCCACAAGGGCCACATCTAACTCCCTCTTAAATATAGCCAATGAACTGGCCTCAACTATATTCTGTGGCAGAGAATTCCAGAGATTCACCACTCTCTGTGTAAAAAATGTTTTTCTCATCTCAGTCCTAAAAGATTTCCCCTTTATCCTTAAACTGTGACCCCTTGTTCTAGACTTCCCCAACATCGGGAACAATCTTCCTGCATCTAGCCTGTCCAACCCCTAAAGAATTTTGTAAGTTTCTATAAGATCCCCCCTCAATCTTCTAAATTCTAGCGAGTACAAGCCGAGTCTATCCAGTCTTTCTTCATATGAAAGTCCTGACATCCCAGGAATCAGTCTGGTGAACCTTCTCTGTACTCCCTCTATGGCAAGAATGTCCTTCCTCAGATTAGGAGACCAAAACTGTACGCAATACTCCAGGTGTGGTCTCACCAAGACCCTGTACAACTGCAGTAGAACCTCCCTGCTCCTATACTCAAATCCTTTTGCTATGAAGGCCAACATACCATTCGCTTTCTTCACTGCCTGCTGCACCTGCATGCCTACTTTCAATGACTGGTGTACCATGACACCCAGGTCTCGTTGCATCTCCCCTTTTCCTAATCGGCCACCATTCAGGTAATAGTCTACTTTCCTGTTTTTGCCACCAAAGTGGATAACCTCACATTTATCCACATTATACTGCATCTGCCATGCATTTTCCCACTCACCCAGCCTATCCAAGTCATCTTGCAGCCTCCTAGCACCCTCCTCACAGCTAACACTGCCCCCCAGCTTCGTGTCATCCGCAAACTTGGAGATGTTGCATTCAATTCCCTCGTCCAAATCATTAATATATATTGTAAATAGCTGGGGTCCCAGCATTGAGCCTTGCGGTACCCCACTAGTCACTGCCTGCCATTGTGAAAAGGACCCGTTTACTCCAACTCTTTGCTTCCTGTCTGCCAGCCAGTTCTCTATCCACATCAATACTGAACCCAAATACCGTGTGCTTTAAGTTTGTATATTAATCTCTTATGTGGGACCTTGTCGAAAGCCTTCTGAAAGTCCAGATATAACACATCCACTGGTTCTCCCTTATCCACTCTACTAGTTACATCCTCGAAAAATTCTATAAGATTCGTCAGACATGATTTACCTTTCATAAATCCATGCTGACTTTGTCCAATGATTTCACCATTTTCCAAATGTGTTGCTATCCCATCTTTAATAACTGACTCTAGCAGTTTCCCCACTACCGATGTTAGACTAACTGGTCTGTAATTCCCTGTTTTCTCTCTCCCTACCTTTTTAAAAAGTGGGGTTACATTAGCTACCCTCCAATCATCCGGAACTACTCCAGAATCTAAAGAGTTTTGAACAATTATCACTAATGCATCCACTATTTTTGGGGCTACTTCCTTAAGTACTCTGGGATGCAGCCTATCTGGCCCTGGGCATTTATCGGCCTTTAATCCATTCAATTTACCTAACACCACTTCCCGGCAAACCTGGATTTCACTCAGTTCCTCCATCTCATTTGACCCCCGGTCCGCTGCTATTTCCAGCAGATTAATTAAGTCTTCCTTAGTGAAGACAGAACCAAAGTAGTTATTCAATTGATCTGCCATATCCTTGTTCCCCATGATCAATTCACCTGTTTCTGACTGCAAGGGACCTACATTTGTTTCAACTAATCTTTTTCTCTTCACATATCTATAAAAACATTTGCAGTCAGTTTTTATGTTCCCTGCCAGTTTTCTTTCATAATCTATTTTCCCTTTCCTAATTAAACCCTTTGTCCTCCTCTGCTGGACTGAATTTCTCCCAGTCCTCTGGTAGGCTGCTTTTTCTGGCTAATTTGTATGCTTCATCTTTTGTTTTGATACAATCCCTGATTTCCTTTGTTATCCACGGATGCACTACCTTCCCTGATTTATTCTTTTGCCAAACTGGGATGAACAATTGTTGTAGTTCATCGTTGCAGCCTTTAAATGCCTTCCATTGCATATCCACCATCAACCCTTTAAGAATCAATTGCCAGTCTATCTTGGCCAATTCACGTCTCATACCCTCAAAGTTACCTTTATTTAAATTGAGAACCCTTGTTTCTGAATTAACAATGTCACCCTCCATCCTAATGAAGAACTCAACCATATTATGGTCACTCTTGCCCAGGGGGCCACGCACAACAAGACTGCTAACTAACCCTTCCTCATTACTCAATACCCAGTCTAGAATAGCCTGCTCTCTCATTGGTTCCTCCACATGTTGGTTTAGAAAACTATCCCGCATACATTCCAAGAAATCCTCTTCCTCAGCACCCCTGCCAATTTGATTCACCCAATCTATATGTAGATTGAAGTCACCCATTATAACTGTTTTACCTTTGTTGCACGCATTTCTAATTTCCTGTTTGATGCCATCCCCAACTCCACTACAACTGTTAGGTGGCCTGTACACAACTCCCACTAGCGTTTTCTGCCCCTTAGTGTTTCGCAGCTCTACCCATATCGATTCCACATCCTCCAAGCTAATGTCCTTCCTTTCTATTGCGTTAATCTCCTCTCTAACTAGCAACGCTACCCCACCTCCTTTTCCTTTCTGTCTATCCTGAATATTGAATATCATAATCATTAATAGCTATCTGCACGTTCAACTCGTCCACCTTATTACGAATGCTCCTTGCATTGAGACACAAAGCCTTCAGGCTTGTTTTTACAACACTCTTACCCCTTCTACAATTATGTTGAAAAATGGCCCTTTTTGATTTTTGCCCTGGATTTGTCTGCCTACCACTTTTACTTTTCACCTTGCTACCTATTGCTTCTACCCTCATTTTACACCCCTCTGTCTCTACGCTCACACATTTAAGAAACCCACCACCTCTCATTCTCTGTTTATTATCTTTTTCTTCTTTCCCTCCTACATGTTGGGTCTGAGTGCTTCCCTTCTCTGCCTCCTGCCTCACACACTGTCTACTAGCTTTCTCTATTTGAGTCCCTCCCCCCAACCATTCTAGTTTAAAGTCTCCCCTGTAGCCTTTGCAAATCTCCCCGCCAGGATATTGGTCCCCCTCGGGTTCAAGTGCAGCCCGTCCTTTTTGTACAGGTCACACCTGTAAAGAATTCATAATGAGGCATCGTTACTTTACTATCTTTATTCATACTGGAGCATTACACATTGCACTAGCTATACGTGGTCTGTCACAGGAACTAGAGAGCGATCTGTGGGTGGGGAGGCTGTAGATATACTTGTGATATGGGGAGTGGTTAGTAGGTATGAGGTCACTATGTTAAAGGCACATGCATATCTCATCTACATCTTTCCTCTTCGAAACGACAGGCAAATACAATAGTGACATGGCGACCACGGCTCATGCGCTAGGATAGTTAAACAAAATCGCCATAGCGGTCAGGCGGTTTGACAAGACGTCCCGCCCGGGTTCGCGTCTCGCCATCCACCCTTCCTGCAGGAGGAAGAGGCACCGGCGGGGAAAGACGAACCCGAAAGGGAGAAACGGGAGGAGACGGAGGAGACCGCGGCACCGAACCCGGAGGGGATGCGAGGTCGGGACCGGGAAGAGCGCGGGCAGGCGAGCGAGGACTAGTCGGAGTGGGGTGGAACGGAAGGGGCGGAGGAGGAGCAGAACGTTGCATGTCAGGAAGGACGGGCAGAGCAACGCCCTGACGCGAAACAGGCAGTGGGGGAGCAAAGGGATCCGCGGCAGGAGGACGCGGCTCGTTGACGAGCCGAAGGTGCTGGCGGGACCGTCGGTAAATGGCTCCAGCGTGGTCGACGAGATAGGACCTGGGCGACCCCGCAGAGCCGACGACAGTAGCGAGCTTGGAGTGACCGGGAGCGGTCTGCATACGGACAACTTGACCGGGGAAGAGGCGCGGCAGCGGGTGGCAGGACCTGTCATGGGAACGCTGCTGGACGTCGTGCCTGAAGGCAATGCGTTTCTGAACCGCCGCAGGTGGGCGGATGGAGGGTATGAGGGAGCGCTGGGCCACAGGGAGCAGGAGTCTGGTAGCGCGAGACATGAGCCGCTGAGCAGGTGAACCCATGGCAGAGTCGCGGGAAATGTTCCGAAGGTTGAGGAGGGCCAGATGGAAGTCGGAGTTAATGCCACCACACTGTTCCAACAGGTGCTTCGCGCTGCGGACTGCGCGCTCGGCCAAACCGTTGCTTTGCGGGTACTCCGGGCTGCTGGTGAAATGGCGGAAGTTCCATCTGGAAGCGAACGCTTTAAACTCGGAGCTCGTGAACTGGCTGCCATTGTCCGACTGCAGGCTTGCCGGGGGGCCAAAAGTGCCAAAATGAGGGTACAACCTGTCGATGACGGCCGAAGAGGTCATGGAATGCAGCCGGTCGACCACAAACCAGCTGGAGTAGGAGTCAACGAGAACCAGGAAATGTTTGCCCCGCCACTCGAAAATGTCAGCGGCAAGCGCCATCCAGGGCAGTTCGGGCGCGGGCTGCTGTAGAAGCGGCTGACGCTGCTGATGGGGGGCGAGGCTGTTGCAGGTAGAACACGAGGAGACCCTCTCCTGGATGTATTTGGCCATATCCGGCCAATAGAACCGGCTCCTGGCGAGAGACACGGTGGCTTCGGCGCCAGGGTGACCGCGGTGTGCGACTTGAAAATAGTGGTCGTGCAGCGCCGCGGGCACGACCACTTTGTGACCCTTCACCACCACGCCGTCGTGCAGTACGAGCTCGTCCCGAATCAGGAAGTAGGGCACGGCACCAGCCGGCAAAGTGCCGAACGACGGTCAGGCCAGCCCTGCCGGATGACGGCAGACAGCTGTTGCAGGGCAGGGTCATTGGTAGTGTGTTCAACCAGGGACTTCATCTGCTGTGAGGGGACGATGTTCAATCGTAGCACTAATAACTCAGACATTTCATATTGGTGGCGAGCGGTGGACGTCAGCGGGGCGCGAGACAACGTGTCGGCCACGAACATGTCCTTGCCCTTACGATAAACCACCGTGAACGTGAAGCGCTGGAGCTGCAGCATCATGCGCTGCAGGCGTGATGAGTCCACATGGATCGATTTGTTGAGGATGGTGACAAGTGGCTGATGGTCAGTTTCAACGGTGAAAGTGTTGCCCACGATGTAGTCCCGGAATTTGGAGCAGGCAAACACCACGGCCAGGAGCTCCTTCTCGATCTGCGCGTAGTGCTGTTCGGTGGCGGTCATGGTGCGGGACGCGAAGGAGACAGGCAGCTGCAGGCCGTCATGGACCTGGAGACAGGCGGCACCGAGTCCGAACTGAGAGGCGTCGCAGGTGAGGACAATGGGACGCTGCAGGTCAAAGAACTTGAGCGTGGGGGTGCTGATCAGCTTAGACTTAAGAATGTCAAATGCCTTCTGATGGTTGGGTAACCAAAGCCAGGACGTGTCCTTTTTGATCAGATCCCTCAGGGGAGCGCTGAGCTCGCTGAGGTCGGGGATGAATTTCCCCAGGTAGTTTACCAAGCCGAGGAAGCGTTGCAGGCCTGCCACATTGGTAGGAGGGGGCATCCCTGAGATGGCAGCCGTTTTCTGCGGGTCTGGCTTTAATCCCTCAGCGGTGAATACATGTCCAACATAGGTGACCTCCGAGACGCGGAATCGGCACTTCTTGGGGTTCAGTTTCAAGTTGATTTGCCGGGCCCGGTCCAGGACCAGGCGGAGGTTGACATCGTGTTCGGCAACGTCCTTACCGTAAACGAGGATGTCGTCAACAATTATGGCGCAAGGTAGACCTAAAAACAACTGCTCCATTGTCCGCTGAAATACCTCGCTGGCGGAGTTGATCCCGAATGGCATTCGGAGGAACCGAAACCTTCCGTAGGGGGTGGCGAAATTTGTCAAAATGGACGACCGCTCGTCCAGTGGTATCTGCCAGAAGGAGCTTTTGGCATCGAGGACAGAAAAAACCGTTGCTGGACCAACCTGTGCAGCGACGTCCTCCACCGTTCTCATAGGGTAGTGAGGGCAAGGACATGTTCGTGGCCGACACGTTGTCTCGCGCCCCGCTGACGTCCACCGCTCGCCACCAATATGAAATGTCTGAGGCGTGGGTTCAAATCCCACTTCTGACACCATGTAAAGAATTCATAATGAGGCATCGTTACTTTACTATCTTTATTCATACTGGAGCATTACACATTGCACTAGCTATACGTGGTCTGTCACAGGAACTAGAGAGCGATCTGTGGGTGGGGAGGTTGTAGATATACTTGTGATATGGGGAGTGGTTAGTAGGTATGAGGTCACTATGTTAAAGGCACATGCATATCTCATCTACAACACCTTCCCCAAAAGAGGTTCCAATGATCCAGAAACTTGAATCCCTGCCCTCTGCACCAGTCCTTCAGCTACGCATTTATCCTCCACCTCGCTCCATTCCTACTCTCACTGTCGCGTGGCACAGGCAGTAATCCTGAGATTGTTATCTTTGCGGTCCTTCTCTTTAACTCTCCTCCTAACTCCCTAAATTCTCCTTTCAGGACCTCTTCCCTTTTTCTACCTATGTCATCGGTACCTATATGTACCACGACCTCGGGCTCCTCTCCCTCCTATTTCAGGATATCTTGGACACGTTCAGACACATCCCAGACCCTGGCCCCAGGGAGGCAAACTACCATCCGGGTCTCCCGACTGTGTCCACAGAATCACCTGTCTGACCCCCTAACTATAGAGTCCCCTAGTACTACTGCCCTCCTCTTCTTTTCCTTACCCCTTCTGAGCAACAGGGCCAGTCTCTGTACCGGAGGCCCGGTCGCTGTCGCTACCCCCAGGTAGGCTGTCCCCCCCAACAGTACTCAAACAGGAGTACTTATTGTCAAGGGGTACAGCCACCGGGGTACTCTCTAGTCCTTGCCTCTGCCCCTCTGCCCCTCCTAACTGTGACCCACTTGTCTGTCTCCCGTGGTTTTGGAGTGACCACCTCTCTATAACTCTCTATTTGCCCCATATCCCTCTAAATCGTTCCTATCCATGTGCTTGACCAGATGCCTTTACAGTACCTGCCTCAACTTCCTCCTCCGGCAGCTCGTTCCATCTACCCACCACCCTCTGTGTGGAAAAGTTGCCTCTCAGCTCTTTATTAAACTGTTCCCCTCTCACCTTAAACATAGTGGTGCTCTGGTGCCTCTACTCCACGTTCTCCACGATGGCTGCACAAACCAGAGTCAAAGCAAGGAAAGATGTGCTTCTTTAGCTTACTGTCCATTGCGTGTGTCGTTTATGAATCGTTTCATATTTGAGATGGGTTGGGAGTGTTTCCCTCATTAAAAAGCAAGCTGCTTTCTGTTGAAATTGACTGAAGTACTCCAAGCAACAGATCTTTGTGCAAGGAAGCAAGAAGAATGAGGTATATGTGTGACACCTTCAGTGAGATGTGCGGTCAGCTGAAGCATGAGTCATGTGAAGAGTTGATGAATGTAACATAAATGGACACACTGGCAGAGAGAGGCACGTGGAATTACAGTAGAAAGACATGCAGGTATCGAGTGAAAAAAAATACAGAGAGCCACACAGCAGGGCAGAGAGAGAGGGTAAACTAAAGAAAAAGAATATAGTCACATTGGAGACAGTCTAAAGGAGATTACCAAGATCATTTCTTGGATGAGGAATGTTGATTCCGATCAAGAGCGACAAAACTAATTGTCTCTGTATTCATCAGATTATTTTAGAAAAACAAAGGGTAGTCATATGTGTAAGAGGGAACTGCAGATGCTGGCTTAAACCAAAGATATGCACAAAAAGCTGGAGTAACTCAGTGGGACAGGCAGCATCTCTGGAGAGAAGGAATGGGTGATGTTTCGGGGTCGAGACCCTTCTTCAGAAGCATCAGTGATGGGAGCAGGATTATGCCATTCGGCCCACCAAGTCTACTCTGCCATTCAATCATGGCTGATCTATCTCTCCCTCCTAACCCCATTCTCCTGCCTTCTACCCATAACACCTGACACCCGTACTAATCAAGAATCTATCTATCTCTGCCATAAAAAATATCCACTGACTTGGCCTCCACAGCCTTCTGTGGCAATGAATTCCACAGATTCACCACCCTCTGACGAAAGAAATTCCTCCTCTTCTCCATCCTAATGGAACATTCTTTAATTCTGAGGATATAGAGTCATAGAGTGATACAGTGTGGAAACAGGCCCTTCGGCCCAACTTGCCCACACCGGCCAACATGTCCCAGCTACACTAGTCCCACCTGCCTGCGTTTGGCCCACATCCCTCCAAACTTGTCCTATCCATGATGTCCTATCCTATTCTTAATTGTTGCATTAGTACCTGCTTCAATTACCTCATCCAGCAGCTCATTCCATATACCCACCACCCTTTGTGTTAAAAAGTTACCCCTCAGGTTCCTATTAAATCTCCCCCCTCCCCCCCCCCCCCTCCCCCCCTCACCTTAAACCTATGTCCTCTGGTTCTCGATTCTCCTACTCTGGGAAAGAGACTATGTGTGTCTGAAAATCTCCTTCTTAAAATATTACTGACTTAGTTTCGACAACCCTTAGTGGCAACGAAAGCTACAGATTTAGTGTTTTCTATGTACACTACACAAATAATTATTATAGTTTATGGAGTACATTTTTGGAGAATTTGTAAATCTGGTTATAACAGGTAAATTATGTATTGCTGTTACTAGGTATCGGCGAGTTTCACTCGAATAGTTTTCTTATTGATGTTGTCCTGTTGGCAAATAGCTCCTCCTGCAGAATCCCTCCAGTACTTCTCTCTCAGTGTGTAGTTTAGTGTAGAGTAGAGATACAGCATGGAAACAGGCCCTTCAGCCCACCGAGTCCACGCCGACCATCGATCGCCCGTTCACACTAGTTCTATGTTAACCCACTGTCTCATCGATTCCCTACAAACTAGGGGGCGATTTACAGAGGGCCAATCAAACTACAAGCCTGCACGTCTTTGGGATGGTGGAGGAGACCGGATCACCCGGAGGAAACCCACGTGGTCACAGGGAGAACATGCAAACTCCACACAGACAGCACTCGAGGTCAGGATCGAACCCGGGTCTCTGGCGCTATGAGGCAGCAACAATATCAGCTCTGTCGCTGTGATGCCCTGTTAGTGTTACACAAGTTAAAACCAATTCAAGCAAGACATCGGGAATGATTTATGATGAAGAACTAACGGACATAGCTTTGATGAGAGAGGAGAAAAAAATTAATAGGAACCCGAGGGGCAACTCAGAGGGTGGTGAGTATCGCCCGGAACAATAACAACAAATGAGTAAGTAATTTAGCAGTCATTTACTAACTACCTTAGAACATGGTTCATCAACCTAACTTACATAAAATGGCTGCGGCCTTTCAAACTGTGTCCGGGCCGAGTCTCGCGCAGGTCCCACGTCACTGTCCCCTGATCGCCCCCTTGGGACGGTGTTGCCAATCTACCGCGCCGCGTGCACCTGTGACATTCCTGGCCGGCAGTGATGCCAGTGCGCTTATGCCCGTAACTGACCACTCAGGACAGTTCAGGAATGAGCTGCCAGAGGAGGTCATTGAGGCAGCAACTATAACAACATTTAAAAGACACTTGGACAGGTACATGGATAGGAAAGGTTTCGAGGAATATGTGGCCCAAACGCGGGCAAACGGGACTAGCGTTACATGTGACCTCTTGGTCAGCATGGATGAGTTGGGCCGAAGGGCCTGTTTCTCTGCCGCATGCCTTTATGACTCTCTATGCTGGGAAACATTGCATATTCCCAATTTTAAAAGGTACATCTGGAAAAAGAACTTAAGAAATCAAGAGAACAAGATTTTGTTCCTTTGGGAAAGTTAACTTGCTAATTATTCTACTCAATTAAGGAAAATCAGAAGCATAATCCTGATGTGGGAGTGAATACATTTACAAAAATATTGTTTAAATATTTAGCTTCATTGAAAAAAATGGATGACATATTGGAGTTTAAAAAATACATTAATCATGTTCAATCTCATTGTTTATCTTACTTGATGTTTTACTTAATGTTTTATTAACTTACTTAATGTTTTATTATTAATGTTTTATGTGTCATTCCTAACTGTCACTGTATGTCATGTTGTCACTTGCGGGCGGAGCACCAAGGCAAATTCCTTGTATGTGAATACTTGGCCAATAAACGTATTCATTCATTCAATTACTTTGCGATAGGTCACTATTGTAACACATGAAAGAGCTCGTAGGAATGAATAGACACAAAATGCTGGAGTAACTCAGCGGGATAGGCTGCGTCTCTGGAGAGAAGGAATGGGTGACGTTTCGGGTCCAAGACCATTCTTCAGACTGAGAGTCGGGGAGAGGGAGACAGAGATATGGAAGTTACTCCAGCATTTTGTGTCTATTTCTAGTAGGTATTAGTATTGCGGACCGATTATCAATCAGTTCCAAGAGCAGCCTGTATAGGAATCACCATGTACATGTTCCCCACCCAGTCACACACCTGACAGACTTGGATATGTATCACCAGTCTTTCGTTATCACTGGGTCTAAACCCAAGACCATCCTGCCAATAGCACTACACTACATTACATTACTATACACTACATTACATGAATTCATAGGTTCCAAAGTTGTAGGAGTAGAATTAAGCCCATCGGCCCATCAAGTCTAATCCACCATTCAATCATGACTAATCTATCTCTCCCTCCAATTCTCATGCCTTCTTCCCGTAACCCTTGACACCCTTACTAATCAAGAACACCCTTAATCTTTTTAGCTAGCTTGCAATTATTAGTAATTACTTAAAAACATCTGTTTTTCAGATCAAATGAGTCCAAAAGCATTAATATATGACAAAATATCTTTGGCAGATTTGTGACCGGGCATTTCTTTTTAAAAACGGAGAAACTAGACCCCAATTTTTCATTTAATTATTGCTGGCAAGGGTTCACAAACTGTCTGTGTGGAGTTTGCACGTTCTCCCTGTGACTGTGTTGGTTTCCTCCAAGTGCTCCAGTTTATTGTGCCATTCCAAAGACGTGTGGGTTTGTAGGTTGTCCGGCCTCTGTGAACTTCCCCTAGTGTGTAGGGAGTGGATGGGAAAGTGGGATAACATTGAACTAGTGCGAATGGACGATCGATGGTCGGCTTGGACTCTGTGGGACAAAGGTGTAGGGAAGAACCGCAGATGCTGGTTTAAATCAAAGATAGACACAAAATGCTGGAGTAAATCAGTGGGGCAGGCAGCATCTCTGGAGAGAAGGAATGGGTGACTCGCTGAGTTACTGCAGCATTTTGTGTCTATCTGTGGGACAAAAGGGCCTGTTTCCATGCTGCATCTCTAAACTAAACGAACCGAACGAACTTGGTTAATGTTCCATTTAATTATTGGTTCATTGTTGGTTTTCTATACATCTTGTAAAATGCAACTTGTACCTTGCACAAGTAGGAGAAACAAAGAACTGAAGATGCAGGTTTCCAAAAAACAGACAAAGTGTTGGAGTAACTCATCGGGTCAGACAGCATCTCTGGAGAACATGGGTGGATGACATTTCATGTCGGGACCCTTCTTCAGACTCAGAGTATGACCCTTCTTCAAACCTGAAACGTCGCATATCCATGTTCCCCAGAGATGCTGCCTGACCCGCTGAGTTACTCCAGCATTTTGTGTCTTTCCTTGCATAAGTAGGCACGTCTGAAGAAGGGTCTCTCCAGAATTTTGTGCCAATCTTCAGTTTAAACCAGCATCTGCAGTTCCTTCCTACACATCCTCTGCTACGATCGAAATCTAGGATTACAGAACAAATGTTATCAAAATATTTTCCAATAGGATTATACATCCAAAAAATGTTTAAAGTATTTTTATTATTTGAGCAATAAACAGACTGTTCAGCCCACACATACTCTTGTATGCCATTACTGCCAGACACATCCTAGCTTTAATAAATTCTCTCTTTGATATGGATGTAATTAAAAAGATCAACAGACTGCAGAACTCTTCCCTGGTCTGCCGTGTTCCTTTGTAACAACAGCAACACATTACTGTCTGCAATTTAAGATTAAGAAGAATTTATATCTCAGTTGAAGAATATTCACTTTATGTCTTTTCGAGTTCGCATCATATTTATAACAAAAATAAAAAATTTTGATCTTGCCTTTGTGTACACAAAATCTCGGACAAGAGTCGAGAGTGTTTAATAGTTGTATGTACCGACTACAGAACCATGATATTCGTACTTGCAGCAGCATAACTGGCCTGTAAACACAATACTCATAGATTACATATAATAAACAGATTTTATTGTAATATTCTCAAAAGGATTATTTATTCAAAAAATTCAGACATTGGTTAAATGCGTAATAAAAGATATTTGTGTGGAAAGATCACGATAAAGAATTCCAATAAAGGGCCTGTCCCACTTACGCGACTTTTTCGGCGACTGCCAGCACCCGTCATAGGTCGTTGCAGGTCGGCGAAAATGTTCAACATGTTGAAAATTCAGCAGCGATCAGAAAGACGCTACGACTCTTTGGGCGACTGAGGAGACGACTCACGACCATACAGGCGACACCCTGGCGGCATGTCGCGGGGCGAAGCCTGTATGGTCGTGAGTAGTCGCCCAAAGAGTCGTACCTTGTTCTGGTCCCCGCTGGATTTTCAACATGTTGAAAATTATCGGCGACCTGTAACGACCTATGACGGATGCCAGCAGTCGCCGAAAAAGTCGCGTAAGTGGGACAGGCCCATAAGACATCCAAATGGTTTAGCTGCAACTCATCACAATTATATCAACGAATGAATAACATAATGTGTGCTTGACAATTGTTAGTTGTGGAGTCATGAAGATTAATAAAGCAGTCCCTTGCCAAGCAAAACACCTCATGTTGACTGTAACAAGAGTATCACATGAAGACAACAGATTAATTACCACACTATGCAAGACTATTTATGAGTATTTAATGAACCAACCTGCTTTCCTTTGTGAAAAATTAATTTGCTTTCCACACTGAATTAATAAAAAGCTGTAAACACCAGTCTTGCTTTGAAACAGTAGTTAATTGTAGATAAGTACATTGAAAGTCAGTTCCTTGTAAAAGTATTTTACAGTTTATTTGCCAACACCATTCCAGGATTGTCTTAATGTTTCAGTCTGTGAAAACTGGAATTAATAATATAAGTAAATGACAATCTAAATATAAATACAAATATAAATATTTGATTCCATTTTAAATAATTGTTTTTTAAATATTTTGTTTTCTCTTGAATTGTCCACATTAATTTTAGTAACTTTACAAGTAAGGACATTGTAGGGAGGTTCCATTAATGGGAAGCAGCAACAGTCACGATGCTGATAGTGTGAACATCAAACTACTGCATGTCATTCACAGCCAGGCTTCAGCTCTTAAAGGGATGTTCCCCATCAGCAGCAGCAGATTTAATGACTGGCAAAAAATAATGAGACAGGAGAGGGAAAGGAGCTCGCACCCTTACATAGAGTCATATAACACGGAAACAGGCCATTTGGCCCAACTTGCCCACACTGACCAACATGCCCCATCTACACTCGTCCCGCCCTGCCTGCATTTGCTCCATATCCTTCTAAATCTGTCCTATACATGTACCTGTCCAAATGTTTCTGAAACATTGCTATTGTACCTGCCTCAAATAAACCTCCTCCGACAGCTTGTTCCAAACCCTTTGCGTAAAAAAGTTCCTATTAATTCTTTCCCCCCTCATCTTAAATCTGTGGTTCCCGATTCCCCTACTCCGGTCAAAAGACTCTCTGCATTTTCCCGGTCTATTCCCCTCATGATCTTATACACCTCTATAAGATCGGCACATTTACCTGTGCTCCAGGGAGTAAAGTCCAAGCTTGCTCAACCTCTCCCAATAGCTCAGGCCTTCGAGTCCAGGCAACATCCTCGTAAATCTTCTCTGCATCCCTTCCAGCTTGATCTTTCCTATAACATGGTGGCCAAACATGAACACAATACTCTAAATGTGGCCTCACCAACGTCTTGTCCATCATTGCGGCCGCATTGATTGTCATCGGCCAAAATTCCACAGATCCTAGAACGATTGTCACAGCATTAGACCCGTCAATGTTAACTATGCTTCCCCTGACATTAGCCGTGAAATCAAACTGTTCTAATTTAAGTGGATTTGACAGTTCTGAGTGTTATTTCCAGGTCATTGGGAATTTTGAAATTCTGGCAAAAAAAAAAAAAGGGGACTGCCAACTCTGAGAGGAAACCATGCCCCAGGAGGAAGCAGATTCTCTGCTAAGTGCTGCTTAGTGTAAAAGAAACACATCCAAAGATTCTTTCAATCCCCATTCTTAGCATCTCTTATTAAAGGATCAAATAAGATTACAACTTGTTTTTAAGTATTCTGACTAACAGAATTAATTGTGTTGGATTTCTGCACGGAATTTAGCAAACTGGTAGCTTTACAGGCCTGTCCCACTTAGGTGACATTTTAGGCGACTGCAGGAGACTATGCAGCCGCCACATGGTCGCGGGTGGTTGCCGGGGAGTCGCCTTCGTGGTCGTGAGGAGTTCCCGCATTCTGGGAACTAGTCGCGGCCTCATTATGGTCCCAGTGAATTTTTCAACATGTCGACAAAATTAGCGGCGACTAGAATGAAGCCGCCATGGAGAGTAGCGAGAATTCTCAAGCCGTAGGTGGGTCGCCAGGAGGTCCTAGTGGGTTCCCAGGAGGTCGAAGGTTCTCGGAGGTTCTCGTAGGTTTCAGCCGGTGCTGACCGGTGAATTTCATTGGCTGATTGGGGAAAGAAAAGGTAAGCAGTGGTTTTCAGAACCAAGAATAAACGACCGGTGATGTTAATGTCCGCCGAGCTTCACAGCCGTGTATCTCTGGCTTCTTAAAAGTTGTCTCCAACCCTTCTCCCCCCTTCTCCCACTCTTTTAAAGGACTTACCATACACCGTGCTTTAGCCGTCTTTTTACAGCGCCAACCTTCCTGTTCATCGCGGTGTGTGTCTGTTTCACCTTGGCTTTGCACCGTGTGAATTTTTTAGACAGAGTTCCCCCCTGCTTGCCCTGTCCCCCGCCGCCTGCATAACGGGCTGGTGAAGAAAGCGATGTGTTTGTGTGTGTGTTCCACTCTGACAGTCGCCATTCCAGTTGCCGGGTTTTCAGGCGACTGCCGGCAACTTGACAGTCGCAGCAGTCTGCTGAAAAATCGGCGAAGTGGGACAGGCCCATTCAGAACACAGGCAATCAAAA
Organism: Malacoraja senta; assembly: GCA_038087875.1. Classification (NCBI taxonomy): domain Eukaryota; kingdom Metazoa; phylum Chordata; class Chondrichthyes; order Rajiformes; family Rajidae; genus Malacoraja; species Malacoraja senta. The sequence continues at coordinate 51,858,980 of CM075984.1, forward strand.
ATCAAATATTGCTTCTTTTTCTCCTAAATATCTAAATATATCAATTCAAGTGCAGTTAGGCTCCTGACCCCAAATAATGTCACTCCACAGGTGCTACCTGACCCGCTGAGTTCCTCCAGCACTTTGTGCTTTGCTCAAGATTCCAGCATCTGCAGTTCCTTGTCTACAGTAAGCAGTTACAGGTCCCAACCCAAAACGTCACCTATCCATATTCTCCACAGATGCTGCCGGACCCACTGAGTTACTCATTTAAGAGGCTTTTTGAAAGGCACAAGGATATGCAGAGAATGGGTGGATGTGGATCACGTGCAGGCAGAGGAGATTAGTTTAACATGGAATGAGCTGCCAGAGGAGATAATAGAATAGACAATAGACAATAGGTGCAGGAGTAGGCCATTCGGCCCTTCGAGCCAGCACCGCCATTCAATGTGATCATGGCTGATCATCCCCAATCAGTACCCCGTTCCTGCCTTCTCCCCATATCCCCTGACTCCGCTATCTTCAAGAGCCCTATCTAGCTCTCTCTTGAAAGTATCCAGAGAACCGGCTTCCACCACCCTCTGAGGCAGAGAATTCCACAGACTCACCACTCTCTGTGTGAAAAAGTGTTTCCTCATCTCCGTTCTAAATGGCTTACCCCTTATTCTTAAACTGTGGCCCCTGGTTCTGGACTCCCCCAACATCGGGAACATGTTTCTGTATGTCTAAACTCTTAATAATCTTTTTTTAATTTTTATTTTTTATTTTTTTTATTTTATTTATTAGAAGTACATTACATTACAACCACATACATTAGTACTCGTCACTTATGTCTTCTTACAATTAATGTACTCCATTTATTTTTTACACTAGAAAAAGAAAAGATTGAAAGAAAGAAGAAAGTGAAGGAAAAAGTGAAAGTGTAGAAAATGTGACAACAAAAAAGGACGAAGACCCTATAAGAGCAAAATTAAAAAACAAAAGAAAAAGAGTTAAGAAATAGACCCTAGAAAAGAAAGAGAAAGAGAAAGAGGAAAAAGAGAGAAACAAATATTTTTATGAGCATTACGTAAATGGGACATACCAACTCTTCAACTAGCATCCCCCCCTTACCTGACCTCAATTTTTTTTTAAGTACTTTTGCACCCTATATTTGTAATAATTCTATAAATGCAGACCACGTCAGATGGAAGTGATCTGGTTTACCTGCTAGGAGGAGTCTTATCTTTTCTAGGTGTAACTCTTAATAATCTTATATGTTTCAATAAGATTCCCTCTCATCCTTCTAAATTCCAGAGTATACAAGCCCAGAGGCTCCATTCTCTCAGCATATGACAGATAGTTGAGGCAGGCACTATAACAACTTTTAAAAGACATTTGGACAGGCACAGGGATAGGAAAGGTTTAGATGGATATGGGCCAAACACGGGCAAGTGGGACTAGTGTAGATGATGGTCAGCATGGGTAAGTTGTGCCGAAGGGCCTGTTTCCGTGCTATATGACTCTATGACGGGCCCAATTGTTTATTACCATGGAAAAAATCTGAGACTATACCAGTAAAACAAGTTTGTTGGAGTTTGGGCTGTTCTGAGTGGTCCATGCTGGCAAATGTATATTGAGGAGGTTTAGTTTAGTTTAGAGATACAGCGTGGACCCGGGCCATTCAGCCCACAGAGTCTGTGCCGACCAGCGATCCCCGCACGCCAACGCTGTCCTACACATGCTGTGGACAATTTACAATTTTTACCGAAGCCAATTAACCTACAAACCTGTACTTCTGTGGAATGTAGGAGGAAACCGGAGATCCTGGAGAAAACCCGTGCGGGTCACGGGGAGAACGTACAAACTTCGTACAGATGGCACCCGTAGTCAGGATCGAACCTGGGTCTCTGGCGCTGCAAGGCAGCAACTCTAGCGCTGTGCTGCCCTGTGACGGCTGGGGTCGTTTAAGCAGGACACTTGCCTTTATGGTTTTGACGTGATTGCCCTTTTGTCGGTGCCTTTTGGGATTTGGGAACTGAGTACAAGTCACCTTGTGCAAATACATGATGACAAACATCTGTTCCGGCGTCTAACACTGAAACCCAACCTCCACGCTGCAGTGACTAGATTCCAAACTTGAAGTAGGGTCTCGGCCCGAAACGGCACCTATTCCTTTTCTCCAGAGATGCTGCCTGACCCGCTGAGTTACTCCAGCATTTTGTGTCTATCTTTGGCGTAAAACCAGCATCTGCACTTCCTTCCGACACATTTCAGTTCGGGATCCTTTTCTTCAAAGGTCCAGATCCAACCAACCTCCACACTGCAGTAACTAGATTCCAAACATTAGCATTCAGGTTTCACTCCAGTTTAAGCATTCAGGTTTCACTCCAGTTTAAGCTCACGCTGATCAACTCCTCCAATGTCCCAGCAACACAATCACAACTTCTCAGCAAATTTGTGGCTGAAATATTCTCTGCCCATTTAGCGATGTCTGACTGGGTTAGATGAGCCTCGGGCAGCCAGTAGTTTTTCCCTCTCTCTCTCTGTTCATTGTATAATCTGGGCTCAGCCTTCCTTTATCTAATGCAAGTGGACCGCAGCCAGGCTTAATGACCCTCTGCGACATTTTAAATCGCTCTTGTCTCATTTTGCTGCAAATTCCAACAAAATCAGAGAGGGAGAAACATACTGCAGTCATTCGTTTTACCATTGTCTCACCGTTTAGTCTGTGGCTGAAGAAGTATTTTGTCGGAGGGAACTGCAGATGCTGATTCAAACCGAAGATAGACACAAAATGCTGGAGTGACTCAGCGGGAACAGGCAGCATCTCCGGAGAGAAGGAATGGGTGACGTTTCGGATCGAGACCCTTCTTCAGACTGATCCAGGCTAAAAAAACATTATTAGCTTGTTCGACCTCTTGGCTGAAATGTCACTTCAATCGCTATTTGTCTTTACTGTACAATAACAAAAATAAGAGTAGAGGCTTATCCGAAGCAATAAATTGACAGCTACAGTGAAGATTAACATCAGCTTTTATTAAAAAACTGCATCAGTTTTTGGAAACTCTTTGTATTTCTTCTACTTAACAATGTTCAATATACAATTTTTCTTTGCATTACATAAAGCAATAGATCTTTATCTATGACATAAAACACCTTTTCACCATGATCATTAGATCATAAGACAGAGGAGCAGATTAGGCCATTCGGCCCATCGGGTATGGTCCTCCATTCGATCCTGGCCGATCTGGTTTTCCTTCTTAACCCCATACTCCTGCCTTCTACCCATAACCTTTGACGCCCTTATTAACCGAGAACCTATTGACCTTTAAACATACACAATGACTTGGCCTCCACAGCCTCCTGTGACAATTAATCCCCCAGATTCACCACCCTGGTGAATTACTTGCCAATCTCAGTCTGGAAGGGTAGACCGACTCGAAAAACGCCCCTTGTCCATTGCAAACTCACGTCTCCATATAATATATTTCACTTAGCAAAACGTTCTCCTCCCATAACCATCTATCTTTCATAAGTTAAGTGTTTCATTGAAGATAATCTTAACAGCTGCTGTTCTCTTAACTAGTTAAAATTCAATTTCCAATTACAAATATGGCATCTTCACATCCAGATCCAGCGGATAAAATGATATCAAAACTCTTCACCTTGCTGAAAGAAGGAACTGCAGATGCTGGTTTACAAAAAAAAGACAATGCTGGAATAAATAAGCAAGTCGGGCAGCATCCCTGGAGAACACGGATAGGTGTTTAGTTTATTTTATTTTATTTTATTATTATTGTTACTGAAGTACAGTGAAAAGCTTTCTTGTTGCTTGCCATCGAGTCAGCAGAAAGCTATACATGATCACATTCGAACTGTCCACAGTGTATAGATGCAGGATAAAGGAAATAACGTTTAGTGCAAGGTAAAGTTCAGTAACATCCAATTAAAGATAGTCTGAGGGTCTCCAATGACGATAGATCAGGACTGCTCTCTTGCCAGTGTTTCCTGACATTCCGGGTCAGGATCCTTCTTCAGACTCAAGGTCTGCTGACACTCCGACACCTTGTCTGAAGAAGGGTCCTCCCATCCCTCACAGAGCTCCCACTTGCTTTGTCTCTGCGCAATGTTCTCCTGTAACACTGAGCGAGATGCGTCTCTGAGCTCCCGTGCAATCTGTTCGACTGTCGTGTTCCTGCACCTGAACAGCTGGCGGAGTGTGAAAGCCTTGGATTGTACATGGGAGACGGTGTGTTAGGGTGAGATGGGACATCTGCATGTTAGGATGGAGCCCAGATTGACAGAGAGCGTTGGCAAGTCAGTAATGTAATTAAGCTGCTTTGAGCAGATGCTAAAGCAGTTCATAGATTATGGGACTTTAGCTTCATTTTTTTAAAGAGATACAGCCCTTCAGCCCACCGAGTCCGTGCCGACCAGCGATCCCAGTACATTAACACTATCCTACACACTTGGGACAACTCACTATTATTACAGAAGCCAATTAACCTACAAACCTGAATGTCTTTGGAGTGTGGGAGGAAACCAGAGCATCCGGTGAAAACCCACGCAGGCACAGGGAGAACGTGCAAACTCCGTACAGACAGCACCTGTAGTTAGGATCAATCCCTGGTCTCTAGTGCTCTAGGCAGCAACTCTACCGCTGCGCCACCATGCCACCCCTGCAACATACACTTTACATTAGGTTCTTGAACTCAGATGTCCTCATTCCTTAGGGAACGGGGTTCCCCTCTTCGACTATAGATGAGGCTCTCACCAGGGTCTCCTCTATATCCCGTAGCTCCGCTCCCACTCCCCGTCCCCCCAATCGTAACAAGGACAGAGCCCCTTTGTCCTCGCCTTCCACCCTACCTGCCGTCACATACAACAGATAATCCTCCAACATTTTTGCCACCTCTAACGGGATCCCACCACTGATCACATCTTCCCATCTCCTCCCCTTTCGACTTTCTGCAGAGACCGCTCCCTCCATAACTCCCTGGTCAATTCGTCCCTTCCCACGCAAACTATCCCTATTTTAGGTGCCAACTATGTCATAACGTAATACATTCTATGTACAACCTCTAGTTTTATGTTTTTGAAAAGGAGGTAAAAAAAATAATTAATAAATAGAGAGAAGAAAAAGAGGAAAAATAAATAGTAGAAAATAGAAAAACGTCATATTCCTAATCCACATTTTAATAGTTGGTATAGCTGTATTTTTCGAAAATTTAAGTATCAATTTCTTTCCAATTATTAACCCATAATTAAAGAATACTTTTTGGTCTTTGTTTAAATTGATATCTTCTACTATTATTCCAAATATAATCCATTCCGTATTAGGTTCTATTCTTGACAAAGAGCTTTGTAAATATATCAAATATATCGCTCCAAAATTTATTCAACTTTGTACATCCTACAAATGAATGTGTTATATTGGCATTTTGAAACAAACATTTATTGCATCTGGGAGAGACGTTTGGGTAGAATATATTCAACGTTGTTTTTGAATAATATAGTGTATGTAATAATTTAAATTGAATTAAATTATGTCTTGCATTAATGGAACAATTATGTGTGTTCATCAGATACTTTTCCCATCTATCTTTCGGGATCTTTAACATTAGTTCATGTTCCCAATCTTCTCTTAGTGCCTCTGTTGAGGGTAATTCTCTATTTAATATACTATTATAAAAATATGATATTAGTTTTTGTGAATCAGCCTTAATATTCATTGCTTCTTCTAAAGGGTCTAAAAATATAGTTTGAAATCTATGTATATATTTCTTCATAAAGTCACATATCTGTATATATTTAAAATATTATCATTCAGTTTAAATTTTAATTTTAATTGTTGAAATGATAACAATTTGCCCAATTCATACATATCTCCTACTTTCCTAATCCCCAGTCTATCCCATTGTTTATATGTTTTGTCGATAAGAGATGGTTTGAATGCAGGATTATTCAGTATTGGGGTTAATACTGATAGATTATTTAATTTCAAGGATAATTTTATTTGTTTCCAAATTCTTAATGTATTGTGAATAATTGGGTTCTTCTTATATATTATACTGTTCAATTTTATCGGTGAGAACAAGATCGTTCCTATATCGTACGGGAAACACTCCTCTTTCTCCATTCTTATCCACTCCGACTGGTGTGGATAAGAAAGTTCTTTCTTAAACTTTAAGATTATTCATCTATCAGTGGCACTGCGCCGGACAGTGGTGCCTCTTGATGTAGGTCGCATCTCCTCCCGTCACATAGCTGAACATGTGGGCCCCTGTAGATACAAGAATGTATCTACACTGTGGCGCAGCGGTAGAGTTGCTGCCTTACAGCGAATGCAGCGCCGGAGACCCGGGTTCGATCCCGACTACGGGTGCTTTTCTGTACGGAGTTTGTACGTTCTCCCCGTGACCTGCGTGGGTTTTCTCCAAGATCTTCGGCTTCCTCCCACACTCCAAAGACATACAGGTATGTAGGTTAATTGGCTTGGTAAATGTAAAAATTGTTCCTAGTGGGTGTAGGATGGCGTTAATGTGCGGGGATCGCTGGTCGGCGCGGACCCGGTGGGCCGAAGGGCCTGTTCCCGCGCTGTATCTCTAAAACTAAACGAAACTAAACAGATCTCTCCTTTCCAACTCCAAATCACAATCAAATAAACCATTTTCCTCCTCTCCGCCAACTTTCTCCAGACTCGGCGGCCTGAGCTATAGGGAGAGATTGGACAAGCTAGGACTTTATTCCTCTCAGGGCAGTAGGCCAAGAGGTGATCATATGGAGGTGTATTAATCATGAGAGGAATTGATAAGGCGAATGCACAGAATCTTTTATCCAGAGTAGGGGAATCAAAAGGACATACCATCAAGGTAAGTGAGGCAAGATTTTATAGGAACCTAAGGGGCAGCTTTTTCACTCTGAGAGTGGTGGGCATATGGAACTTCTCTGGGGAAGTACAATAACAACATTTGGACAGTTGCGTAGATAGTGAGAGGTTTAGAGGGATATGGGCCAAATGAGAGAGGTTTAGTTGGGGCCGGCATGGTTGAGTCGGCATGGTTGAGTTGGGCCGAAGGGCATGTTTCCAGGCTGTATTTTTCAATTCACTTCATTGAACAGCACAGTTAATGATAGATGTGGTCGTGAAACTTGTCAAAGGCAACGACACAAAGTATTGCATTACACAAAAGGAAGGGGAAATGATGATGCATTTGGCTTGTATTGTCCCAGTATTAGAAATTAGTCAGCACAAAAACCACCCCTTCGGCCCGACTCCAACATGCATACCAAGATACAGACCATAGTCCCACTCGCCCGCATTTGTTCCATATCCCTCTAAACCTTTCCTATCCATGTACCTGTCCAAGTGTCTTTTAAAAGCTGTTATAATACCTGCCTCAGCCACCTCCTGTGGCAGGTCGCTCCATGCACCCACCACCCATTTTGTTTCAATTACAATTACGTATGTCAACTGAATGTCTTTAGTTTCTCTTGAAGAGCTTTTACACACACGTGCGTGCAAATACACCCTCACATCTTCCTCCCCACACACACTTCCCAGTACTTATAAATGCATTATATAGAACATGAACTTAGATTTCAAATTGCAAACAAACCATCCTTATTGCATGCTTGTCCTAATAACAAAGATGATTCTCACCTGTATGGCATCCTAGTTTGATAGGCTACTGTATCTTTATGCGTGATATCATATTCCCTCATGTATAGGTTCAATTCTAACTCACGCACGATCGCTAACCTTTGAACTCTCTGTCGCATTTGGACCGCTGCAGTATTTGGATTGTCCTGGGTCACTTTGCATTTCTCCTTGTTCAGGGAGTTCACGGAATATTTTCTCAGCTTCGAAATTTCGTCGAGTTTGGTTCTTGAAGATCCACTTCCAGCTGCCAACATCCTGACAGGATTAATGGGCCAGAGTATAGAACACCACCTTGTATGATGCCAGGGTCATTAGATGTTTGGGAAGTTTCAATCCTTCCTCCCCTTATAACCTATCCTGTCCCCACAGTGGGAAGGTGATACCTGGCTACGCGTCACTCAAAGGTGGGAGGAGCCACTCTCTGAGGTATTTGTAACATCACCTCCACTAGTATATCAGATGCATCATGAGATAAACCACCAAGAAACTGTCCCTGAATCTCGCACACCTCCAGATTCAGGGGCAGTTTCTTCCCAGCTGTTTTCAGGCAACAGAATCATCCTACCACAACCAGTGCTGAACTACCATCTACCTCTTTGATGAACGTTGGACTATCCTTGATGGGACTTTGCTGGCTTTACCTTGCACTAAACGTTATCCCCTTACCATGTATCTTATACACTGTAAATGGCACAATTGTAATCATGTTTTGTCTTTCTGCTGACTGGTTAGCACGCAACAAAAGCTTTTCACTGTACCTCGGTACACATGACAATAAACTGAACTAAACACATTGATTCCTTAACCTTTTTCACCAAAAATTCCAAGCAATATTGATTGATTGATTGATTGATTGATACTTTATTATCACATAATAGGGCGTCACGGTGGCTCAGCGGTAGAGTTGCTGCCTTGCAGCGCCAGAGACCCGACTACGGGTGCTGTCTGTACGGAGTTTGTATGTTCTCCCCGTGACCTGTGTGGGTTTTCTCCGAGATCTTTGGTTTCCTCCCACACTCCAAAGACGTACAGATCTGTAGGTTAATTGGCTTGGTGAATGTAAAATTGTCCCGCGTGTGTGTAGGATAATGTTAATGTGCGGGGATAACTGGTCGGCGTGGACTCGGTGGGCCGAAGGACCTGTTTCTGCGCTGTATCTTTAGACTAAGCTACACTAAACATGTGACATTAAACAATGTCGTCACATGTGCCCTCGTTTTCTAAGAAATCTCTTGCGGTCAATGCAAAGAAACATCAATAAAATTAATTTAATCTATAGGAATAAAGCAGTGCGGTGGATATAATAGCGTTGATCTTATAACTTGCAGGTCAAGCATTAAACTGCCAACGCACTTAAATAACGCCTGGGTTTTCATATCCTCTGGACATCATTAACAACAGATAAGTGGACCTATTATAACATTTGCCAAATGGTTGCTCATGTTGTGAAGATGCCCACTTGTCTATTTACCATCGGGTAGGTCCTGTATATTTGATAATTAACAGTATAGCGGGGACTCACAGGAGTCCAACCAAAAATCTGCCGGAACACAAGTTGTGTGAACGAGACGTATATTTATTCTGTTACAGTACTGCTCCCTACTCCTCAAATGGGCACGGACTTTGCCCGGCCTTAAATACCCCTAAGGGTCAACCCTGTGACCTGCGCCTCCCACACCGAGACACCTCACTCCTCCTTCCATGGCCGAGGGTTCACTCTGCCCGTGGCCTACCACCAGGTGCCGCCACAACAGCAACATTGTTCCAGTAATCAACGTGGGTTGTTTTAACTTTTGATAATGAGAATCATCATATTGTTCACCATTCGACATCCTGATAAGCTTTTGTTTCCGTTTGGACAGGGTAACATCAGACAATCACCAGAGCATTACAATCTTATATCTTTGCTGAAAGTTATAATTGCCTTCAGTTTCTTTGACGGGGTTCGTTGCACCTTATTCATGATGGATGCCTGGTGTTTAAAGACGCAGAACGCTGGTGGAAGTCAAGTTTGGAATTCATTAATAAAATGAAGTTTACTTATTCGGTAGCTCGAACGCCCAAGGACAAAGGAGGCTGCAGCGAGTGGTGGACGCTGCCCGGTCCATCACTGGATCTGACCTCTCCACCATCGAAGGGATCTACCAGAGGCGCTGCCTCAAAATGGCAGCTGATATCATCAAAGACACACGCACACCAATCCTGGCCACGCTCTCATCTCGCTGCAGGTACAGGAGTCTGAGAACCGTGGCCTCCAGGTTCAAGTCCAGCTTTCCCCCCCCCATCAATAATCAAGCTCTCGAACCACACTGCACAGCCCTAAACACAATCCCACCCCAGAAACAATCTACTCTGGATTTTGTATCGGTCGCACTATATACTTGGCTTGCACTGTTATGGTTTCATTCACAAGAATTACTGATAATTTATTGTATTATTGATTATTGTATATATTTATTTGTTGTGTTGTTGCGTTAATGTATCGGTAAAGATGCAGCAAGTAAGAATGTCATGTTTCTCTTGCCAATGCATTTGACAATGAAACAAAAGACTCTTGACTTTAATTTGTATCCAATGATCTACACAGATAGATCATAAAAGGGCTTCTATTTGCTTTTTGTTTTTGATTGAGGCGGCACAGTGGCGCAGCTGGTCGAGCCGCTGCCTAATACCGCCTGAAACGTGGGTTCATAAGTGATAGGAGCAGAATTAGGCCATTCGGCCCATCAAGTCTACTCCACCATTCAATCATGGCTGATCTCTCCCTCCTAACCCCATTCTTCTGCCTTCCCCCCATGAGAGAACCCCTGACACCCATACTAATCAAGAATCTATCTATCTATCTCTACCTTAAAAAAATAGCCACTGACTTGGCCTCCACAGCTTTCTGTGGCAATGAATTCCACAGATTCACCACCCTTTGACTGAAGAAATTCCTGCTCATCACCTTCCCAAAGGAACATCCTTCAATTTTGAGGCTATGATCTCTAGTTCTCGACTCTCCCAGATTCGATCCTGACCTGAGGTGTTGTCTGGGTGGAGTTTGCACGTTCCCCCTATGACCAAGTGGGTTTTCTCCGGGAGCACCGGTTTCCTCCCACATTACAAAGAAGGGAGGGTATGTAGGTTAATTATCCTCCGTAAATTTCCCCCAGTGTGCAGGGAGTGGGTGAGAAAGTGGGGTAACACAGAACCAGTGTGAACGGGTGATCAATGGTCGGCGTGGACTCAGTGGGCTTCCACTGATTGTCGCCGGAAGCTTGCGTCCTTTTCAGGGCGGGCGATGACAGCGAGGTCAACATTTGTAACATGATGGACACGAGAAAAGAAAAAGAAAAAAAAAAGTGGGCTGTACCTGAGATTGTTTCCGTGCTGTATCTCTAAACTAAACTAAACTTTAGTAACCTTTGAATCTTCAAGTATATTGATTTTCTTTCCCAGAAGCACGTACTTTGCTGCAGTTCTCGAAGTTTTTTAACATTAAAAAGGCATTACGCGCAATATCAATAAATGTTTAAAATGAGGTAAACATATACAGTATAATGATCAGCCCTGAAATGTAATCAGGAATCTGATATTGCCATCTAAGAAGCACAAGGGAAACTCATATATATGGGCAAACAGTGAACACTATCTACCATCTCTAATTGTTAATCCTATTACACAACACACAACATATATTTCATTGCTGAGATGTTAGTAATTACGAGAAGACAAAAGAGATAACAAAAATTCACCTTCGTAAGCATTTTTAAAATAATAATTCCATTAGTCAAACCTTAAGATCAAATTGACTGTCGTTTTAATTTAAAAAGGGAAGAACCAGAATGTAAAGCTTAAATAAGTTGTTCGTGTGTAGGCGGGCCTCTAAACAGACTGAAATTAAATAGATTTAGGTTTATTATTGTCACATCCACAGAGGTACAGTGAAAAGCTTTGTTTAGCATTTGTTAACCGATCAGAAAATACTGAATATAATCAAACTGAACTCGGTCTGAAGAAGGGTCTCGACCCGAAACGTCACCTATTCCTTTTCTCCAGAGATGCTGCCTGACCCGCTGAGCAAAGGGGAAGATACAGAGTGCAGAATATAGTTCTCAGCATTGCAGATCATCAGTTCCATAGACAAAGTCCAATGTCCGCAATGGGGTGGAGGTGAATTGCACAGTACCCTAGATTATGAAGGGACCGTTCAGAAGCCTGGTGACAGAGGGGTAGAAGCTGCTCCTGAGTCTGGTGGTGTGTTATCCAGGGATGCTGCCTGACCCACTGAGTTACTCCAGTACTTTGTGTTCTTATCTGCAAAATAACGGTTGTTTACCAACAAATCCCTGATTACAACACCATATCTTAGGCAATAAAAGTACACGATGGGACCCTGGAAGATGTGAATCACTTTTCGTATCTCAGATGCCACCTGTCAAGAAACCGGGCATTAAAGTTGAAATTCACCATCAGCCCCTTCAGGCACATCACAGCATGTCTATTGTCTATTGTCTATAGCACATATTTGCTCAATCGTTGTTCTTGAACAGTCTTATTGTACAACAATCCACTAATCCAATCCAACCATCCAACTCTTCAGAAATCCGAATCATTTGGTATCCTGCTCACCTGATCCTCAAGTTGTCTTTAAACATGGGGGGGGGGGGCACTTCCCATGGTTCCTTGCACACACAGGTGTCCCACTTCCCATGGTTCCTTGCACACACAGGTGTCCCACTTCCCATGGTTCCTTGCACACACAGGTGTCCCACTTCCCATGGTTCCTTGCACACACAGGTGCCCCACTTCCCATAATTCCACACACATACAGGGGCCCCACTTCCCATGGTTCCTCTCACACACAGGGGCCCCACTTCCCATGTTTCCACTCACACACAGGGGCCCTGCTTCCCATAATTCCTCACACACACAGGGGCCCTGCTTCCCATAATTCCTCACACACACAGGTGCCCCACTTCCCATGGTTCCTCTCACACAAACAGGGCCCCCACTTCCCATGGTTCCTCTCACACACACACAGGTGCCCCACTTCCCATGGTTCCACTCACACACACACACAGGGGCCCCACTTCCCATGGTTCCTCTCACACACACACAGGTGCCCCACTTCCCATGGTTCCACTCACACACAGGGGCCCCACTTCCCATGGTTCCATTCACACACAGGGGCCCCACTTCCCATGGTTCCTCTCACACACAGGGGCCCCACTTCCCATGGTTCCTCTCACACACACACAGGTGCCCCACTTCCCATGGTTCCACTCACACACAGGGGCCCCACTTCCCATGGTTCCTCTCACACACACAGGGCCCCACTTCCCATAATTCCACACACACACAGGTGCCCCACTTCCCATGGTTCCACTCACACACAGGGGCCCCACTTCCCATGGTTCCATTCACACACAGGGGCCCCACTTCCCATGGTTCCTCTCACACACACACAGGGGCCCCACTTCCCATGGTTACTCTCTCACACACACAGGTGCCCCACTTCCCATGGTTCCACTCACACACAGGGGCCCCACTTCCCATAATTCCACACACACAGGGCCCCACTTCCCATGGTTCCATTCACACACAGGGGCCCCACTTCCCATGGTTCCTCTCACACACACAGGTGCCCCACTTCCCATGGTTCCACTCACACACAGGGGCCCCACTTCCCATGGTTCCTCTCACACACACACAGGTGCCCCACTTCCCATGGTTCCACTCACACACAGGGGCCCCACTTCCCATGGTTCCTCTCACACACACACAGGTGCCCCACTTCCCATGGTTCCACTCACACACAGGGGCCCCACTTCCCATGGTTCCATTCACACACAGGGGCCCCACTTCCCATGGTTCCACTCACACACAGGGGCCCCACTTCCCATGGTTCCATTCACACACAGGGGCCCCACTTCCCATGGTTCCACTCACACACACAGGGCCCCACTTCCCATAATTCCACACACACACAGGTGCCCCACTTCCCATGGTTCCACTCACACACAGGGGCCCCACTTCCCATGGTTCCATTCACACACAGGGGCCCCACTTCCCATGGTTCCTCTCACACACACACAGGGGCCCCACTTCCCATGGTTCCTCTCACACACACAGGGCCCCACTTCCCATAATTCCACACACACACAGGTGCCCCACTTCCCATGGTTCCACTCACACACAGGGGCCCCACTTCCCATGGTTCCATTCACACACAGGGGCCCCACTTCCCATGGTTCCTCTCACACACACACAGGGGCCCCACTTCCCATGGTTCCACTCACACACAGGTGCCCCACTTCCCATGGTTCCACTCACACACAGGGGCCCCACTTCCCATGGTTCCTCTCACACACACAGGTGCCCCACTTCCCATGGTTCCACTCACACACAGGGGCCCCACTTCCCATAATTCCACACACACAGGGCCCCACTTCCCATGGTTCCATTCACACACAGGGGCCCCACTTCCCATGGTTCCTCTCACACACACAGGTGCCCCACTTCCCATGGTTCCACTCACACACAGGGGCCCCACTTCCCATGGTTCCTCTCACACACACACAGGTGCCCCACTTCCCATGGTTCCACTCACACACAGGGGCCCCACTTCCCATGGTTCCTCTCACACACACACAGGTGCCCCACTTCCCATGGTTCCACTCACACACAGGGGCCCCACTTCCCATGGTTCCATTCACACACAGGGGCCCCACTTCCCATGGTTCCTCTCACACACAGGGGCCCCACTTCCATGGTTCCTCTCACACACACACAGGTGCCCCACTTCCCATGGTTCCACTCACACACAGGGGGCCCCACTTCCATGGTTCCTCTCACACACACAGGGCCCCACTTCCCATAATTCCACACACACACAGGTGCCCCACTTCCCATGGTTCCACTCACACACAGGGGCCCACTTCCCATGGTTCCATTCACACACAGGGGCCCCACTTCCCATGGTTCCTCTCACACACACACAGGGGCCCCACTTCCCATGGTTCCTCTCACACACACACAGGTGCCCCACTTCCCATGGTTCCACTCACACACAGGTGCCCCACTTCCCATGGTTCCACTCACACACAGGTGCCCCACTTCCCATGGTTCCTCTCACACACACAGGTGCCCCACTTCCCATGGTTCCACTCACACACAGGGGCCCCACTTCCCCATGGTTCCACTCACACACAGGGGCCCCACTTCCCATGGTTCCATTCACACACAGGTGCCCCACTTCCCATGGTTCCACTCACACACAGGGGCCCCACTTCCCATGGTTCCATTCACACACAGGGGCCCCACTTCCCATGGTTCCTCTCACACACACACAGGGGCCCCACTTCCCATGGTTCCTCTCACACACACACAGGTGCCCCACTTCCCATGGTTCCACTCACACACAGGTGCCCCACTTCCCATGGTTCCTCTCACACACACAGGTGCCCCACTTCCCATGGTTCCACTCACACACAGGGGCCCCACTTCCCATGGTTCCACTCACACACAGGGGCCCCACTTCCCATGGTTCCACTCACACACACACAGGGGCCCCACTCCCATGGTTCCACTCACACAAACAGGGGCCCCACTTCCCATGGTTCCTCTCACACACACAGGGCCCACTCCCATAATTCCACACACACAGGGCCCACTTCCCATAATTCCACACACACAGGGGCCCCACTTCCCATGGTTCCACTCACACACACAGGGGCCCCACTTCCCATGGTTCCTCTCACACAAACAGGGGCCCCACTTCCCATGGTTCCCCTCACGCACAGGGCGACACGGTGGCGCAGCGGTATAGTTGCTGCCTTACAGAACCAGAGGATTCTCTGCGATCTCCGGTTTCTTCCCACACTCCAAAGTTTGTAGGTTAATTGGCTTAGTATAATTGTAAATTGTCTCTAGTGTGTGTTGGATAAGGTTAGTGTACGGTGATCGCTGGTTGGCATGGACTCGGTGGGCCGAAGGGCCTGTTCCTCGCTGTATATCTAAACTAAACTGAACTACAGTTGGAGGCCCCACTTCCCACGATTCCTCTCACACAGGGCACAGATATAGATCACAGAAAGATGTTTTTACAATGTTGTTGCTGTGTTGAAGCACTTTGGTTATTAGGAAGGGTCGGCAAAGCTGGATTTGTTCTGAACAAAACAAAATAGATTGACAGAGAGACTTAACTGAGGTGTTGAAAATTTGGGTGGATGGGCATTGAGATGAACAACTAAGAATGCAAGGGTTAGAAAGTCACGGAAACAGACCCTTCGGCCCAACTCGTCCATGTCAAACCAAGATGCCTCGTCTAAGCTAGTCTCATTTGCAGAGACCCGGGTTCAATGCTGACCTCGGGTGCTGCCTGTGAGGAGTTTGCCCATTGACTGGGTGAGTTTCCTCCAGGTGCTCCAGTTTCCTCCCCCTATCCCGAAGATTAATTGTCTGTAAATTGCCCCGTGTGTGAACGAGGAGGTGGGGTAACCTGGAACTTGTGTGAATGGCTGATAGATAGTCTGCATGGACTCAGTGGGCCGAAAGGCCTGTTTCCATGTTGTGTCTCTCAACTCTAAACTAAACTACCTGCCTCAACAACCTCCTCTGTTAGCTTGTTCCATATATCCATCACCCTCTGTGTGAAAAAGTTGCCCCTCAGGTTCCTAGTAATCTTTCCTCTCTCACCTTAAATCTATGTTTTCTGGTTCTTGATGCCCCTGCTCTGGATAAAAGACTCTATTTAATCCCCCCATGATTTTTTTACATCATAGTTTAGTTTAGAGATACAGCACGGGCACAGACCCTTCGGCCCACCGAGTCTGCACCGACCAGCGATCCCTGCACATTAGCACTACTCCACACACAATGGGACAATTTTCCATTATACCAAGCCAATTAACCTACAAACCTGTATGTGGTTAGAGTGTGGGAGGAAACCAAAGATCTCAGAGCAAACCCACGCAAGTCACGGGGAATACGTACAAACCCGGTATAGGCAGCACCCGTGGTCAGGATTGAACCCGGGTCTCTGGCGCTGTGAGGCAGCAACTCTACCGCTACGCCACCGTGCCGATCTATAAGATCATCTCTCAGGGCGAGAGAGGAGTTGGAGAAAAACATCCATCTTGCCCAGAAGGCGATGTTCGTCCGAATCTCACTGCCAGAAAGCAAAATAAAAACTAGAGCACACAGTGGATTCAAAATGATTAGAGAAGTAAAGATTATAATGCAAGATCTTATGCTCTTGTAGCTCAATAGATTATGCAGCTTTGACATAATCTGCTGAAAGCTGTAGTTATGCACCATGGTACCATCTTAAGGTCATGAAAGATCACATCTTACGCACTAAAATCAAATTGATTTGGAAAGGTTTCATCTTATTATATTTTATACTTCACGCGCCATCAGTTATAATGTGGTTATCAGAACTCAAAATAACAAGTATCCTGAACAAAATGGAATGTAATACGGCTTTTTGTAAGTAAGCAGCTTTCAGGACAGCAAACCGAACATGATGCCAGGTTAAACAAATCTCCTCTGCCGGCCCGTGATTCCATATCCCTCCATTCCCTGCAGGGTCCTCAGGAAGCACAACCTGGACTCCAACCTGCTGCTGACCTTCTACCGCTCGTCCATTGAGAGCCTGCTTACATACTGCATTACAGCATGGTACGGCTGCTGCACCATGGCAGACAGGGAGAGGCTCCAGGGGGTAGTTAGGGCAGCACAGAAGATCATTGGCTGCCCTCTCCCCTCCCTGATGGACATTTACACCTCCCGCTGCCTCAGCAGGGCGAAACATCATCAAGGACAGCTCCCATCCTGCATTTGGCCTGTTCGACCTGCTGCCCTCAGGGAGGCGCTATAGGTGCATCAGAACAAGGACAAATAGACTCAAGAACAGTTGCTTTCCAAAAGCCATAACCTCTCTGAACTCACACATGCACTGACTTCACAGCTTAACCCCCGGACTTCCATCTATCCACCTACTGTAATTTGTACTGTAACTGTAATTTTTAATATGTGCAATAACCAATACTGTATATAGGAATCCTATTTATTCACTCTATTCACCCATTGTCTTTTTATAGATATGTATATAGCGCCGCAGAACTGTGCACCTACTGTGTACATGTAGACCTTCATTTCATCCGTATTTTCCAGCTTTGATTCTTCTAGGTAAGAAAATACTGCTTTCAAACTATGAATTAGTTGTATTTATTGTTCCTTTGTAAAAAGCTATGACGATCTTGTCGTTTTTATTGCTTTGTGCTTCGGTGAGTGATCGAGATCGTGCTGCTGCGTGGGGTCGGGCCCGGGTCTCCGGCGCTGCGGGTGCTGTTGAGTTGCTGCTGGGCCATCCCCTCCCGGGTGTCCCGTCGCTGTCCGGGGGTGGCCAGAGTCGGCCGGAGGTGTCCGGGGTGGCCCTGCAGCCGGCGCGGGGGGGGGGAGGGTAGACGCTGACTCCGGTTCGGCTCTGCTCCGGCTCCTGGGGGGGCTCGATCCCCGGCGGGTCGGGGACCGTCGGCTGCGCCTCTCGCCTTGTCCAGTGGCTGCCGGTTGGCCCCCTCGGTGCCGGCGAGGGCCGAGTGGGGATGCACACGGAGTGCTTCGGTGGCTCGGTGCGTCAGGCAACATCTCTGGAGAAGGGTCTCGACCTGAAACATCACCCATTCCTTTTCTCCGGGAATGCTGCCTGTTGCTGCAGCGTCGCTGAGTTGCTGCAGCGTTTTGTGTGTGTCCCCGTTGATGACTGGTGCTTGGCTTTCGCCGGCACCGGGGGGGGCGGGGGGTTGGCCGGCCGCTGGGGGGGGACTGGCGGTACCGGCCCTTCGGGGAGTGGGTTCCTCGGGAGTTGGAGCGGGGTTGGGCTGGAGTTGACGCTTCATCTCCGCGCTGGCTGTGGGCCTGGGGCCGGTGTCCCGTCGTCTGGGGCTGTCGGTTGGCCCGGCGGGGCAGGCGGAGTTGAGCTGGGGTTGACGCTTCTTCTCCCTGCTGGCTGTGGGCTTGGGGCTGCCGCTGCTCCGGGCCCGGTGTGCTGTCGGTCCGGGGTCGCCCTGGAGGTCTCCAGCCACCCCCGGGCAATGCCGGGGACTCGGGTTCGATCCTGGCTGCGGATGAGGCGCGGGTCTGTGTGCGCAGCAGCCGAGAATGTCTCTCCGCCAGTCCAGTCTCTCCCCTGTCTCCCTCTCTCTCGCTGCTACACCCCGCTCCACCCGCTACCTGGCACCCCCGTTCCTCAGATTAAATATATTTTTACACGTAAATTATGAATAAAGATAAGAATTTATACACAGTTCGCTTTTTCTTTATGGCGAATGACCTTTGACAAATCCCATGATTCCTTGCGTTTTTCGGAATACCGAACTCGGTTATTCAATCCAATCCAATCCAATCCACCCATTGCTTCTCTCCAAAGATGCTGCCAGTCTCCGCCTGAGTTATTCCAGCATTTTGTTCTATCTTCAGTTTAACCAGCATCTGCAGTTCCTTCCTATCCAAGTTTGACTAACCCCTCCTTGTTTCCCAATTCCCCCAATCTGGGAAACCCCTCATCTGGGAAACATTAATTCCCGTTGCTAGAAGGAGGGAACTGCAAGAATCTTTCATACAGTAAGATTTAGTTTGGTTTAGTTTAGACTTTAGTTTAGTTTAGATATACAGCGCGGAATTCGGCCCTTCGGCCCACCAACCAGCGATCCCCGCACACTTACACTATCCAACACCCACTAGGGACAATGTACAATTATATCAAGCCAAATTAACCTACCAACCTGTACATCTTTGGAATGTGGGAGGAAACCGGAGCACCCGGGGAAAACCCACGCGGTCACGGGGAGAACGTACAAACTCCGTGCAGACAGCACCCGTTGTCAGGATCGAACCTGGGTCTCTGGCGCTGTGAGGTAGCAACTCTACCGCTGCGCCACCGTGCCAACCGTGGCCTGTAAAATTTCTAGCAGAACATAACACAATCGATTGCGTGTATGTAGCCATGTACATTGGCACATAACAACCAAAAGCCTTTCGGATAAATCCACCGAATGCAAAATGCACAACTTATCTGTGACAATACTCACCATTCCTTTGGCAGATGTTCATAGGTTTATAAGTTCTGGAAGCAGAATTAGGCCATTCGGCCCAGCAAGTCTATTCCACCGTTCAATCATGGCTGACCTGGTATCTTTCCCTCTCAACCCCATTCTCCTGCCCATAACCCCTGACACCCGTATTAATCTGTCAATTTCCGCCTTAAAAGTATTGATTGACTTGGGCTCCACAGACGTCTGTGGCAATGAATTCCACAGATTCACCACCCCTGACTACAGAAATTCCTCCTCATTTTCCTTTCAAAAGAAGATTATTTGGAGTAAAAAGTAGATTCAAGTGATTACGACTTTATGGACCCTATGATGGAATGCTAACAAGATTGTCTTTAAGGGTTTAATATAATCTCTTTGTTGCAGTCTTTGTGTGTGTTCACGAAGCCTGGGATACTGTATGTTTTACGGACACTTTCTCGACCTCCCTTATTTCAGAGTGTTCTGTAACACGCCTAATCATTTGCAACCAAGACTAAATGTACAAGGACATCAGATTGTAGCACAGTACATAAAACTAATGTTAAATGTGATCCAGATATAACCAAATGCAACCTTTTTATCCCCAATAATGTTTCACATAGGAGAAGGGTCCCAACCTGGAACGTCAACCGGTCCATTCCCACCACTGGTGCTGCCTGACCCGTTGAGTTCCTCCAGCACTTTGTGTTTTGCTCAAGATTCCAGCATCTGCAGTTCCTCGCATCTCCTCCCTTGCATCTCACCATGGATGAACAAGGAGGAGGACTGACTGAACTTTGTGCCTTCCACCACAGTGAAGAATGCTGTGGTGGATGTTTGTGTTAAATCTTATTGTGCATTGTTTGTTCTTTTTTAATTGTACCGCTGCTGGCAAATTCATTTCACTGCACCTTCGGGTGTATGTGACGAATAAAATTGACTATTGACTATTGGCTCCATTACTCTGCTCACAGTGCGATTCAGAGAAGGCATCTCTGTCCTGACTGCCAGTGCGATCATTAATTCTTCATGACACACCTGCATCACGCTGGCATATCTGCTTCACCTCGTAAATTATCCAATGTTGATCAATGTCTTAGTGACGTCCCCCATTGACGCACTTTCAGGAAGTTAAACCTATCCTTTTGCAGAAAGACAAATAAGTTTAGGAACAGAGACATTTGCATGGGAATGCACAAGTTGAGAAAGTGGCCGGTAAAACATATAGTATCCCAGGCTTCAAAAACACAGACAAAGAATGCAACAAGGAGATTATATTAAACCTTTTAAAGACAATCTGGTTAGCACTTCCGCACAGGGTCCACAAAGTCCTAAACACTTTAATCCACATTTTACTCTCCAGGTACATAGTTCCGTGAAGATGGCATCATAGGTCAAGAAGGCTTTCTGCACATCACAAGTTCATAAGATATCAAGAGTCAAGAGTGTTTTATTGTCATACTAGACCAAGTGCAGACCCGTTGGGTCTGGACACCGAACGTGCTTAAGACCCCGGGGTGTGAGATCCCGAAACTTGCTTCAGACCCCGGGGGGAAAATCATTAGCGAAAAAAAACCAGAACATATTTCAGACCCCGGGGTGAAAATCCAGAACGTGCTTCAGACCCCTGGACACTGAACGTGCTTCAGAACCCGGAGTTTTAGAGTCCGAACGTGATTCATACCCCGGGGTGAAAATAGTTAGCGAAAAAAAGATGCCGTCGTTTTCAGAGCAGAGGCGGTCGACAGCAGCCGTTATGGTGGCTGACCAGCAGGAGGAGACAAAATGAGTGAGTGGGGGGGGGGGGGGGGGTGATGGATATTATTTTTAAATGTGTACATAAATACGACGTAATGTAATCAGGAGTGGCTAATCGTAAACAAAAATGAAATCTCTACCGAAATGGAAAAAATCTCGGCGTTCTGCGTGCGGTGTTGGCGTAGCGCGGTATCAAAGGGGCTGGCTGGCACAAGTCAGCAGACACAACACACACACACACACACACAGTTTTAATGTTATACTAGCAAGTGCAGACCCGTTGGATCTGGACACCGAACATGCGTTTGCGGGGGGGGGGGGGGTGGAGTCTGTGGTGTCACACTAATCACCCCCTTTCCTCCAAATCCACGGCATCCGGCACCCACAAACATACACACTCATCACACCCCTTGATATAATTTTAATTTTTTAAATTTGTTTCTTTTATCCCATCTCCACCCTATCCACTGACGAATAACCCTTACCTCTCAGATGCGTCTAGAGGGGTTGGGGCAGAGGGAAAATTTAATGATAGAAAAATAAAAAATTGAAGAGGGGGAGGAGGAGGTGGAGAGGAAGGGGGAGAAGAGGAGAGGGGTGGAGAGAGGAAAGAGGATGGGGGAGAGAGGTGAAGGGGGGGGTTTGGAGCGGGCGTGCATGAGTCGAGCCGCGGGCTGTGAAGAGAGAAGGGCAGAGAGAGAGAGAGAGGGGGAGAGACAGAGAGGACTGGTACACAAAAAAAAACACTGAAGAAACACAGCGGGTGCAGCAGCATCTATGGAGCGAAGGAAATAGGGCAACGCTTTGGGCCGAAGCCCATCCTCAGACGGGTTTCTTCTACGAAACGTTGCCTATTTCCTTCGATCCATAGATGCTGCTGCACCCGCTGAGGATATACAGTTTTGTTTTGTGTACCTTCGATTTTCCAGCATCTGCAGTTCCGTCTTAAAGACAGAGAGACTGTTGCGGGCTGTTTTCCCAAGCGCGGCGGTTTGCGGGGAGGGGGGGGGCTGTGGCATCACACTCACACTAACCCCCCCCAAACTCACACTAACCACCCCCCCAAACACACTCGGGGGGAGGGGGAGAGGAAGACGGGGTGGGGGGAGAGGAAGAGGGGAGAGGAGGACGGGTGGGGAGAGAAGAGGAGAGGGGGAGGGAGCGGAGAGTGGGAGGAGGAAAGGGGAGAGATTGGTGAGGGAGAAGAGAGCAGGGTGAGGGAGGGGGAGCAGAGTGGGGAGTGGGAGGAGAGCGGGGAGGGCAGGAAGGGGGGAGAGGGGGGGAGTGGATGTTAGAGGTGGAGAGGGGATGAGGGGAAGGGTGTGAGGAGTAGGGGAAGAGAGGGAGAGAGGGAGGGGGGATGGAGAGGGTAAGAGTGGGGAGTGAGGGGCAGCGGGAGTGTGTGCAAGAGAGAGGGGAAGGGGGTGCGGGGAGATGGGGGTGAAGAGCGGTGGTGGAGGGGGAAGAGAGGGTGTGGAAGGGGGGGAGAGGAGAGAGAGGGGGAAGAGTGTGGAGGGAGAGTGGAAGTAGGAGAGGTAGGGACAGTCCATCTGTTCCCCATTCCCTATCACCCCCAATCCTCTTTCTCTATTCCCACACATGTGACGACGCCCTTCGACACAGGCTGCGGGGGGGGGGAGGGGCTATGGGCTGTTGCTGGCTGCAAAGGCATATGTAAATGTATCCATTCCGATTGGACATCTGTGAGCATCGGCATTGTGACATCACACAACGGAATCTTTACTAACATTCTATGGCTGAGCTGTTTTTTAAATCATTTTGAAATGTTTTGGGGGGGGGGAGAAGTATTTTATTTTAAAAAGTGTACTTAAACACGACCAAATTTAATCAGGAGCGGCTATTCGTAAAGATAAATGTAATCCCGCTTGGTGTGTTGGCCTAGGGTGGTATCAAAGGGGAATTTTGACGCCGGCCGGATGGATGGCAGCCACAGAGTTTTATATAATAGATAGAAAGATAGATAGATAGATATAGATAGATGTCCCAAAACAGAACAATGAAGTTCTTACTTGATCTGTAAACATAGTACTATATAGGTACAGAATTAGGCCATTTGGCCCATCGAGTCTGCTCCACCATACAATCATGGCTGATCCATATTTCCCCCCCTCCCTTCTCCCCATAACCTCCGACGCCATTACTAATTTAAGAAACGTATCAATCTCTGCTTTAAAAAATACTCAATGACTTGGCCTCCACAGTCATTTGTTTGCAATGAATTCCACAGATTCACTACCATCTGACCGAAGAAATTCCATTCTCCATTCATCATTGGCCCTTCATCAGCCAGGGTAATGAGTAAGAAGTTGGGATGTTATGTTACAGTTAAGCAAGACGTTGGTGAGGCCGCATTTAGAATATTGCCTGAAGAAGGGTTTCGAACGAAAACGTTGTCTATTTCCTTCGCTCCATAGATGCTGCCTCCACCCGCTGAGTTTCTCCAGTATTTTTGTCTACTTTAGAATATTGCCTTCAGTTTTAGTCATCCTAATGAAATGTGAATAACACAAGTTTATTGTTACCAAGTTAAATGATACTAATATTTAATTTACTTAACAGATTTTTTTTCTAATAACATTGAACTACAAATACACCACAAATACACCACTGGAACATAACATGACCAGACCGCCAAAACAACGTGACATTTTAAATTGCTGGCTGATAAAACATTTCAAAACGCATTTCAAAATACAAAAAAGTACATTGCAGTAAAGGACACAAAGTGCTGGAATAACTCAGCAGGTCAGGCAGCATCTCTGAAGAACATGGATAAGTGTTTCTGGTGGAGACTCATCTATCCATATTCTTCAGAGATGCTACCTGACCCTCTGAGTTACTCCAGCACTTTGCATCCTTCTGTGTATTAACCAGCATCTGCAGTTCCTTATTTCTACTGTTAGTCCATTGCTGTACTTCGGTAGCTCCACTAAGGTGGCAGATGCCAATCATTTGAGGCACTGAACAGACTTATTGTTAACACGGACTCAAAGCCACAATGTTCCTTTGCTTACGACAAGGTTGCTATTAAAGGCTAACTGTTGCCCATAGCAAAGTATGAAGTGTCATAATTCCATCACTCAAAACCAACCTAGCTCCGATTGACTCCATCTACAAACGCTGCCGCGGCAAGGCCACCAGCATAAACAGGACGAGTCTCACCCTGGTCACATCCTCTTCTCCCCTCTCCCATCAGGCAAGAGGTACAGAAGTGTGAAAATGCACACTTCTAGATTCAGGGATAGTTTCTTCCCAGCTGTTATCAGGCAACTGATCCATCCTCTCACCAACTTGAACCGACTAGAGTCCTGACCTCCCATCTAGCTCATTGGACCCTTGGACGATCTTTAATCGGACCTTAGTGGACTTCATTTCGCATTAAACGTTATTCCCTTTATCCTGTATCTGTACACCATGGACGGCTTGATTGTAATCATGGATAGTCTTTCCACTGACTGCATAGCACTCAAAAATAACTTTCACTGTACCTTGGTACATGTGACAAAAAACTAAACTAAAATCATTCAAACTAGATTTGTGGCCCAAATTTAATTGTACAATTGCAGCCCAGCTCAATTTTTCTACCCATCTACAGGGCGGCAAGGTGGCGCAGCAGTAGAGTTCCTGCCTTGTGATTGAAGCAGTGCAGCGTAGGTTCACAAGATTGATCACTGGGATGGCGGGACTGTCATGTGAGGAAAGATTGAAAAGACTAGGCTTGTATTCACTGGAGCTTAGAAGGATGAGGGGGGGATCTTATAGAAATATATAAAATTATAAAAGGACTGGGACAAGCTAGATGCAGGAAAAATGTTCCCAATGTTGGGCGAGTCCAGAGCCAGGGGCCACAGTCTTAGAATAAAGGGGAGGCCATTTAAGAATGAGGTGAGAAAAAACGTTTTCACCCAGAGCGTTGTGTATTTGTGGAATTCCCTGCCACAGAGGGCAGTGGAGGCCAAATCACTGGATGGATTTAAGAGAGAGTTAGATAGTGCTCTAGGCCTGGTGGAATCAAGGGATATGGGAGAAGGCAGGCACGGGTTATTGATTGGGGACGATCAGCCATGATCACATTGAATGGCGGTGTGGCTCGAAGGGCCGATGGCCTACTCCTGCACCTATTGTCTATTGTCTATTGTCTATTGTGAACACTGGCGGCCGTGAACTTGGTATGTTGAAGGGCCTCTGTCTATGTTGTACCTCTAAAAAGTAAAGTCACTGAAGTGGATGCCATTATTTCTTCATGCTTTACATAGTTCAGTTTCTGATCCTCGGTTCCCAGATTCCTGCAACCACTGACATGAGCTATCTCTGAACTTTGCAATATTGACAAGAAGGGCCATTACCTGTACATCATGGCGATGGCACTTTGCTTCTTCAGTGGAACATCCCAGCTGAGACGCTCCATGAATCAGAAAGCATTTCTCCAAATAAAGAATGACACCATCCTCTGATGAAGGAAAATCAGAAGAACATTGAACAAGCCATTATGTGAAACAAGATATATGCCAATTACCTTAGACATGAATTCTGAACATAGATCAGTAGAGCTTAGAGAAGAACTGCTGCTTCTAGAGTCAGAAGAGCAGGGTCCCGGACCCGAATCGTCACTCATCGTTTTTCTCCAGAGCTGCTGCCTGACCCGCTGAGTTGCTCCAGCACTCATGTGTCCCATCTGCTGCCATCTTGTCTGAATGTGAATATGAGTCTGAAGAAGGGTCTCGACCCAAAATGTCACACCATCCTTTTCTCCAGAGTTGCTGCCTGACCCGCTGACTTACTCCAGCACTTTGTTGGCTCACTACGTCAGAGACCCGGTTCGATCCTGACCTCCGGCAATGTCTGTATGGAGTTCAGGCCCTTCGGCCCACAATGTCTGTGCTGAACATGATGCCAAGATAAACTAATCTCTGCCTGCACATGATCCATGTCCCTCCATTCCCTGCATATCCATGTGCTATCTTAAAGCATCTTAAACACCACTATCATATCTCGGCTACCCATGACATATTAATTTTGAAAACAAAATTGCACAGTTTTAAAGTTTATTTCCAGCAATAGCACAAATAGGAATGTTTATTTCATGATGTTCCTTCTGTATGTCTCCTGGGCTAATCAGGGCTCTGTCACTAAATGAACTGAGAGGGAAACTGTCCCACTGGCACTCTGCAGCACTGTGTGATTGCCAAAGGCAAAAGGTAAACAAGGCAGTAAGCCAAGTTCTAGTGTAGGAACAAGGAATTGCAGATGCTGGGTTACAAATAAAGACACAAAGTGATGGAGTAACTCAGCGGGTCAGGCAGCATCCCTGGAGAACATGGATAGATGACGTTTCAGATCAGGACTCCTCTTCAGACTTCGGTACACCAAGTTAGTTTAGTTTAGTTAAGTTAAGTGATAGGGCATTGAAACAGGTTCATCAAGTCCATGCTGACTATCAATCAGCTGCGCACTAGTTCCATGTTGTCCCACTTTCTCATCCATTCCCTACACACAAGAGGGAATTTTACAGAGGCCAATTAACCCACAAACCTGCATGTGTTTGGGAGGTGGGAGGAAACTGGAGCACGTGAAGAAAACCCACGCGATTACAGGGAGAACGTGCAAACTCCACACAGGCAGGACCGGAGGTCAGGATGGAACCTGGTGTTAAGGCAGCACCTCACCTTAATCCTTTGGCTTCCCCTTTGAATAAGATACTTTTTCCAAACATATTTCATTTAGCTACTGAATGGTTCTTACCTGGAAGGTCATTTGAGAATTCATTATTTCCAAAAATGATTGAAATCCCATCAAACTCCTCAGAATGCTTGATCAAACTAAAGAAATAAAATATAAATGAGCTCAAATGGAAACCTCTTTATTCTGAACACAGAAGAATAATTATTTGCATCATTAGCAGCTGTTCTTAAAATGGACTATTTAAATCCTTCGTCTATGGTCAGGAAGTGAGTATATTTATAACATTAGTGAGAATTTGCTCCAAACTGTCATAAAGTTAAATTGTAATACAAAGGAACTGCAGATGCTGTTTTATATCAAAGATGGACACAGAATGCAATAATTCAGTTGGTCAGGCAGCATCTCCGGAGAACATGGATAGGTGACGTTTTGGGTCGAGACACTTCTAAGGTGACCCGAAATGTCACCTATTCATGTGCAGGAAAGAGCTGCAAATGCTGGTTTAAATCGAAGGTAGACACAAAATGCTGGAGTAACTCAGCGGGACAGGCAGCATCTCTGGAGAGAAGGAATGGGTGACAGTCCGGACCCACACCGCCGGGACACGTCTGAAGGGTCTCGACCCAAAACGTCACCCATTCCTTCTCTCCAGAGATGCTGCCTGTCCCGCTGAGTTACTCCAGCATTTTGTGTCACCTATTCATGCTCTCCAGAGTTGCTGCCTGACCCGCTGAATTACTCCAGCACTAAAGGGCCTGTCCCACGAGCATTCGACTGCATGCGGCAAGCGCGACCAAACGTGGTCGCTTGAGCCGTACGGCCTCGCGGGGCCGGTCCCACTTCGATCGCCGGAGCCGTATGGAGTTGTGCGGAGCTGGTCCCGACATCGCGCAGGGCTCCGAAAAACTGACACTGTTCAAAATTTCAGCGCGGCAACGGCCTGCCGGCCCGCAGCCGCCTCGACGCCGTACTGCACCGCCTCGACGGGCGTGCGCAGCGTCTCGACGCCGTACGCAGCGTCTTGACGCCGTACGTCACGCGCGAACTTCCCGCGGACTTCGCTCGAACTTTACGTCACTCACTCGACCTCCGCGCGGCCCCCGCTTCCGGTTTGGTCGCGCTCGCCGCATGCAGTCGCATGCTGGTGGGACCGGCCCTGTACGGGGATCACTCGACCTCCGCGCGGCCCCCGCTTCCGGTTTGGTCGCGCTTGCTGCATGTAGTCACATGCCCTTTAGTGTCGATCTTTGTTCAAAAAGCTAGCAGTCCTCTTTCTTCAGATAGCTTTATGCTGCATTATCTGTGTTGCACCTCCAGTAACTTAACTGATACAACTATTTTTCTGTCAAATCTGAATTAACCGTTCCCTTTCTACTGCAGTGATTTTGCAAAAACATAAGCCTCAGGACTGAACAGGTGAACGTGACATACAGATTCCCAGGGGTGGCGATGTGTAATGAAATTAATTAAAAAGGTCGATCTGTGTCTACACATTGTTATTTTGTTTGTGTACCTGCATGCCCCTGTGTCCACAAGTGCTCTCTAATGTACAAGATGTTATCCCAGGGTAGAGAAATATTTTTCCAGTCCCGACCTTGTAGTTGATGAACGCTAACAGTGCTTCACATTTAACTCTGCAAAGTTGCATTCAGGCAACTGAACCATCCCACCGCAACCAGAGAGTGGTCCTGAACTACTATCTGTCTCATTGGGGACCCTCAAACTATCCTCGATGGGACTTTGCTGGGTTTACTCCGCACTAAACATGAATCCCTTGTCATGTATCTGTACACTGCGAATGGCTCGATTGTAATCGTGTATTGTCTTTCCGCTGGCTGGTTAGCACGCAACAAAAGCGTGACAATAAACTAAACTGAACTTCCTTCTGAAGTTTCAAAGACTGCTGCTCATCCTTGCCTCAGGAGCGGAAAAGACTGCAAAAAGTTGTGAACACTGCCCAGTCCATCGCCGGCTCCCCCCCTCCCCCCCCCCCCCCCCCATTGAAGGGATGTATTGGAGTCGCTGCCTCAAACACTCTCTCACCACTACCATCAGGAAGAAGGTACAGGAGCCTGAAAACTGTAACGTCCAGGTTCAGGAACAGCTTCTTCCCAACAGCCATCAGGCTATTAAACACTACAACCTCATAAGCTCTGAAATACAATAGACTATTATTATTATTATTATTATTGCATTGTTAATGTTTGCTTTTTTGAGTATGTATGCATGTGTGAGTATATATGCTCACACATGCATACATACGTATATATGTATATATATATATATATATATATATATATATACATATATGTATAAACTGTGAGTATGTGTATATATACACACTGAACTTTGTTTTATCTCCCTATCGTTTATCATATTATTTATTGATTACATATTCTGTTGTGCTGCAGCAAGTAAGAATGTCATTGTTCTATCTGGGACATGTGACGATAAAACACTCTTGACTTGACTACCTTTGTCTGCTCCCTTTCTTGCCCTGTACTCCCGTCCCCACTATTAATTATTGAATACTGTGGATTTTGACCCAGTCTGAAGAAGGGTACCTACCTAAAACATCACCTATCCACGTTATCCAGAGATGGTACCTGACCTGCTGAGTTACTCCAGCACTTTGTGGGGGGGGGGGGGGTTTTGTAAACCAGCATCTGCAGTTCCTCGTATCTCTATTTTACTATGGATTAATTGTATTTAGCTTCAGCAGACTGCTAGAAATCCTCTCTCAAAGTTCCCCAGGTTAGGTTCAGTTTAGTTTATTGTCACATGTACCACGGTACAGTGAAAAGCTTTTGTTGCGTGCTATCCAGTCAGCGGAAAAACAATACGAATTACAATCGAGCCGTGCACAGATACATGATGAAGGAAATAACTTGAATAACGTTTCGTGCAAGATAAAGTCTTGATGATAAGGGAATAACCTTGTAAAAGGCTGCTGCAATCGGTCAAAGTAGTTAATTTCAAAATAAATATACCTCGGTGGCGAGATATTGACTGAAGCGGAGGAAAGTTGGGAAAAGGAGAAGGAGAAGTACAATGGGATCTAGGGGTCCTTGTCCATCAGTCTATGAAAGTAAGCATGCAGGTACAGCAGGCAGTGAAGAAAGCGAATGGCATGTTGGCCTTTATAACAAGAGGAATCGAATATAGGAGCAAAGAGGTCCTGCAGTTGTACAGAGCCCTAGTGAGACCACACCTGGAGTATTGTGTGCAGTTTTGGTCCCCAAATTTGAGGAAGGACATTCTTGCTGTTGAGGGAGTGCAGCGTAGGTTTACAAGGTTAATTCCCGGGATGGCGGGACTGTCATATGCTGAGAGAATGGAGCAGCTGGGCTTGTACACTCTGGAGTTTAGAAGAATGAGAGGGAATCTCATTGAAACATATAAGATTGTTAAGGGCTTGGACACACTAGAGGCAGGAAACATGTTCCCGATGTTGGGGGAGTCCAGAACCAGGGGCCACAGTTTAAGAATAAGGAGTAAGCCATTTAGAAACGAGATGAGGAAACACTTTTTCTCACAGAGAGTGGTGAGTCTGTGGAATTCTCTGCCTCAGAGGGCGGTGGAGGCAGGTTCTCTGGATGCTTTCAAGAGAGAGCTAGATATGGCTCTTAAAAATAGCGGAGTCAGGGGATATGGGGAGAAGGCATGAATGGGGTACTGATTGGGGATGATCAGCCATGATCACATTGAATGGCGGTGCTGGCTCGAAGGGCCAAATGGCCTACTCCTGCACCTATTGTCTATTGTCTATTGTCTATTGAAATGGAGAGAGTTATTGGGGAGGTGTAATCTGACAAGGTTCCTGGGATGGACTCCAGAGACTTCACTCAATGGCTTCACTTCAGGAGCTCAATGTGTTGATCAAACAAAAAGCATTCCACTGTACATCGCTACATATTAAACTAAACTCAACTAAACCAGAATGGTGGAGCAGCGGTGGAGGATGCTTAGAACTGCGTTTATTCCTGATTTATTGGAAGAAGTAATGAATATTAAAGCTGATACACAAAAATTAATATCATATTTATATAATAGTATTTTAAATATAGATTTACCTGCGACTGAGGTAATTAGAGAAGAGTGGGAATGGGAATTAATGATAAAAATTACGAAGGTTACATGGGAAAAGTATTTGACATATATTCGCAAATGTTCGATTAATGTAAGACATAATCTAATTCAATTTAAAATTTTACATAGATTGTATTACTCAAAAATAAGATTAAATAAATTTTACCCAAATATATCCCCCACTTGCGATAATTGTTTAACCCAAGATGCAACTATAACACACTCTTTTGTTTCCTGTATAAAACTTCATAGATTTTGGAGTGATATTTTTGAAATATTCACAAAATTATTTAAGATAAAAATGGAACCTAATAATGAATTGATTATATTTGGGGTAATGGAAGATGGGAATAAACTGAATCCATCTCAAAAAATATTTTTAAATTATGGTTTAATAATAGCAAAAAAATTAATATTGAAATTTTGGAAAAATACCAACGCTTAAAATGTGGATTGCAAGTATGTTGGACACCGCACATCTTGAGGAAATGCGATTCCGCCTAATAGATAAATTTGACCAATTCACAACGAGTTGGTCTCCATTTGTCGTCTTTTTGGAATCATGTGGCGCAACACAATTGTAAAAGCTAACTCGTGACTGGGCGAGGGATGGTCAAGATTATAAATAAGATCTCCTTACTTCTTTTTTTTTCTTTCTCTTTCTTTTTCTTCTTTTATTTTATTTTTCCTATTTTCTATTTCTTAACTTTCTTCTTTCACTCTCTATTTTCCTTTTTCACACACTATATCTCACATTTTTCTATTTTTCATTATCTAACTTCTTTTTCTTTTTCTCCTTTATTATAAAAATAAGAAGCTGTACATAATATGCATTATGAAAATATGATTGTATACAATTGTACTTCTAATAAAAATAAAAAATAAAAATAATAAAAAGAACTGCGCTTGGCCAGAACGACTCAACTACGTCACCAAGGCTACGTGCCCTTATGGCCAGCTGCACCTAAAGCAACTTTGAAAATGGCGCTAAAACCTGGCAACTCTTGTGTATTGTCTCAGTGGACTATTTTGAAAGACTTTGTACTTAATCAAAGATCGTGCTTACCTGTAGCAATACTTCTCAATGGTTTATTATTTTCACATGTACTGAGATATAGTGAAATTATTTTTTTGCATTCTGTTTGCAAAAAAAAAAATTCACTGTACCTCAGTACATTTCACTCAATAGAATGCAACAAACAGGACAGAAGAGTGATGAATTTTCACAGCTACGGGAAATATAAATTTTGTGTAAAGAAGTGAGAGATTAAGTGCAACCTGGAAGAATATGAAATGCAAGACTGAGATCCCGACCTCAACCTCATTGTGGACATGGGATGGTGTCTATGGAACTGTTGCACTACAATGCTGAGAACTATATTCTGTACTCTGCATCTTTCCCTTTTGCTCTACCAATTGTCCTTGAGTTTGGCTTGATTGTATTTATGTATAGTCATCGAGTGGTCAAACAGTGAAGCAGGCCCTTCAGCCTAACTTTCCCCTGCCGGCCAACATGCCCCATCTACACTGGTCCCACCTACCTGCGTTTAGCCCATCATATCATATCATATATCATATCATATATCATATCATATCATATATTTAATAAAAGTCCGATCTTGTCGTTGGGGCTGGGCAACGTGGAGCGGCCTCCAGCAGGAACGACCTGGGGCTCCAGTTGTGGAGCTGCGGACTATTCACCGTCACGGGGCTGGCCGAGTCCGGAGCGGGCAGAGCTGTGGTGGAGACAATCGCTGCTGCGACCCGACCCCCGGAGATTCGGAGGCTACAACCGCGGGTCTGGCGGACGGCAACACCGGAAGCCCTGGTGGGAGACCGCTTTTCGGGGCTTCCGCAGCGGCGACTTTTCCCGCCCGAGTTGCGGGGTTGAAGAGCACCTGGAGCGGGGCTTTATCCCCCCCGCGCGGCTTGGAATGGCCGCCGGACTTTGCGAGCGCGCGCCGGGGCTCTAACACCAAGACCCGGTGCGCGACCTTGCATTAACCGGCGTGGCTTTAATGGCCGCGGGATAATCACCATCGCCCGCCGGGGGCTTTGACTTTGACTCTGACATCGGGGGGGAGGAGTGCAGTGGAAAGATACAGTTTTTTTTGCCTTCCATCACAGCGCTGTGATGGATGTATGTGTAAACTGTGTTGTGTCTCGGGTCTTTTTTCGTTTTGTAATGTATGGCTGCAGAACCGACATTTCGTTTGGACCTCAAGGGGTCCAAATGACAAATTTGTCCAAAAAACAAATAAATTGTATTGTATTGTAAAAAAAAAGACAAATAAATTGTATTGTATTGTACGTGTGTACAATGTGTGTACAACGAAGATTGTTTTTACATCTTCGCAAAAACACTAAGCGGTAACAATTACATTTTTACATATTCTGATTAACATTTTTCTCCTCGAGGCAGAGATCACCTTCACTGAACATTTTATGCTTTATTTCTCGACTTATTCGCGACTCATTACTGATTAAAAGTCTAAAAAAATCAAAAGACTTTGAATTTAAAATGACCAGCTTCAACTGATGACGTCACAATGGCTCAGCTAGCAGTGATCAGCTTCACTTACGTTCGGGAATGGAGGACCACGCCTCCCGTGGGGGCTACGGGTAGGGAACGGGTGGGTTGGGGGAGCAGACCCAACGGGTCTGCACTTGGTAGTATCTCTCTAAACTTATCCTATCTATATACCAGTCCAAATGCGTTTTAAATGTTGTGATGGTATCTGCCTCAACTACCTCCTCTGGTAGTTTGTTCTATATACCTACCACCCTTTGTGTAATGAAGCTGCATCTCAGGTTCCGATAAATCCTTCACCCCGCCTCACCTTAAACCTATGGCCCCTTGGTTCTTGATAGTACTGTCTGACTTGATTGGATAGCGTGTGAAAGAAAGCTTCTCTCTGTATCTCGGTACACCTGGCAGTAGTAAAACAAAACCTAAACAGATGAGTTATATATTCTCTGGCGATATTGTGGTGACATAGCGCTGCCAGCTGACACAGTCAATGCTGAGCCATGCATTACCGAGAACGCAGAATGTGGGAGTTTTGTCTCTTATTTAGTTTAGAGGTACAGAGATACAGCGCGGAAACAGGCCCTTGGGCCCACCGGGTCCGCGCCAATCGGCGATCTCAGCACATTAACACTCTCCTACACACACCAGGGACAATTTTTACATTTTCCAAGCCAATTAACCTGCAAACCTTTACGTCTTTGGAGTGTGGGAGGAAACCGGAGATCTTGGAGAAAACCCACGGGGGTCACGGGGAGAACGTACAAACTCCGTACAGACAGCACCCGTAGTTGGGATCAAACCCGGGTCTCCAGCGCTGCAAGCGCTGTAAAGCAGCAACTCTACCGCTGCGCCACCGTGACCGCCCATGCTTTGTATTTATGATCTAATGCTTTGGTCACCAAGGCACCAGGCAATGTTCAACTCAGAGAAGAACCGCAAAGTAATTAGAGTAATACTATAGCTTGGGCAGCGTGTAACCCAGCGGCATGAATATTGATATCTCTAACTTCAAGTAACCCTTTCATCCCCTCTCTCTCCCTCCCTCCCTCCCTCACCCTAGTCATCATACCAGTTGTACTGTTGTCCTGTTGAATTCCTCAGTCTGTATATTCATTATCACTTCTCCCGCAACCAACAATGGATCATTGTGTGCCCATCTCCTTGATTATCATTACTGTTTGCCTATCGGCCATTCCTTTCTCCTAAGTACTGTCTATATCTCTAGTTCCCCTTTCTACCGGACTCTCAATGTTCCCAATGTTGGGCGGGTCCAGAAACAGGAGCCACAGTCTTAGAATAAAGTGGAGGTCATTTAAGACTGAGGTGAGAAAAAACTTTTTCACCCAGAGAGTTGTGCATTTATGGAATTCCCTGCCACAGAGGGCAGTGGAGGCCAAGTCACTGGATGGATTTAAGAGAGAGTTAGATAGAGCTCTAGGGGCTAGTGGAGTCAAGGGATATGGGGAGAAGGCAGGCACGTGTTATTGATAGGGGACGATCAGCCATGATCACAATGAATGGCGGTGCTGTCTTGAAGGGCCGAATGGCCTCCTCCTGCACCTATTTTCTATGTTTCTATCTATAAGAAGGGGTTCCACCCGAAACGTCACCCATTCCTTCTCTCCAGAGATGCTGCCTGACCCGCTGAGTTAATCCAGCGTTTTGTGTCTATCCTAGGATTAAACCAGCATGCTGGTTAGAGAGGAGATTAACGCAGTGGAAAGGAAGGACATTAGCTTGGAGGATGTGGAATCGGTATGGGTAGAGCTGCGAAACACTAAGGGGCAGAAAACGCTGGTGGGTGTTGTGTACAGGCCACCTAGCAGTAGTAGTGAAGTTGGGGATGGCATCAAACAGGAAATTAGAAATGCGTGCAACAAAGGCAAAACAGTTATAATGGGTGACTTCAATCTACATATAGATTGGGTGAATCAAATTGGCAGGGGTGCTGAGGAAGAGGATTTCTTGGAATGTATGCGGGATAGTTATCTAAACCAACATGTAGATGAACCAACGAGAGAGCAGGCTATTCTAGACTGGGTATTGAGTAATGAGGAAGGGTTAGTTAGCAGTCTTGTTGTGCGTGCCCCCTTGGGCAAGAGTGACCATAATATGGTTGAGTTCTTCATTAGGATGGAGAGTGACATTGTTAATTCAGAATCAACGGTTCTGAACTTAAAGAAAGGTAACTTTGAGGGTATGAGACGTGAATTAATAATAATAATAATAATAATGAATTTTATTTATGGGCGCCTTATACCGAGGTCTCAAGGGCACCTTACAGAGATTTATAGGAAACATATAATCAGAATTTAAAAAAAAAAAGTTATAAAGACCAATACACAAATCAGGGACAGAATTCCTTCCAAAAACACAAAAAAAGAAAATCAGAAGCACAATTTGAGGAGAGAGCAGCGGCAACGAAACCGCGCCAGCGTCCACTCTCCCCTCCGACCGCCATCTTGAACACAGACTAACAAATACAATTACAAACAATTACATACAAAAATCATCCCCCCACAGTGATTTCCACTGTGGTGGAAGGCACAATGTCCAGTCCCCAGCCCCAGTTCACCCAAACAGTCAGGCCAAATGAAGCCCCCGCTATTGCCTCTACGGAGGCCCGGATTTTGATCCTGGCCGTTCTCGCCGGGTGATGTAGCCCCGGCGTCGGGAGAGTCCTCCAGCAGCTGGGCCACCTGGAACGGCCGCATTCCTCACCGGAGGCCGCAACTACGGCTGGAACGGCAGATTTCCCGCAGGCGTCCGCAGCACCTGAAGCCGACAAAGGCCGCGCCGATTTGGAGCCACGAGGCTCCCGATGTTGGAGTCGGCGCCGCCGCCCGCTCCACAGTCCCGCAGCCCGGAGGTGTTGAGCTCGACGGTCCAGCTCACCGGAGCTCCAGCGCGTCGGTCTAGCGCGGCGACCCAGGCAAGGCATCGCCCCGCTCCGCTGCGCAATAGCGCTCCAGCGCCGTGCCGCCACCGAAGCTGAGGGAACTGTGCGGCCCCCGTCGAGAAACGCCGCTCCACGCCCGCTGGTAGGCCGCGAGGACGGGTCGACTGGGCAGCCGGAGAGAAGGCTGCCTCACCGACCAGGTAGGGACCAGGAAGTGATTTCCCCATGTTCCCCCCACATCAAAAGGCAAAATAAATAAAAACAAAGACTTAAAGAAAACTAAAAACTTGGTAAAAAAGTACAATTAACGGACGGCTGCTGTTTGCAGCCGTTCCTCAAGATGGCTCCTCCTCAGACTGACTGGCAATTAGTTCTAAAAGGGTTGACGGTGGATATGCAATGGAAAGCATTTCAAGACTGCATGGATGAACTACAAAAATTGTTCATCCCAGTTTGGCAAAAGAATAAATCAGGGAAGGTAGTGCATCCGTGGATAACAAGGGAAATCAGGGATAGTATCAAAGCAAAAGATGATGCGTACAAATTAGCCAGAAAAAGCGGCATACCAGAGGACTGGGAGATATTCAGAGACCAGCAGAGGAGGACAAAGGGCTTAATTAGGAAAGGGAAAATAGATTATGAAAGGAAACTGGCAGGGAACATAAAAACTGACTGCAAAGGTTTTTATAGATATGTGAAGAGAAAGAGATTAGTTAAAACAAATGTAGGTCCCTTGCAGTCAGAAACAGGTGAATTGATCATGGGGAACAAGGATATGGCGGACCAATTGAATAACTACTTTGGTTCCGTCTTCACTAAGGAAGACATAAATAATCTGCCGGAAATAGCAGGGGGCCGCGGGTCAAAGGAGATGGAGGAACTGAGTGAAATCCAGGTTAGTCGGGAAGTGGTGTTGGGTAAATTGAATGGATTAAAGGCCGATAAATCACCAGGGCCAGATAGGCTGCATCCCAGAGCACTTAAGGAAGTAGCTCCAGAAATAGTGGATGCATTAGTGATAATTTTTCAAAACTCTTTAGATTCTGGGAGTAGTTCCTGAGGATTGGAGGGTAGCAAACGTAACCCCACTTTTAAAGAAGGGAGGGAGAGAGAAAACGGGGAATTACAGACCAGTTAGTCTAACATCGGTAGTGGGGAAACTGCTAGTTGTCAGTTATTAAAGATGGGATAGCAGCACATTTGGAAAGTGGTGAAATCATTGGACAAAGTCAGCATGGATTTACGAAAGGTAAATCGTGTCTGACGAATCTTATAGAATTTTTCGAGGATGTAACTAGTAGAGTGGATAGGGGAGAACCAGTGGATGTGTTGTATCTGGACTTTCAGAAGGCTTTCGACAAGGTACCACATAAGAGATTAGGATACAAACTTAAATCACACGGTATTGGGGGTTCAGTATTGATGTGGATAGAGAACTGGCTGGCAAACAGGAAGCAAAGAGTAGGAGTAAACGGGTCCTTTTCACAATGGCAGGCAGTGACTAGTGGGGTACCGCAAGGCTCAGTGCTGGGACCCCAGCTATTTACAATTTATATTAATGATCTGGACGAGGGAATTGAAAGCAACATCTCCAAGTTTGCGGATGACACTAAGCTGGGGGGCAGTGTTAGCTGTGAGGAGGATGCTAGGAGACTGCAAGGTGACTTGGATAGGCTGGGTGAGTGGGCAAATGTTTGGCAGATGCAGTATAATGTGGATAAATGTGAGGTTATCCACTTTGGTGGCAATAACGGGAAGGCAGACTATTATCTAAATGGTGGCCGATTAGGAAATGGGGAGATGCAGCGAGACCTGGGTGTCATGGTACACCAGTCATTGAAAGTAGGCATGCAGGTTGCAGCAGGCAGTGAAGAAAGTGAATGGTATGTTGGCCTTCATAGCAAGAGGATTTGAGTATAGGAGCAGGGAGGTTCTACTGCAGTTGTACAGGGTCTTGGTGAGACCACACCTGGAGTATTGCGTACAGTTTTGGTCTCCAAATCTGAGGAAGGACATTATAGCCATAGAGGGAGTGCAGAGAAGGTTCACCAGACTGATTCCTGGGATGTCAGGACTTTCATATGAAGAAAGACTGGATAGACTTGGCTTATACTCGCTAGAATTTAGGAGATTGAGAGGGGATTTTATAGAAACGTACAAAATTCTTATGGGGTTGGACAGGCTAGATGCAGGAAGATTGTTCCCGATGTTGGGGAAGTCCAGGACAAGGGGTCACAGCTTAAGGATAAGGGGGAAATCCTTTAAGACCGAGATGAGGAAAAACTTTTTCACACAGAGAGTGGTGAATCTCTGGAACTCTCTGCCACAGAAGGTAGTTGAGGCCAGTTCATTGGCTATATTTAAGAGGGAGTTAGATGTGGCCCTTGTGGCTAAGGGGATCAGGGGGTATGGAGAGAAGGCAGGTACGGGATACTGAGTTGGATGATCAGCCATGATCATATTGAATGGCGGTGCAGGCTCGAAGGGCCGAATGGCCTACTCCTGCACCTATTTTCTATGTATCTATGTATCTATGTATCTGCAGTTCCTCCCCACACATAGCAATATTCATAATCTAATAATCACTTCAACATAATTAGATTGTAAATCCTTACTTCAACACACACTGGAGATGTCAGAGGTATCTTACTTAATGATATTACTGATGTCAATAGTTAAGATCAATTAATGGAGACACAAGAACTGCAGATGCTGGATCCTTGCATAGAACTCAAAGTGCGAGACTCAGCGGGTCAGGCAGCATCTCAGGAGGAGATCACGTTTTGTGTCGGGACCCAAAGTTAAAGTCAATTTTATTTGTCACATACACCCGAAGGTGCAGTGAAATGAATTTACCAGCAGCGATACACTTAAAAAGAACACACAATACACAATAAGATTTAACACAAACATCCACCACAGCATTCTTCACTGTGGTGGAAGGCTTGTTCATAGTGCTGAATTACTCCAGCACTTTGTGTTCCACAGAAAGAGTTCATGTTATCTTCATCAGCCAGAATGAGTGAACAACAATTAGACGATTAAAAGAGTTTTTCTATAACTGATGCCAGGCTAAAACCAGGACATTTATCTCCAAAGTGTTGATACATAAACAGTAAAATCCTTAAATAAAATACGTTTTGAATGTTGCTGCCTATTTGCCAAGCAAAGCACAACTCACAATCTACTCCTGGCACAATCTCACATTCTGAACAGGAGCAGGCAAAGGCAATGGTTAAATCTGAATAATGTTCCACGCTCTGCAGATGATTCAGACATTTGTGGGAAGTTCTGACTTACCTCTCTATGACACAGTTCCCTGGGATTTATGAAGACAAGCCCGGCCCTAGTGTTGTATAGGAGCTGGGATGGATGCCTGGGATGGATGCCTGGGATGGCTGCTACACCTGCCCGTTCATTCACACAACTTTCTCAGGCGTGTCGACAGCGATGAAGCCTGACATTCTGTTCCATTAATAGCACAGCCCCAGTCAATTGTCAGTGCTGCCAACATTCACTGGGCCAGCATATTAAAAGCTGTCACACAGTAGTGATCACAGGAGACCAGTTCACCACAGCATCAGTGTTTTTTATTACTAACTTGTGATCACCATGAAACATAGAAAGATAGAAACATAGACAATAGGTGCAGGAGTAGGCCATTCGGCCCTTCGAGCCTGCACCACCATAAAATATGATCATGGCTGATCATCCAAAATCAGTACCCCGTTCCTGCTTTCTCCCCATATCCCTTGATTCCATTAGCCCTAAGAGCTATATCCAACTTTCTCTTGAAAACATCCAGTGAATTGGCCTTGAATGCCTTCTGTGGCAGATAATTCCACATATTCACAAATCTCTGGGTGAAAAGGATTTTCCTCATCACAGTCCTAAATGGCCTACCCCTTATGGTTAAACTGTGACCCCTGGTTCTGGACTCCCCCAACATCGGGAACATTTTTCCTGCATCTAGCCTGTCCAATTGCTTAAGAATTTTATGTTTCTATAAGATCCATAAGACACTGAAAGGCAGTAATCTCAATATTTAAGATTTCAGTGAATACATAATCCATTGAAGAATCCGTCTGCAGAAGGCTTCGGACCCAAAACACCACCTATTCCTTTTCTCTAGAGATGCTGCCGACCCGCTGAGTTACTCCAGCATTCTGTGTCTATCTTCAATACCTAATCCATTATTTTGTTTGGGGATACAGGACAATAAAACAATCATGACTGTATATACATTTACGATTTGGATGACAATGGATTGAAGGTGGTTATTAGATTAGTGGATGACACCAAAATTGATGGACTGTGAGGAAGGATATCCAAGTTTGCAACAGGATCTAGATCATTTGGGAAGATGGGCCAAAGAACGGCAGATGGAATTTAACTCTGACAATTGTGAGGTGATATTTTGGTCAATAGATCCAGGGCAGGACTTACATAGTAAATCCTTTAGGGGTGGCACGGTGGCGCAGCGGTAGAGTTGCTGCCTTACAGCGCCAGAGGCCCAGGTTCAATCCTGACTACAGGTGCTGTCTGTACGGAGTTTGTACGTTCTCCACGTGACCGCGTGGATT
This sequence comes from Malacoraja senta, assembly GCA_038087875.1. Taxonomy (NCBI): domain Eukaryota; kingdom Metazoa; phylum Chordata; class Chondrichthyes; order Rajiformes; family Rajidae; genus Malacoraja; species Malacoraja senta. The sequence continues at coordinate 51,900,225 of CM075984.1, forward strand.
TTCTCCGGGTGCTCTGGATTCAAAAGACAATAGACAATAGACAATAGACAATAGGTGCAGGAGTAGGCTGTCCGGCCCTTCGAGCCAGAACTGTGATCATGGTTGATCATCCACAATCAGTACCCCATTCCTTCCTTTATCCACACCCCAAAGATGTGCGGGTTCACAGCTTAATTGGCTTCACTAAATTGTCCCTAGTGTGTAGGGTAGAACTAGTGCGTACGGATGATCGTTGGTCGGCGTGGACTCAGTGGGCCAAAGGGCCTGTTTCCATGCTGTATCTATAAAACTAAATGGTAGGGCCCTGGAAAGTGTTCCAATGCAGAATGACCAAGCAGTCATAGGTGCACAGTCCACTTAAAGTGTCAAGACAGGAAGACAGGGTGGTTGGTGATGAAGGTGTTTGGCACGCTCGTCTTCATTGGTAAGTGGACTGAATACAGGAGTTGTAATGTTATTCCACAGCTGTACGAGTCATTGGTGGGATCACGTTTGGAGTACTGTGTGCAGTTCAGGTCACCGTGCTAAGGGAGGGACGTCATTAAGATGCACAGAAAAGATTCACCTGGACGTTATCTGGAATTGAGGTTTTAAGGAGAAGATGGATTTTGCCGGGATATTTTTAATTCCCTGGAGCGTAGGAGTCTTGGAGGTGACCTATAGAGGTATACAAAATCAGGAGAGGCATGGATAAGGTCTATGGTCACAAGACAGACACACAAAGCTGGAGTAACTCAGCGGGACAGGCAGCATCTCTGGAGAGAAGGAATGGGTGACGTTTCGGGTCGAGACCCTTCTTCAGATCCTTCTTGTTGGGTCACAGGATTCTTCTCAGGATGGGGGAGTCCAGAACTAGAGAAGAATGCAACTTTTTGAGGTTTTAGGGGAGAGGGAAAAGATTTAAAAGAGACCTGAGGAGCACACTACCGACCACCCACTCCTCTCTGTTGAATCAAATTGAATACTTTATTGTCACAGTGAAATTCTTTGCTTACATACCCAAGGTATGCAAATAACGGCCACATAAAGCGCGTTGACAATGTTACAAAGTATCCCACACTAGGTGCACCCTTGTTCTCCCCCCCCCCCCTCTCATGGCGGTTCCCCAATGCCGATGGTTCTTCTTCCCCTCCCCCTCATGGCGGTTCCCCCATGCCAGGTCCTCCTTTGTTGAAGCTGTGGCTTCATCTTGAATTGCGTCTGAAGAAGGGTCTCGACCCGAAACGTCACCTATTCCTTCGCTCCCTAGATGCTGCCTCACCCGCTGAGTTGCCCCAGTATTTTTGTCTACCATCCATGTAATGAAGGTGTTCCCGCAATAGGACTTGGAGCAGTACAGCACAAGAACAGGCCCTTCGGCCCACAATGGCTTGAATCTAATAATGTATTGTCTTTCCACTGTTTGGTTAGCATGCAACAAAAGCTGTTCATTGTTCCTCATGACAAGAAACTAAACACAAACTCAAACAATGACTGTGCCGAACATAATGCCATGACTATCTGTTATCTACCTGCAATTAATCACTAACCTCCATTCCCTGCATATCCACATGACTTTCCAAAAGTCTTTTAAACGCCACTATTATATTGACCTCAGTCACGACACTGTGTAAAAAAAGTTGCCCCGCGCATCTCCTTTAAACTTTGCCCCTCTCGACTTAGACCTATGCCCTCTAGTATTTGATTTTTCCATCCTGGGAAAAAGGTTCTGACTGTCTACCCTGTCTAAACTTCTCATAATTTTAATGCTGGTGGATTCCGGGCCGGTGACAATCAAGGAACAAGATCCAGTCAAGTCAGGACGATGTGTGACTTGGCCCTAATTTGGAGTTGTTCATTATTCCACACAGATATTCGTCAGTGCCAGTGATCGTGTAACATGGGATATAGTTCATGAACAGCTTCTTCCCTACAGCCATCAGTCTTTTAAACGCTACAACCTCCATTAAGTTCTGAACTACATAGACTATTATTGTTATTATTGCACTATTATTGTTGTTTTTTATGTGTACATATGTGTACGTGTGTAGGGGTGTGTATGTATGTGTGTATATATAATGTATGTATGTGTGAGTAGGTGTATATATACACACACAAAACTTTTTTTCTCGTTTATTACATTGTTTGCAGTGTACTATGTGGCCTCATAGCAGAAGCGTCCACGTCGTGGGGCTGGAAACTGGAAGTACCCTGAGCTAATTCTGCTACCACCATCATCCACTGCGACAAGTGATGGCTTCCATTGACGCCGGAAGCTTGCGTCCTTTTCAGGACGGACGATGACAGCGAGGTCAACATTTGTAACAAGATGGATGCGAAAAAAAGAAGTGTACTATGTTTACATATTCTGTTGTGCTGCTGCAAGTACGAATTTCATTGTTCTATCTGGGACGAATGACAATAAAACACTCTTGACTCTTGACCCGTGACTTGTTTGCGATGCATCCTCCGGTGCCAGTGCTGGCTGTGGATATTACAGCCACGTGGGGTATTGAAGCTCAATTTGAAAATGCTCTTGGGTGTGATCATAAAATAGCAGCTGAGATCATACCCTGAGGAACGCCACATTGAATAACTCAGAGCTCAATTTGATCCAAGTTTTAATGAGAAATCATTCGTTGCAGAGTATTCTTCAATTATTGAGCAGTCAAGTACACCAGGTAATTTTTATCGTAGGTTTAATTATTTTATAACTCATGATTCTACCTCTGAACTGACTGAAATATTCTGGAAATGTGAGCAGATAAAAATTGTTTGAATAAGAGCCATACACCTAGGTCATGTGGCTGTGTGTAGTTATAATTATAGTTTCATGAATGTGGTTTGGCTGACGGACAATTTGCTAAACTTGATAATGAGCCAGGAGCCAATATTCCTGGAACACTCAGGCAGGAAGAGAATGGTTTAAGGATTATGAAGTGTTACACAAAACACTCAATCGCTAGAGTTTGCACCATGGATGGGAAGTCAGTGCGATGTAGTTTGTTCTGAAGTGGTTTATAGTTGAGTGTTTGGTGTTGAACATTGCCCAGTCTTTTAAAAACAATGAATGTCTTCTGTTTTACATAATCCAAAGCATATTTGGATAATGAAAGGGTATGTGCAATCTGGAAGAAGCATTCACATTAACATTACAGCAAACCCTCGTTATAACGGAGCATAGTGGGGAGAATAGACAATAGGTGCAGGAGTAGGCCATTCGGCCCTTCGAGCCAGTACCGCCATTCAATGTGATCATGGCTGATCATCCCCAATCAGTACCCCGTTCCTGCCTTCTCCCCATATCCCTTGACTCCGCTATTTTTAAGCGCCCTATCTAGCTCTCTCTTGAAAGCATCCAGAGAATCCAGAATGATGTCCATTATGTTGGACTTCTTCAAAGTAGGCATAACTTGAGAACATTTTGCAGTGGAGCAGCGAGATGGAGAAGCAAGGAACTGCAGATGCTGGTTTACCAAAAAGGATGCTGGAGTAACTCAGCGGGTCAGGCAGCATCTCTAGACAATGTGGATAGGTGATGTTTCGGGTCAGGACCCTTCTTTAGACCCTGACTTTAGATCTGGTATCGACATTGGTTCATTAATGTCACACTAACCGAGATACAGTGAAGAGCTTTTGTCTCGAACGATGAATGGCTGGCAAATATTGGAAGTGCAGACTTTGTTCAGTAAATTCTCTGCTCATTTAAAGTCCGTGGTTGATTTGAGATAAAACAAGGTATAACAAATTGTTAAATCAATGCTGTAGTCTTCCACATCAGTGGTTCAATAAGTGGCAGATGATGGAGAGTAAACCTTTGGCAAGTATGAAAGACCATGTCACTTTATCTGTGATTCCAGATTGACATTGTGCAGGTAGACACACAATGCTGGAGTAACTCAGTGGGTCAGGCAGCATCTCTGGACAACATGGATAGGTGACGTTTCGGGTCCAAACCATTCTTCAGACGATCTGCAGGTATATTGTCCTCTAATCATGCACAAGAAACTACTTTTTATTAGAATTGAAAACTCAATCCAAAAGATTTCATTGCAACTGAGAATGGCATGAATTTTCTATGACTTTGCTATGAAATACCAGGAATTTGCCAGAAATGAAAACAGAGGATTTTCAGCTGATAAAAGTGGCGTTAGAGTTCCATCCTTACAGCACCAGATACACGAGTTCCATCTGACCTCGGGTGTTGTCTGTGCGGGCTTTGTACGTTCTCCCCGTGACCTGCGTGGGTTTTCTCCCACACTCCAAAGACGTACAGGTTTGTAGGTTAATTGGCTTGGTATAAATTGTAAATTGTGCCTAGTGTGGGGAGGATAGTGTTAGTGTACAGCGATTGCTGGTCGGCGCGGACGCGGTGGTCCGAAGGGGCCTATTTCCGCGCAGCATCTCTAAACTAAATTAAATGCATTATTTGCATTGTGGTGAAAGGGGGAAACAGAAGTATGGCAGCTTTCAGACCACAAATAGGGGGAACAAGTGTAATCTGATTTGATTCAGCCCAAGGCAAGCTTACTCCATTGATCCTTTGATAACCATGCTTCTGTCTTTCATCTTATGTGTGTCTGCGGTAGTCTGATCTTAACTTTCAAACAGGGCATGTTTGCAAGGTTTTCTGGTTTTCTCCTGGTTAAGTAATTCTTTTTAAATGAAACATTTTAAAATAAACAATTATCTTTGGTTTTAGGTTTAGTTCAGTCTTTGTGGTTTATAGGCACCCAGCTTGTGTGAAGATAGACACAAAATGCTGGAGTAACTCAGCGGGGTCAGGCAGCATCTCTGGAGAAAAAGAATATGGTTGGAACCCTTCATCAGACTTTCTGCTTCTGACCCGAAACGTCACCTATTCTTTTCCTCCAGAGATGCTGCCTGACCCGCTGAGTTACACCAGCATTTTGTGTCTATCTTTAGTATAAACCAGCATCTGCAGTTCCTTCCTCCACGCATTGTTTGATGGTGTTGTGTAATCAGTCCCTCAAACTCACTGACTTCTCTATAGAAACAAGGAACTGCAGATGCTCGTTAATACACAAAAGGACACAAAGTGCTGGAGTAACTCAGCGGGTCAGGCAGCATCTCTGGAGAACATGGATAGTTAACGTTTCGGGTCGAGACCCTTCTTCAGTCTGAACAATCAGCAACTATCCTTGTTCTCCAGAAAAGCTTCCTGACCTGCCGAGTTACTCCACGCTTTATGTTCTTCACTGATTTTGTGATTGAAGATAGACACAAAAATGCTGGAGTAACTCAGCGGCTCAGGCAGCATCTCTTGAGAAAAGGAATGGGTGACGTTTCGGGTCGAGACCCTTCACCGGACTCCTTTTTAAAAAATTTGCAGGACTAGGGTGGGAGAGGGACGGAGGGACTGAGAATGTAAGGGTTACTTGAAGTTAGAGTGATCAATATTCATGCCGTTGGGTTGTAAGCTACCCAAGCTAAATGTGAGGTGCTATTTTCTTTGGTTGAAGTTAGCAAGAGGACCAGGGATTACTGTTTTAAATGTCTGATGAAGGGTCTCCACCTGAAACGTCACCAATTCCTTTTCTCCAGAGATGCTGCCTGACCCGCTGAGTTACTCCTGCACTTTGTGTTCATCTTTGTAAACCAGCATTCCTATTTCCTTCGCTCCATAGATGCTGCCGCACCCGCTGAGTTTCTCCAGCACTTTTGTCTTCCTTCCCGCACACTCCCTTTTGTTATTGTATTTTACCTGTGACATGGATCCATTAACAGTGCACAACTATCCGATCTCAGCAACCAATGTAAAAAAAAAGTACTGGAAACTTACAAAGCATGTTAAGCAAAATAAGTTTACTTTCTTTTAGCCTACAAACATGAAGTACAGTTTATGAATCCAGCATTGAGTTTAAGGTGAACTTCCTCAGAATCAGATCATTAGATATTTGTAGTATTGGTCAGAGATTAGACAAAGATTAAGAGTTAAACATTGCATAAATTATGTTATTAAAATATAAGGCACTGGCATTTTATATGTAGAATATATAATCTATAGCTTTCTTAAATGATTTAGGGCTTTAATAATGTATATTCAAGCAGCAAAAAGAGTCTAGCAATACAAACAGACTGTCTAAAAGACAGGTTTAGGTATTGAGTGTTACTGTTGAACAGGCAGTGCTAACAGCGGACACTGAGACTGACTGCGAGGTTGATGGGGAGCTCTTTTCCCTGGTACTAGTGACGCCCTTAACTAATTCCTCTGTGTTCCTCTCGGGCTTCAGTACGATAATGTAACACTTGGGAACAAAAAGGCAAGCCAGCAAGCCAAAACCAGAAGCTAGAATGGCAAACATTTCTACGGCCACCATGTATTTACCCCGGGTGCTTAAGTAGGCTGGGATGAAAGAAATCCAGACGATAAAAAAGACAAGCAGGGCGAAGGTCATGAACTTGGCTTCATTAAAGTTGTCGGGCATTTGGCGGGCAGCGAATGCAAAGAAGAAGCAGACTCCAGCCAGCAATGCATCGTAGCCTAACACGCAACACAGAAATGCCACAGAGCCCTCGTTACATTCCATAATGATTTTGATGTTTTGGGACAGTGTGTTCTTGACAGGGTAAGGAGGGAAGATGAGGAGCCAAGCTGTACACAGGCAGGCGTGACACAGGATGGAAACCAACGTCAGCATTCTTTGCTGATGAGGGCCCAATTGTTTTCCCCCTCCCCCCTCGGCTCTCTCAGCCTTGGCTATGAGCATCAGGTTAACAGCCTTGGATAGCATGCAGGAAAGACAGACAGCAAAGCTGACAGCAACGAGGACCTGGCGTGTCATGCAAGACCACGCCATGGGCAGACCCACAAATACAATGGAGCTGAGAAAGCAGATAGCAAGTGAAAACAACTGCACTAAACTCAGCCAACAGTCGTTAGCCTGCACAAGGGCCGTGTCTTTACGGACAATGTAAACTATAGCCACGGCTAAAGAAATACAAGCCCCAAATGCGGACAATGCAATTAATGCTATGCCCAAAGGATCATTGTAACCGAGGTATTCAATCACTTTATGCACGCATTCATCCCTCTTTGCATTCGACCAGTAATCTTCAGGGCACTGAATGCATTCTCTCGAATCTGTTAATGAACATCAAAATCAAATTACATATTTTGACAAAAACACATCCATTCATACTTAGTCCGATGGTGCACTAGTGATTTCCTATAATGTGCATAACCCTTCCCAAGTACATCCAAGATGACCAATCCTGGAAGCAGCATCATCGAGTCTCACCAACTTCTATAGAAAGCATTTGATCAGGATGCATCACAGCACGGTTTGGGTACAGTTCCATCCAAGACCGCAAGAAATTGCAGCGAGTTGTGGTCGCAGCCCAGACCATCACGCGAACCAACTTCCCTTCCATTGACTCCATTTACGCCTCACGCTGCCTCGGCAAGGCCAGCAGCATCATCAAGGACAGGTCACTCCCTCTTCTCCCCTCATGCATCAAGCAGGAGGTACAGAAGTGTGAAAACGCACACCTCCAGATTCAGGGACAGTTTCTTCCCTGATGTTATCAGGCAACATAACCATCCTATCAACCACTATCGACAACTACAGAGCGGTCTAAACTATAATGAAACTACAGATTCATACAGCATGGAAACAGGCCCTTCGGTCCAACCTCCCCATTCCGACCAAAATGCCCTTCTACACAACTCCCACCTGCCCGCGTTTGGCCCATATCCCTACCTCTCAGCTGTCCCTCACCTTATCCAAATGTCTTTAAGTATCGTGATAGTACCTATCCATGTACTTGTCCAAATGTCTTTTGAATGCTGTTATAGTATCAGCCTCCTTTACCTCTGCTGGCAGCTCGTTCCAAACACCCACCACCCTCTCTGTAAAAGATTCTGTGCATTCACCCTATCTATTCCCCTCATGATTTCATACACTATTAGATCACCCCTTGGCCTCCTGCATTCCAAGGAATAATGTCCTTTGCATAAAGTTGAATAAAGTCCAATATGTGTCATTCCTAACTGTCACTGTATGTCATGTTGTCACTTGCGGGCGGAGCACCAAGGCAAATTCCTTGTATGTGAATACTTGGCCAATAAACTTATTCATTCATTCATTCATTGATGTGTTGTGTTGCTTTGTTCTCAGTTTTAAGGATACAGCATCAGTAGGGTAATCAAGAAACAGAGGACATGGGTTTAAGGTGAGAGGGAAAAGGGTTAATAGGAACCTGGGGGGGGGGGCAATTCTTTTCACACAGAGGACACTGGATATATGGAAAGAGTTGCCAGAGGAGGTAGTTGAGGCAGGTTATAACAGCGTTATAACAACATTCAAAAGACATTAGGACAAGTACATGGATAGGAAAGGTTTAGATGAAAGACCCAATACGTCACCCATCCTTTTTCTCCAGAGATGATGCCTGTCCCACTGAATTACTCCAGCACTTTGTATCTATCTAAGGTTTAGAGGGATACGGACCAAACGTGGGCAGATGGGACTAACTCAGATGGGGGATCTTGGGACGAAGGGTCTATTTCCGTGACGCGATTCCATGACAAGAGAAATGGAGACTAATGTAACTCACCAGTTTTATTGGTGATCTCGCCATCAGCGCATCGAATGCAATCAAAGCAACAAATGGGCTCTCCTTGTTTGATCCCCTTCCTGGTGCCAGGCCGACAGCTTTCACTGCACACGGACACTGGAGGCTGACAAATGGAACATTGGTTCAAATTAAACAGGACTTTCCAGCAGGCAACTTACATAAATGAAGAGACTACCAGAGTGTAGCTGCAATTTCTAGGACACAACGGAAAATAAGAAATCAGCAAAAGAACAAGTAGCATCTCGGATATGCAACAAAAGAGAATGATTTTGATTGTGTTAACTCTGAGCCATCCAACCACAACTAGAGAGCGGTGCTGAACTACTATCTACCTCATGGGTGAGCCACGGACTATCCTTGATCGGACTTTTCTGGCTTTACCTTGCACTAAACGTTATTCCCTTATCATGTATCTGTACACTGTAAGTGGCTCGATAGTAATCATGTATTGTCTTTCCGCTGACTGGTTAAAGCTTTTCACTGTACATCAGTGCACGTGACAATAAACTGAGCTAAACTGAACTGATCTGAAGCTCCAGCATTGAGCTGCAGTAGCGCTAACCCTCGACAGTTGGCGGCATTTAACCGTGCCGCCTGGCCTGGGGAGGCATGGCTTTTAACGGTCTGCAGACGTGGTAAAGACATCGGTTTTCGCTTTGTGGGCTTATGAGCCTGCAAGCTACTCGTAGAGGAGGCCGCGTAGAGGCTGTCTTTGTCTCCTCGGCATCGGACGCTATGGAGTAGCGATGAAGAGGTGGGGCCTCGTGGACAGCGAGTGCCTCCTGCGAGTGTGGGGACCCAACACAGACAGTGGAGCACATAGTCACCAGTTGCCCCAAACACCGGCCACCGAATGGTGAACGAGGTCTGATTGACCTGGAGGATGACACGTTGGCCTGGCCCGCCTCAACGGAGCTGCAGGTCTAAAAGACACACGACAGAAGAAGAAGATCTGAAGCTCCACTCTAACACTGATGCAGAAGACGTGCAGAAGGCCACAACAATTATCCGGGTTTAGTGGGCATTGGCTATAAGGAGAGGTTGGACAGACTTGGATGGTTTTCTCTGGAACGCTGGAGGTTGAGGGGCGATCGGGCCCAGAACGAGGGTGGTGCAGCGGTAGAGTTGCTGCCTCACAACGCCAGAGACCCAGGTTTGATCCAGACTGCGGGTGCTGTCTATACAGAACTTATACGTCCTCCCTGTGACCGCTTGTGGGTCTTCTCCAGGTGCTCCGGTTTCAAACCGCACTCCAAAAGACATACAGGTTTGAAGGTTAATTAGCAACAGTAAAATTATAAATTAGACAATAGACCATAGGTGCAGGAGTAGGCCATTCGGCCCTTCGAGCAAGCGATCATGGCTGATCATCCCCAATCAGTACCCCGTTCCTGCCTTCTCCCCATATCCCTTGACTCCGCTATTTTTAAGAGCCCTATCTAGCTCTCTCTTGAAAGCATCCAGAGAACCTGCCTCCACCGCCCTCTGAGGCAGAGAATTCCACAGACTCACCACTCTCTGTGAGAAAAAGTGTTTCCTCGGCTCCGTTCTAAATGGCTTACTCCTTATTCTTAAACTGTCGGCCCTGGTTCTGGACTCCCACAACATCAGGAACATGTTTCCTGCCTCCAGCGTGTCCAAACCCTTAACAATCTTATATGTTTCAATGAGATCCCCTCTCACCCTTCTAAACTCCAGAGTGTACAAGCCCAGCTGCTCCATTCTCTCACCATATGACAGTCCCGCCATCCCGGGAATTAACCTTGTAAACCTACGCTGCACTCCCTCAATAGCAAGAATGTCCTTCCTCAAATTAGGGGATCAAAACTGCACACAATACTCCAGGTGTGGTCTCACTAGGGCTCTGTACAACTGCAGAAGGACCTCTTTGCTCCTATATTCGATTCCTCTTGTTATAAAGGCCAACATGCCATTTGCTTTCTTCACTGCCTGCTGTACCTGCATGCTTATGTCCCTAGTGTGCAGGATTGTGCTAGTGTACGGGATGATCACTGGTCGGCACGGAATCTCTGGGCCTAAAGACCTGTTTCCGTGCTTTATCTCTAAAGTCTAAAGTAAAGTTTAAGTCAGATAGAAGTATGTAAAATTATGAGAGGGATAGATAGAATCGACAGTCAGAATCTTTATCCCAGCGTGGAAATGTTGAAAACTAGAGGGCATACTGTAGCCTTAAGGTGAAAGGAACAAATTTTAAAGAAGAGGGAAAAAACATTTTAATTAACACCAAGGGTGTTGAGTGCCTGGAATGCGCTGCCAGGAGTGGTGGTGGAGGCAGATACTATAGTGGCTTTTGATCATTTAAGAGGCTTATAGATGGGCACATGATATGCAGCGAATGGAGGGGGATATGGATGTGATTAGTTTAGGTTAGCATCATGTTCGGCACAGACATTGTGGGCCGAAGGGCCTGCCCCTGTGCTGTACTTTCTATGCTCTATGTTCAAGCTATGAATTGGGAGATAATCGTCACGTTACATTTCTACATCATCTGTTAAACATTTTAAACAACAGAATGGAATTAATAAGCATTTGCAGAATACTTCGTAAAATAGCGAACATGTAACTATTCCAAATGAGAATCCTTTTTTATATCCTCGTTGGCTTGTTAACATTTAGAATTAACTTCCGCAGATGGACCATAGAAACCACACTGTCATCACAGCTCGGTTTGGGAACAGCTCTGCCCAAGACCGCAAGAAATTGTGGATGTAGCCCAGTCCATCCAACAGACCGGACTCCCCACCATTGACTCCATCTACTCTTCACACTGCCTCAGGAGAGCAGCCAACGTAATCAAGGACCATTCTCGCCCCGGTCATTCCCTCTTCTCCCCTCTCCCATTTGGCAGAAGATACAAAAGGTTAAAAGTGTGCACCGCCGGATTCCGGAACAGCTTCTTCCCCTCAGTTATCAGTCGAGTGAACAGCCCACCCATGAATCAGGGGGTAGTCCCAATCTTCCGATCTTCCAACCTACCATCATTGTGGACACTGCACTTTTTCTCTGTAATTGTTACACTGGAATGCTGTAAATCTATATTCTATCCACTGATATTTTTCACTTTACGTGTTGTACGTCTCTGTTGCTTGACTGTACTCATGTACAGTATGATCTGATTTCATTTGGAAAGTAGGCGAACAAAAGCTTTTCACTGTACCTCGGTACACGTGACAATAATCAACCAATACCAGCTATAGCAGCTGTTACTGATCATGCTTTGTCCTGCCCACTAATAGACACAAAATCCTGGAGTAACTCAGCGGGACAGGCAGCATCTCTGGAGAGAAGGAATGGGTGACGTTTCGGGTCGAGATCCTTCTTCAGACTGATGTCCCGCTCCTCCTCTCTTCCAGATTTCTTCCCCCTCCACCCTCCCCTCCCCCTCCCTCTCCACCGCCCCCATGCATTGAGTCCCGACCCAATACGTCACCTATACATATTCTCCAGAGATGCTGCCTGACCCGCTGAGTTACCACAGCACTGTGATTCTTTTTTTTTGTTGTAAATCAGCATCTGCAGTTCATTGTTCCTACCAATACCAATAAGTGTACAAAATCATGAGAGGAACAGATTGGGTGAACGCACAGAGTCTCTTGCCCAGTGTAGGAGCATTGAGAACCAGAGGACGTAGGTTTAAGTTGAGGGGGGAGGGGGGGGGGGGGAGACTTAATAGAATCTTAATGCAAGGAGCATTCGTAATAAGCTGGATGAGTTGAATGTGCAGATAGTTATTAATGAATATGATATAGTTGGGATCACGGAGACATGGCTCCAGGGTGACCAAGGCTGGGAGCTGAACATTCAGGGATATTCAATATTCAGGAGGGATAGACAGAAAGGAAAAGGAGGCGGGGTAGCGTTGCTGGTTAGAGAGGAGATTAACGCAATAGAAAGGAAGGACATTAGCTTGGAGGATGTGGAATCGATATGGGTAGAGCTGCGAAACACTAAGGGGCTTATAGTGTTAACACGAATCTTATAGAATTTTTCGAGGATGTAACTAGTAGAGTGGATAAGGGAGAACCAGTGGATGTGTTATATCTGGACTTTCAGAAGGCTTTCGACAAGGTCCCACATAAAAGATTAGCATACAAACTTAAAGCACATGGTATTGGGGGTTCAGTATTGATGTGGATAGAGAACTGGCTGGCAGACAGGAAGAAAAGAGTAGGAGTAAACGGGTCCTTTTCAGAATGGCAGGCAGTGACTAGTGGGGTACCGCAAGGCTCAGTGCTGGGACCCCAGCTATTTACAATATATATTAATGATCTGGATTAGGGAATTGAATGCAATATCTCCAAGTTTGCGGATGACACGAAGCTGGGGGGCAGCGTTAGCTGTGAGGAGGATGCTAGGAGGCTGCATGGTGACTTGGATAGGTTGGGTGTGGGCAAAGGCATGGCAGATGCAGTATAATGTGGATAAATGTGAGGTTATCCACTTTGGTGGCAAAAACAGGAAAGTAGACTATTATCTGAATGGTGGCCGATTAGGAAAAGGGGAGATGCATCGAGACCTGGGTGTCATGGTACACCAGTCATTGAAAGTAGGAATGCAGGTGCAGCAGGCAGTGAAGAAAGCAAATGGTATGTTAGCATTCATAGCAAAAGGATTTGAGTATAAGAGCAGGGAGGTTCTAGTGCAGTTGTACAGGGTCTTGGTGAGACCAGACCTGGAGCATTGCATACAGTTTTGGTCTCCTAATCTGAGGAAAGACATTCTTGCCATAGAGGGAGTACGGAGAAGGTTCACCAGACTGATTCCTGGGATGGCAGGACTTTCATATGAGGAAAGACTGGATAGACTCGGCTTGTACACGTTGGAATTCAGAAGACTGAGGGGGGATCTTATAGAAACGTACAAAATTCTTAAGGGGTTGGACAGGCTAGATGCAGGAAGATTATTCCCGATGTTGGGGAAGTCCAGAACAAGGGGTCACAGTTTAAGGATAAGAGGGAAGATCTTTAGGACCGAGATGAGGAAATCATTTTTTACACAGAGAGTGGTGAATCTGTGGAATTCTCTGCCACAGAAGGTAGTTGAGGCCAGTTCATTGGCTATATTTAAGTGGGAGTTAGATGTGGCCCTTGTGGCTAAAGGGATCAGGGGGTATGGAGAGAAGGCAGGGATGGAATACTGAGTTGGATGATCAGCCATGATCATATTGAATGGCGGTGCAAGCTCGAAGGGCCGAATGGCCTACTCCTGCACCTATTTTCTATGTTTCTATGTTTCTATGAACCTGAAGAGTCACCTTTTCTCTCAAAGGGTGGTGGATGCATGGAACGAGCTGCCGGAGGAGGTAGTTGAGGCAAGTACTATCGAAAACATTTAAGAAACCTATAGACAGGTACATGGATAGGACAGGTGTAGAGGGATATGGACCAAACGCAGGCAGGTGGGATTAGTGTAGATGGGACATGTTGGTTCGTGTGCGCAGGTTAGGGCGATGGGCCTGTTTCCGCACTGTGTGACTCTAGGACTCTGTGACCAGTAAGTTGCATCGACCAAAGGTGCGGCACAGTGGCGCAGCGGTAGAGTTGCTGGCTTACAGCGCCAGAGACCCGGGTTCGATCCTGGCTGCAGGTGCTGTCTGTAAGGATTTTGCACGTTCTCCCCGTGACCTGCACGGGTTTTCTCCGGGAGCTCCAGTTTCCTCCCGCACTTCAAAGACGTGCAGATTTGTAGGCTAATTGGCTTGGTAGAATAGTAAATTCTCCCTAGTGGGTGTAGGATAGCGTTAGTGTGCGGGGATCGCTGGTCGGCTTGAGCTCGGTGGGCCGAAGGGCCTGTTTCCGCGCTGTATCTCTAAGCTAGACTAAACAAAGTGTGCAGGAAGGAACTACAGGTGCTGGTTTAAACCGAAGACACAAAATGCTGGAGTAACTCAGCGGGACAGGCAGCATCTCTGGAGAGAGGGAATGGCTGCCTGTTGAACTAAACAAAGTTTGACTTATCTCTGTTGGCCAAAGTGAGTGGAATTCAAATCTCCTTGTATTGTTCTCTATAAAGCAGCTGCTTCCTTACTTACATACCGTAACCTGGCCGTCACGCCAAATGATAGAGTCATTGTAGATGGTCATCTCCTTTCCAGCTGCCGCAGTCCCATTGTAACTGCCTATGACCTTGTAGCTGATGTACCCATTGGAGGTCCTCTGCCAGTTTATAATGTCATACATTGCATCAACATCTCCCATTGGCATCAAAATATATTTCCTCGCCTAAAAGGCTCTCAAACCGAACATTTTTCAGGTAATACATAAGCTGCAAAAAAAGAAGTAAATGACTATTAAACCACAATGTACCTGCTATAACGCCAGGATCAGCGCTCGACCAAGAAAACCAAGCCTGATGCCAAAGTTGTATCTAAACTGCTTATACACAGTTACATCAAGGACAATAACCAAAGATAGACACAAAATACTGTAACTCGGCGGGACAGGCAGCATCTCTGGAGAGAAGGAATGGGCAACGGTTCGGGTTCAGAAGGGTCTCGACCCAAAACCAGGGGCGGAAAACCAGGGAGGGGGGGGGCAGAGGGACACGTCCCCCCCCCCCATGTTTTGAGAGGTGGGGGACATCCCCCCCAAGTTTTTGTGATCCGTATTTTAAAATCTCCACTTTCCGCGAGACAGTGGGGATGGGACTGATGATCGAAGGCGCGATGATTGGAGGAGGGGAGAAGTGGGGGGAGGGGGGTGGGACTGAGGATAGAGCACGGTGATTGGAGGAGGGAGACATGGCACAGACATGCGCCTCATCCGCAGGCAGGATCGATCCCGGCCGGCTCACCGGCACTGTCCCGTCCCCACCCGAGTGCCCCCCCCCCCAGCGCTGGATTGAGCCTCCGAAGCCTCGCGCGCGTGTGTGTGAGTGTGCGCATGCGCGCGCGGCCGCCAAAAAATTGTGTCCCCCGTCCCCTCCATGTTTTGATAGCGAGTTCCGTTCTTGCCCAAAATGTCACCCATTCCTTCTCTCCAGAGATGCTGCCTGTCCCGCTGAGTTACTCCGGCATTTTGTGTCTATCTTCGGTTTAAACCAGCATCTGCAGTTCCTTCCAACACAAAGGACAATAACTAACTCCATATGCAATAATAGGATATCTACATGTTGACAATCACATAAAAGCTGATGGTGTTGATGCCAGTATATCATTGGGATTATCAAGTGGGCACCTCCCTTCACTGGTGTTAGACCCACGACACCTCGGGAAGGTTCAACAGTTAGTTCTGTTAATAAGAGACAGGTATTGTTTGCAAATATAAATCACAAATAGAAGAATATTGCTCAGTCTAAGGATTCATATCCTGATGGGAAATGGTAAGGGCATTGCAGAAATGGTTGCAGAAATATTGCAGAAACAATAGACAATAAGCGTTGAACTTTATAAGTTCAGTGCATTAATTTAACATCGACCTGATCTCATAGAGGTGTATAAAATCACAAGGGGAATAGATAGGGTGAATGAACAGAGTCTTTGACCCAGGGTAGAGGAATCAGAACCCAGAGGGCGGAGGTTTAAGGTGAGAGGGGAAAGATTGAATAGGAAGCTGAGGGACTACCTTTTCACACAAAGTGTGGTGGGTGTATGGAATGAGCTGCCAAAGAAGGTAGTTGAGGCAGATGCAACATTTAAAAGACATTTGGACAGATACATGGATAAGAAAGGTTTTGAAGGATATAAGAAAGGTTTTGAGCGCCACATGTAGGCAAATGGGACGAGCTTAGATGGGGCATCTTAGTCAGCATGCATGAGTTGGGCCGAAGGGCCTGTCTCAATGTTGTGTGTCTCTATGACTATCTATGACTACTTCTAAATTGCATCGGGGAAATGCACAGTGAAAAATGTATCTTGCAGGAAGGAACTGCAGATGCTGGTTTAAACCGAAGATAGACACAAAATGCTGGAGTAATTCAACGGGACAGGCAGCATCTCTGGAGAGAAGGAATGGGTGACGTTTCAGTTCGAGACCCGAAGCATCATCCATTCCTTCATCCAGAGATGCTGCCTGTCCTGCTGAGTTACTCCAGCACTTTGTGTCTGTCTTTGTGAAAAAGATATTACCATGTTAATTCCACTTGCCATCATTAATGTACCAATGAGGTACCAAACTGACAGGTTCGAATTTTAACATGATGGGGATTGCTAAATTGCCAGTTGATTTAGACTATTCTCTTGTATGTTTTTCTCAAACACCTCAACCTCAGCTCCTGTTATTTTAAAGTGTTTGCAAAGGTTGTATCTAGAACTCAATGTCAATGAAATATGCTCTTACCACATATCACAATGTATGTGGTATACACTGCAATTTAGAAGGACGAGAGGGGATCTTATTGAAACATATAAGATTATTCAAGGATTGGACACATTGGAGGCAGGAAACAAGTTCCCGATGTTGGGGGAGACCAGAACCAGGGGCCACAGTTTAAGAATAAGGGGTAGGTCATTTAGAACAGAGATGAGGAAAATCTTTTTCACCCGAGAGTTGTGAATCTGTGGAATTCTCTGCCTCGGAAGGCAGTGGAGGCCAATTCTCTGGATGCTTTCAAGAGAGAGTTAGATAGGGCTCTTAAAGATAGCAGAGTCAGGGGATATGGGGGAAAGGGAGGAATGGGGTACTGATTGTGGATGATCAGCCATGATCACATTGAATGGCGGCGCTGGCTCGAAGGGCCAAATAGCCTACTCCTGCACCAATTGTCTATTGTCTATTGTAAAAAATTATTGTGCTGAAGGGTGTAAGAAAACGTCAATGGGCAGCAAAAGATGGTCGGAGTGACTTCAACTTGTACATCTACGGCCCTCTCCCAGCGAATCTCACCAGTCCCCATCTGTCTGAAGGCATGTTGCCTGTCCATTCCCTCCACAGATGCTGCCTGACACACTGAGTTCCTCCAGTACCTTGTGTTTTGCTTATGTTGGTGCATTGTCTTCCATAGAGACCTTTTCAATTCAACCTATTATTTCATCTGTCAACTACAATAAAACATATGAAATAAGCTGTTATGATCTGGAATATAATGGCTGAAAAGTTACAGTCATAGAGTCACAGTTGCCAAATGACCAAGAGGCTCCATCTACACTAGTCCCACCTGCCTATTTGTGGGACGTGTAGATGGGACACGTTGGTCGGTGTGGGCAAGGTGGGCCAAAGGGCCTGTTTCCACACTGTATGACCCTATGACTTTAAAACGATTAGAAACATAGAAAATAGGTACAGGAGTAGGCCATTTGGCCCTTTGAGCCAGCACCTCCATTCAATATGATCATGGCTCATCATCCAAAATCAGTACCTCGTTCCTGCTTTCTCCCCATATCCCTGGATTCCATTAGCCCTAAGAGCTATATCTAACTCAAATTATAGAGCTAGTGTATATCTAACTCATATTAATGCGCCTGTCCCACTTAGGCGACTCTTTAGATGACTGACAGGGACTAGTTTTAATGGGATTCACCTACGACACCTTGGCGACAACCTACGACAACACCCACATCAACCTACGACAGCAAAGCTTGTCGCCACTGTCGCTGAAAAATTTTCAACATGTTGAAAATTTTGCGGCAGTCGCCTGTAGTCGCCCAAAAAATCGCCTAAGTGGGACAGGCCCATAACCATTGAGTACATACCTGCCATGGCTGAAAGTCTAGGATGTCTGTGCACGACCCATTTACAAATGGACCTTCACCTGACTTACAGGTATACATATTATGAAGAGCGTGAGCCACGGTGTATACAGATTTATACACGCTGTACGTCAGCCTTAGCTGGGATACATCGGTGTACGTATTTTCAATATCTTTCAAATTCTCGTTTCCCTCACATGGCCGCTGAGAAAGAGGGAGAATATTATGAATTCTAGCGTTAGCCCTCGTTCTGTTGTACGCTGCTGTTTTGTAATCTGCCATTCTACCGACTGCCGCACCGCTCTCAGAAAACGTGCAGTTAAACGCTCTCTCCCAGAACTCGGTTTCCAGTTTGTCTCCGGTGTTTTGTGGATTTATCTCCATGAGATGTTGGTAAAGACCGCGGATATCGGCCCGAGGGATCGCAAACCCTATGGTCCCAGCCATCAGCGAGGAATATTCTGGTTTGGAAATCAAGGCGGAGGTGACCCAAGCCTCACTGGCGATCCACGTTCTGTCGGAGATGTTACGCCGCGCCACCTCTTCAATCAATGAGCTCAGGTCGATATCAGCGGAGAAGACCACAATGATTTTGGCCGTCGATTCTTGAATGGCGTCTACCACCCGGACTATCTTGTTCTTTGCGTAAACTTTGGGGATGGTCTCAGAAAAGGAGATGCACACACCGGCCTTTTCCACCTCTTCGCTAAAGCGTTTGATGCCATACTTGCCGTAGTCATCGTCTGATGCGATCGTGCCAACCCATTTCCACCTGAAGCGCATCACAAGCTTGGCCATTGCCGTGGACTGGAAGGTATCGCTTGCTATGGTGCGGATAAAGGAGGGGAACTGAAATTTATCGCTCAGGATTGAGCTGGAGGCTGAATAATCCACCTGCAAAGGGTCAGCAAAACAATTACTTTGTAACGCTACTAATCAAAACAGTACCTCGATAGCGCTATCTACACGTGGAACTATTTTTTCCACCTATTTTATTCAGACATGCACCCGTGTACTTAGACAAGCACAGTGGCGCAGCGGTAGAGTTGCTGCCTTACAGCGCCCTAGACCTGACTCCGGTGCTATCTGTATGGAGTTTGCACGTTCCCTACGTGGGATTTCTCTGGGTTCTCTGATTTCAAGAGAGAGCTAGATAGGGCTCTTAAAAATAGTGGAGTCAGGGGATATGTGGAGAAGGCAGGAACAGGGTACTGATTGGGGATAATCAGCCATGATCACATTGAATGGCGGTGCTGGCTCAAAGGGCCGAATGGCCTACTGCACCTATTGTCTATTGTCTATTGTTTCTTCCAGCACTCCAAAGACATACAGGTTTGTAGGTTAATTGGCTTCGGTAAAGATTGTAAATTGTCCCTAGTGTGTAGGATAGAGTAGTATAAGGGGATAGCTGGTCGATGTGGACTCGGTGGGCTGAAAGGCCTGTTCCCGTGCTGTATCTCTAAACTATGTCTAAACTAAACAGGTTGCTGCCAAAGCATGGTGACTCGTGCTTTTCCCAGAGAAGGATCTACTATCATTCGATACCACCGTGCCTACTCTTTTAAATATTTTTTCAATCCATTGTACCTGAGTTTGACTTGAGACTTATGTGTAGTATTATCTGCTCTGTTTGGATAGCATGCAAAACAAAGCTTTCCACTGCACCTCGGTACACGGCAATAATAATAATAAACCTAAACCGTTATTTTGTTTATTGGTTTTGCCATTAAATCACTATGCATTGAAAATATGATTTAAGTTAATATTCTCAAGCCTCTGCTTACATGGTTTCCAATCTAGTCAGCTAGACTGAAGAAGGGTCACGAGCCGAAACGTCACCTAACCACGTTCTCCAGAGACGCTGAGTTACTCCAGCATTTTGTGTCATTTAGACTTTTGGATTGAAGATGGACACAAAATACTAGAGTAACTCAGCGGGTCAGGCAGCATCTCTGGAGAGAAGTCTGAAGAAGAGTCTCGACCCAAAACGTCATCTATTCCTTTTCTCCAGAGATGCTGCCTGACCTGCCGAGTTATTCCAGCATTTTGTTTTTTGATTAAGATTAATGCATTGTCTTCCAGAGAGCTGTTTTCAACATAAGCAATATTTCACTCAACTCCCTGCAGTTGGAGCACTATGAAAGTTAAATACTTCATTTTTTTACTATTTATATTCTTTGGAGATTTTACAAAAAGCTGCAAATCTGCTGAAATCTGTTATTTTTGGCCTGGTTACATAGTGTGATATACACAACCTGCTATTAAACCAAACATAATTATGGATCAATGTGCATAAAATGATAACGTTACAAAAAGTTCAACTTCATACATCTGGAACCTACAGTAAGATTTGTGACCTTTCAAAGATATATTGAGTAAATTAATTCACTAAATTTTACAATTTATCACGTGAAATAATTGGCAAATTGTGGATGGAGATTCTACCACACTAATGTAGTAACCCGAAAATTTATTTTTAATAAAGATCCCAACACACGATCTGAATATATATGAACAAGGGTCTCGACCCGAAATGTTATTTCACAAATGCTGTCTGACCCGTTGAGTTACTCTGAGTTTGGCTCAAGATTCCAGCATCTGCAGTTCCTTGTGTATTCAATGGCGGCATGGTGGAGCAGCGGTTGAGTTGCGGCCTTACAGAGACCCGGGTTCGATCCTGACTACGGGTGATGTCTGTAAGGAGTTTGTACATTCTCCCTGTGATCGCGTGCGTTTTCTCCAAGTGCTTCGGTTTCCTCCCACATTCCAAAGGCATACAGGTTTGTAGGTTAATTGGTTTCGGTAAAATTGTAAATTGTCCCATGTGTAGGATTGTGTTAGTGTATTGCTGGTCGGTGCGGACTCGTTGGGCCGAAGGGCCTGTTTGTGCACTGTATCTCTGAAAACTAGAGGGCAGAGCTTTAAGGTGAAAGTTTAAAGTAAATGTGCAGGGCAAGTTTGCAGGTCAATTGGCTTTGGCAAAATTGTAAATTGTCCCTGTTGCAGGAAGGAACTGCAGATGCCTGGTTTAAACCGAAGATAGACACAAAATGCTGGAGTAAACCAGCGGGACAGGCAGCATCTCTGGCGAGAAGGAATGGGTGACGTTTCAAGTCGAGACCCTTCTTCAGAGTCTGAAGTTCAGGGTCTTAAGAAGGGCCTTGACCCGAAACGTTACCCATTCCTTCTCTCCAGAGATGCTGCCTGCCCCGCTGAGTTACTCCAGCATTTTGTAAATTGTCCCTAGTTTGTGCAGGATTGTGTTAGTGTGTGGGGTGATCGCTGGTCGGTGCGGACTCGGTGAGCCTGCTTCTGCGCTGTATATCTAAAGTCTAAAGTCTCAAGATTGTTTGACGATTGTATTTTACATGGAGTTACCTGTGGAAAGTAGTACAGCCCCAGGATCCGGGCAGTGGCGATGGAGAGAGCTGATCCCCCAGCCCCGATCAATACTGCCAAGGGTGCCCCAGACCCACACCGGTAGTTGGGCACAGCTTCATCCTGCCCCGTCAGATAGGTCAGTGTTCCTTCGACGGCTTTGGCAATGGTGAAGCAGGAGTCATAGATCGAGTAGCCCAGCTGGATACCAGGCAGTATTGAACCATCCTGGTTGACTTCATTGATCGCATGCATCATCGCTCTAGCCCAACGGAAAGCTCTGAAATTGAATCTGTTCAGCAAATCAATGAAGATTATGAGAAAAGTCCGTCTTTCACAAAACCACAATAATAACAACCAGAGAGCGGTCCTAGACAATAGACAATAGACAATAGGTGCAGGAGTAGACCATTCGGTCCTTCGAGCCAGCACCGCCATTCAATGTGATCATGGCTGATCATCCCCAATCAGTACCCCGTCCCTGCCTTCTCCCCATATCCCCTATCTTTAAGAGCCCTATCTAGCTCTCTCTTGAAAGCATCCAGAGAACCTGCCTCCACCGCCCTCTGAGGCAGAGAATTCCACAGACTCACCACTCTGTGAGAAAAAGTGTTTCCTCATCTCCGTTCTAAATGGCTTACTCCTTATTCTTAAACTGTGGCCCCTGGTTCTGGACTCCCCCAGCATGTTTCCTGCCTCTAGCGTGTCCAAACCCTTAACAATCAATTTCCTGTAAGTTTCCTGACCTACAGTTTCTTCCCAGATGTTATCAGGCAACTGAACCATCCTATCATCAACCAGAGAGTGGTTCCGACCTCCCATCTACCTCATTGGAGACCCTCGGACTATCTTTAATCGGACTTTACCTTACACTAAATGGTAGTCCCTTTACCATGTATCTGTACAATGTGGACGGTTCGATTGTATAATTGCAATGATTGAATGATTGTGACCCTATTATCATCTTTCTGCTGACTGGAGAGCATGCCACAAAAAGCTTTCATGAGACAATAAACTAAACTAAACTAAACAGAGAGGTCATTATTATTAACGTTACTGGTGGGAATTAAAGGAACATAAAAGGTCAAATGTAGAAACAAGGAACTGAAGAACAAAAGTACATAAAGTGCTGGAGTAACTCAACGGGTCAGGCAGCATCTCTGGAGAACATGGATGAGTGACGTTTTGGGTCGGGACCCTTCTTCAGGCTGGTCTCGACCCAAATTGTCACCTATCCATGTTCTCCAGAGATGCTGCCTGACCCGCCGAGTTACCTCAGCACTTTGTGTTCATAAGAGGTAAAATATTGTCTCAAAGTGCTTCACAAAAATATGCTCAAACAATGGAATAGATGTTTCAGCTGCTTTTCAAGCATCCTTGATTGTCATATGTTCCGTCAACAGAACAATGAAATTCTTTGTTACTTATATGTTGGTAGACTGTAACTAGATTAAAATAGTGAGCCTCTGGAAGGATTAAAACAAAGTTGAATTATAAAATTGATCTGCACAGCTTTGTTCTACCGGTTGTAGTTTAATTTAGAGTTATAGCATGGAAACGGGCCTTTGGCCCACTGAGTCCACACTGACCATCCATCACCCTTCACACTGGCATTCCAACATGGACAACGTATTTTAACTAGGAATGAACAGTAAATGATCAGACAAGACAATAATGTTTCATGCACTTTCCATAGTGCACTGAGTGTCCTAAGCTTACGTATAGCAGAAACATAGAACATAGAACAGTATAGCACGCGAACGGGCCCTTCGGCAAACAATATATGTGCCGAAAGGGTTGCCAGGTTAAACTAATCTCATCTGCCTGTGCGTGATCTACATCCCTCCATTCCCTATATATCCATGTGTCTGTCTAAAAGCATCTTAAACACCACTATCACATCTGCTTCCACCACCAACATTCCCAACTGCACATCTGGGCACCCATCACCCTCTGTGTAAAAAGAGCTTGCCCCACACATCTCTTTTAAACTTTGGCCCCACTCACTTTAAAGCTATGCCCTCTAGTCGTCGACATTTCCACCCTAGGAGAAAGGTTCTGACAGTCTGCCTTATCTACGCCTCTCATAATTTGATGTACTTGTAGCCAGCCTCCAGCTTGCCAAATGTCATAAAGCATCCGACATAAGTGAACACTTTCCATTTGCTCTTTAACACTAATCAGTTTGAGAAGCTGTCAGCTGCTGGAAGTTTTCTGTGGAAGTGGAAACTAATTTATTTTGTTTCCTGAGAGCTCCATTTTTTTTAAAAAGACGATGTTAGAAAAGATTACTTAGACAAGTAATAAACAAATTGTCCAAGCCCTCTGCAACCGGCAATCACATCGCTATAATTAAGAGTTTAATTCTTACCCCTCACAGCCTGAGGCTTGTGGTGAAGTGCCGGAAGATGAGTTCATGCTCACTACTCTGTAATGAATAGGAAACATCCCTCCAACCATCACATCTCCAGGCATCTTGAAATTGTTCAAATTAAACGTCCCTTTCAATTTGCACGTCGATCGTCCAGAAACTGTTACTGAAACGATTAAACACATCACAAGACGTAAGTAACTTGGCGAATACATGTCAGGATTTTCAGGACAAGAGGGAGGAAAAAACTCGATCGCCTGTAGGTCCGCTGTTTTTATGTCACCAACCTTCAACCCATTGGTTAAAACTATGAAATGAACAGAAGAAACACCTTGAAATCATCCCAAAGGGATTTCAGATGTTATTACGAAGCAGAGCTCAGCATTTCTCCTAACGAAACGCTACCTTGTAAAATGGTTGCATTACATTTACCTGTGGATATTTTTTAGTACTTAAGCGTTGCAAGTAAAAATGATCAATTAAAATATTTTCATGTGGGTCATGTTTCCTAGGTATTGCAGAAAGAAAAATTAGATTTTTTTTAAACTACTTTTGACTGCAAAATGATGGGTGGAAAAAAAAAAGATTCTGCCAAGCAACTGACTTCTATGGAAACAGGGAGCCGCAGGTTTATACCAAATATAGGCATAAAGTGTTGGAGTAACTCAACGGGTCAAAGGGGTGGGAGATTGCAACCTTCACGTGGTCCGCCCTGTTTCGACGAATGCAATCAACCTGGCGTGCACAATCAAATAAGATCAAATAGAACAAGTTGTCCTACAACTTTAGGCTGTGCACGCCGTACACAAGAAGAAGGAGACGGGTCAAACAGCATCTCTGCAGAAAAAAGATGGATGTTTTGTTGTTGGGACCCTTCTTCCAACTTCTCTCCTGGGTTGAGTGGCTGCTTGGTTCTGCTTTTGTAAATATTTATGTACCGACGGTGGAGTCAAGAGATGGATGTGGGTGGAGATACCAAACTGGGGGGTTTCGGCCCGAAACGTTGCCTAGTTCCTTCGCTCCATAGATGCTGCTGCACCCGCTGAGTTTCTCCAGCATTTTTGTGTACCTTGTGGGGTGACAATCGCTGGTCGATAAATACACTGCCAAAAGCAACCAGCAAACCAACCAGTTTCATTTAAATATGAGGTCGAAATCTTAGCAGAAAGTTAGGACGTTTAATTTCTGACTTGCTGAAGCTTTGAAATTGGGTTGCGTTGGTGTTAAACGTATCCGGCCAAAGACAGCTGGAAATCTCTTCTGGCAAACTCTGGCCCTGTGAACCATCCCAGGTTAATTAATTACTGTAACAACATAATTGAGGAGCACCTGAGCAATTGTTATTCAAACCACTCGGATGATTGCAATCCTCAGTTAACCTTGGTCTGTGGTTCTGACAAACATCATTGAAACCACCATGGACTTCTGTATCAAACTGAGGCCTCTGGTTAGGCTGCTGATCCTGATGTCTCAGATCCCAAAGGGCCGAGACACCACAAACATCTTCCACAGCCGTTAGACCAAACCCCTCGGGCTACTGGCCGTCCTTAGATCAATTCATCACGCCATCCTTGAAAGGAATTGGTTCGACTGCCAACTCAGTCCTTCAGCTTAGAACTTCGCAACTTATGATAATAAGACAATCAGACAACGTGTGACAACTTCATTATTTGTAAACCAGCATCTGACCCCCAGGATGATTGGGTTAACGTATGATGAGCATTCGACGGCACTGAGCCTGTACTCGCTAGAGTTAAAAAGGATGAGGGGAGACCTAATTGAAACTTACCGAATAGTGAAAGGCCTGGACAGAGTGGATGTGGAGAGGCTGTTTCCACTAGTGGGAGAGTCTAGGACCAGTGGGCACACCGTCAGAATAAAAAGACGTACCTTTAGAAAGGAGATGAGGAGGAAATTCTTTAGTCAGAGGGCGGTGAATCTATGGAATTCATTCCCACAGATGGATGTGAAGGTCGTGTCAATGGGTGTTCTTAAAGCGGTCCCACGTTGTAGGATAGTGCTAGTGTACAAGATGAGTGATGGTTGGTGCGGACTCGGTGGGCTGTTTCCACGCTGTACCTCTAAAGTCTAAAGTCTAAAGAGAAAAATGTATACATTTCCTCATATTAATGAATGGCAAAGTAGACTTGGATAACCTACGTCAGCTCCTGTGGCTTATGAACATGGTTTGATTTTCTTTCAGCAACGAGGAATAAAATTAGGTGAAGCAGTGGTGCTGTTGGCAGAACCACTTCCTCATGACGCCAGAGACCCTGGTTCGATTCTGACCTCGGGTGCTGTCTGTGTGGAGTTTGCACGTTCTCCCTTTAGACCACATGGGTTTCCTCTGGTTCCCCAACACATCCCAAAGACGTGCGGGTTTGCAGGTTAATTGACCCTCTGTAAAATTGCCCATAATATGTAAATAAAGAAAGTGGTATAACCTTGAACTAGTATGAAAGGGCAATCAACAGTCGGCATGGACTCGGAGGGCCGAAGGGCCTGTTTGCTTGCTGCAGTATTAAGACTAAAAAAAATAACAGCTGCATATCTCATTGGATGAAAGAGTGTAAAACAAAACTGAGAACGACAATATCTCCCAACAGTTCAGTACAAAGATAACATACAAAATTTAAAAAACAAAAAGGTTCCAGTACCTTGCTCGTAAACACAATTAATTTAATTATTTTTAACTAAATTAATTTAACAATTACAAATCTGTTCCAAACAAATGATGACTGTGGCCCAATCTCCCCAGGTAGAAAAATATAATGAACACGAACTAAACAATTAACTTTATAGAATTGTTTACTTCCAAGGAGCTGTTCAGAGAATTAACAGTTACCATGGCCATGAAGTTATAATCTCAACCTCTGCTTCACGTGACTCATGGCATTGTGAAGTTTCAAGGCAATGGTTTTCTTTGTGTTGGTAAAGGCACATTTTTCGAAGGAAGCATCACTAAACCAAACCAACCACAACAGACGTTAATTCCTGAGGCCATGTGACAACGTTTCTGTATCATTACAAAATCCTGAGAGGAATAGATCGGGTATAGTTTGGTTTTAGTTTAGATATATACAGTGTGGAAACAGGCCTTTCAACCCACCGAGTCCGCACCAACCAGCGATCCCCGCACGTTAACACTACCCAACATGACTAGGGACAATTTACACATTCACCAAGCCAATTAACCTGCAAACCTGTACGTCTTTGGAGTGTGGAAGGACACCGAAGATCTCGGAGAAAACCCACGTGGTCACGGGGAGAACGTACAAATTCCGTACAGACAGCACCCGATCAAACCTGGGTCATCGGTGCTGCAAGCACTGTAAGGCAGCAACTCTACCGCTGCGCCACAGTGCCGCCCCTACATATTCAATGGGCTAGTTTACCTCTTTAAATATTCTTTAAGTATGGGAACGCACACAGAAAACTGCAAAGGTTAGCCCATTTAATTATAGTCATGGGCATAACTGCCGTGGAGTCTCCTGCACAGTGTAGGGGAATCGAGAACCAGAGGACATTGTTTTAAGGTGAGGGGGAAAGATTTAATAGGAACCTGAGGGTTAACCTTTTCACACAAAGGGTGGTGCGTGTATGGAACGAGCTGCCGGAGGGAGTAGTTGAGGCAGGTACTATTGCAACGTTTAAGAAAAAATTTGACCGTTACATGGATAGGACATGTTTGGATGGATATGGGCCAAAAACAGGCGGGTGGAACTAGTGTAGATGGGACATGTTGGCCGGTGTGGGCAAGTTGGGCCTGAAGGGCCTGTTTCCATACTAGAAAACTATTAAAATTCATAGGTTTTAATGCTACAAGCGGTAAATGGAAATATACCCCTGAAATACATGTTAAAGAGTGAAGGGTACATTGGTATTACCTGTCCCTGTCCCACCACGGTCAATCAATGGGCATAGCTGCAAAGAAGTTTCGCGAATACTTGCTGATGATGGTTCCAATGCTCATTGCCACTTCCAGCATCCCCAAATAATGACACATCTATGCTTCTTTCTTTTCTCCACTCCCTCTTAGTCTCCACTCCCTTCAGTTACAGAGCATGTAAGCAGCCAGACTTAAGGGCCTGTCCCACTGTACTAGGTAATTCAAGAGCTCTCCGAGTAAAAAAAAAAATCAAACTCGTGGTAAGCACGTAGAATGTACGTAGCGGGTACGTCTCTTAGCGGCTCGTAACGCTAACGGCAGGTACTCGGGAAACGTGGTAAGCTCGCGAAGACTCGTGAAGATTTTTCAACGTTGAAAAATGTCCACGAGAGCCCCGAGTACCTACGAGCGGCTATTACCGTAATTCTCTGAGTTCAGGGGAAACTCGGGAGAATTCTTGAATTAGCTCATACAGTGGGACAGGCCCTTTAAGACCAGTTTCTTCCCCTCTGTGATCAGGCTTCTGAACAGTCCTTCTATAAGTTAGGGTACTGTCCGATTCACCTCTACCCCATTGCGGACATTGGACTTTGTCTCTGGAACTGATGCTCTACAATACTGAGAATTATATTCTGTATAGAACACTCTGTATAGAATATACACTCTTTGTATAGTATATACTCTTTACTCTACCTGTTGTACTTGAATTTCACTTGAATGTATTTATGGACTTATGAATGGTTGATTGGATAGCATGCAAAACAAAGTTTGTTACAATACTTCTGTGCACGTGACAATAATAAACACTAAACCTGCAGCAAGACCTTGTCAATATTAAGTTTGTTCAAGAAGGAACTGCAGATGCTGGAACATCGAAGGTAGTTAAAAGTGCTGCAGAAACTCAGCGGGTGCGGCAGCATCTATGGAGCGAAGGAAATAGGCAATGTTTCGGGCCGAAACCCTTCGTTTTTTAGGGCACGAACAGGCAGAGACAATGGGTCTACCAGGACAGTCAGTTTTGTGGATTTTGGGGAGAAGGTAAAATCAGGCCGTGCAGGGCTGGGGAACGATGAGGTTGGAGGCTTGGGGGGGGCAGGGAGCCTGAGTTGATGAAGTCAGTGATGGTGCTAGAGATAGTGGCCTAGTGCTCGTCTGTGGGGTCATGGTCCAGGGATAAGTAGGAGGAAGTGTCCGAGAGTTGGCGCCTGGCCTCAGCTTTGTAAAGATCAACGCGCCAGACTACCACGGCACCTCCCTTGTCAGCGGGTTTGATAACCCAGTCTGGGTTGTTGCGGAGTGAGTTGATGGCTGTATGTTCAGGGGGGTTTCGGCCTGAAACGTTGCCTATTTCCTTCGCTCCATAGATGCTGCCGCACCCGCTGAGTTTCTCCAGCACTTTTGTCTACCTTGTCAATATTAAGGCAGGTGGCAAATGGCAAGTGATGTTCATACCACAACGAACATGTGCAGCAAGGGAGCCTCGCCACCTCCTCTTGATGTTCAGTGGCATTACCCTCAATGTCCTGCCTGTTACCATAGACCTCCTCCTCACTGACCACCATCAGGGCTGTATCCTCAGTCCCCCGCTCTCCTCTTTTCATACCCACGACTAGGGAGCCTGACAACTTTCGTTTGGTAATCAGCGTGGGCAGCAAACCAAATATCGTTTGAACTTAGGTTCAAATGACAACAAATAGATTGTATCATTGTATTGTATCAACTCCGACATTATCCTGAAATTCAATGAGGATGCCACCTTCGTTGGATGAATAACTAGTAACGACGAGGGAGTTTGATGATCTGGTTGAGTGGTGCGAGACAACGAACTTGCTCCCAACATGAGCAAGACCAAGGAGCTGTACTTTACTTTACTTTAGAGATACAGCATGGGAACAGGCCATTCTGCCCACCGAGTCCATGCCGACCATCGATCACCCTGCACACAAGCAGTATCCAGCACTCTACAACAATTTCCAATTTATGGAAGCCAATTAACCTACAAACCTGAACGTCTTTGGGATGTGGGAAGAAAGCCATGCGGGGTTCTCACGGGGGGGAGAACGTACAAACCCGGGCCTCTGGCGCTGCGCCACCGTGCTGCCCACGCTGATTACCAACTTTGGGAAGAGAAAGGCGAGTGACCGTGAACTTCAGATTCAGATTCAGCTTCAGATTCCTGGACGTACACGTCTCCCATGTTCTATCCTGAACCCAGCACCTTGATGTAACCACGAAGGAGAGCTCACTAACGCCTCTACTTCCACAAGTGCACGTCTACAAGTGTATCAGCACACAGACTGGTTGCATCTCGGTCCGATTTGGAAATCCGAATGCTCAAGAACGAAGGAAGCTGCAAAAAGTGGTGGACAAACATTGCCCGGTCCACCATGGGTACTGACCATCATGGGTACTATTGTCAGAAGGGATCTACAGGAAGTGCTGCCTCAGGAAGGCAACTGATGTCATCAAAGACCCACACCACCCTGGCCATGCTCGCAGGAGTTCCTCCAGCTATTGGTGATTTGCTCAAGATGCCTCGCACTCCCTCGTGTCTCCAGTTACCGGGTTATTTGGAGCACGCCTTTAGGAACCTTTTGGCAAACACAGGCACAGGAGCCTGAGAACCATGACCTCCAGGCCTCCCCCATGGCCAGAGTGAGTCACACCGTAAATTGGAGGAGCAGCACCTCATATTTCGCTTGGGTAGTTTACACCCCAGCGGTATGAACATTGACCTCCAATTTCAGGTAGTCCCTGCTTTCTCCCTCTTTCCCCTCCCCTTCCCAGCTCTCCCACAGCCCACTGTCTCCTCCTCTTCCTTTCTTCTTCCCTCCCCCCCCCCCCCCCCGACCACCACATCAGTCTGAAGAAGGGTCTCGAACCGGAAACGTCACCTTTTCCTTCGCTCCATAGATGCTGCCTCACCCGCTGTGTTTCTCCAGCATTTTTATCTACCATCAAACGGGTCTATGTGAGATGGAGGGAGGAGTTATAATGACTGGCAGCCATGAGCTCCAGGTGGCCATGTTGGACGGATCGCAGGTCTTCAGCAAAGTATTCCTCATGTGCATCCGGTCTTTATGATGTTCCACTGCCGACTGGTGGATCGCAGGGCCTGTCCATGTGCTGTACTTTCCTCCCTCTTTCCTCCCGATCCTGGCCTCTCTCCACTGGCTCCCTGTGCGGTTCCGTATAAACTTCAAGATCCTCCTCCATGTCTACAAAGCCCTCAATGGGCTTGCCCCCACCTACATAAAATGTCTTCTCACCCACCACTCCACCTCCAGGCCCCTCAGATCGTCCGACTTGGGGTTGCTGAATATCCCACGGTCTAGGCATAAGCTCAGGGGCGACCTGGCAGCCCCTAGACTGTGGAACAGCATCCCCTTTCCCATCAGAACTACCCCCTCCATCGACTCTTTTAAGTCAATACTAAAGACTTATCTATACTCCCAAGCCTTTCCTGACGCCCTCTGAGTGAGGGCTACATGTATATATGTATGTAGTTTGTTTTGTTTATGCTATTCTTATAACAAATGTAAAGCACTTTGGCCAACGAGAGTTGTTTTTAAAATGTGCTATATAAATAAATGTGACTTGACTTGACTTGACTCTATGTTTCCATAGTTTTTCAGTCCCAGAGAGTATCTGCACAACATTAACATCAGCACCAGGTGGTGCCAGAGTAACAATTACTGGGCGCAACAAGATTCTTTGTTCTCTTTGGTCATCGCTGCCGACTCCTGATTTGATCTAAACCTTTTCATGCCCCCAGTTTCCCTCTTTCCTGCCTCTCAGTCTGAAGCAAAGATCCTCTAGGGAGCAAGATAGACCACTCGACGAAAAAGACGTAGTACGGTCATGGGCAGATTCATGGGTAATTTTCGGCCCAATTTCCGTAACCGGCTTCCGTCTCCGCACCAAAGATCCCATAGCGGAGCAAAGATAACTAGTGCGGAGACGGAAGCCGGTTACGGAAACATCCTCGTAAAAATAAAAGTTATTTGGTAAAAATCTTCTCCTCATTTTCAGAATCTCAATTTATTAACACAAACTGTTCCCCCGCAACGTTGATTACACCGCGAGTCGGGTCGGGTCGGGT
This sequence comes from Malacoraja senta, assembly GCA_038087875.1. Taxonomy (NCBI): domain Eukaryota; kingdom Metazoa; phylum Chordata; class Chondrichthyes; order Rajiformes; family Rajidae; genus Malacoraja; species Malacoraja senta. The sequence continues at coordinate 51,932,191 of CM075984.1, forward strand.
TACTGAAATGGATGAAAAAAAGGCCCACGTTCCGCTCCGTTGCGTACTACACGTCAGCCCATTGCATTTAGCAGGAGTGGTCTAGTGTGTCTATAGAATCTTTGGTCTGAAGAAGGGTCTCGACCCGTTCTTTTCTCTGGAGATGCGGCCTGACCCACTGAGTTACTCCAGCATTTTGTGTCCATCTTCGGTGTACACCAGCATCTGCAGTTCCTTCCTGCCCATAAGATTCAGGATCAGTTTGTAATCCAGATAGTTGTGAATCTGTGGCATTCCCTGCCACAGAAGGCAGTGGAGGCCAATTCACTGGATGAATTTAAAAGAGAGCTAGGTAGAGCTCTAGGGGATAGTGGAAGAAACTGGGAGAGGAGGAGTAGACAATAGACAATAGACAATAGGTGCAGGAGTAGGCCATTTGGCCCTTCGAGCCAGCACCGCCATTCAATGTGATCATGGCTGATCATCCCCAATCAGTACCCCGTTCCTGCCTTCTCCCCATATCCCCTGACTCCGCTATTTTTAAGAGCCCTATCTAGCTCTCTCTTGAAAGCATCCAGAGAACATGCCTCCACCGCCCTCTGAGGCAGAGAATTCCACAGACTCACCACTCTCTGTGAGAAAAAGTGTTTCCTGGTCTCTGTTCTAAATGGCTTACCCCTTATTCGTAAACTGTGGCCTCTGGTTCTGGACTCCCCCAACATCGGTGACATGTTTCCTGCCTCTAGTGTGTCCAAGCCCTTAATAATCTTATATGAGAAAAAGCATGGCAGATAATAGGTGAACACAGGTGAGGAGGTGGGTTTAAGAGGCAGATGGCTGGACAAAGACTAGAGATGAAAAAAAAAGTGTGAGACTAAAGGGCCTGTCCCACGAGTATGCGACTGCATGCGGCAAGCGCGACCAAACCGGAAGCGGGGGCCGTGCGGGGGCCACGCGGAGGACGCGGGGCCGGTCCCACTTCGATCGCCGGAGCCGTATGGACTTGTGCGGAGCTGGTCCCGACATCGCGCGGTGCTCCGAAAAACTGACACTGTTTAAAAATTCTGCGCGGCAACGGCCTGCCGCCCCGCAGCCGCATCGAGGCCGTGCGCACCGCCTCGACGCCGTACGCACCGTCTTGACGTCACTCGACCTCCGCACGGCCCCCGCTTCCGGTTTGGTCGCGCTTGCCGCATGCAGTCGCATGCTCGTGGGACAGGCCCTTTACTGATTGAGGGTTGCGAATTGTGAATCCAGAGGAAGGAATGTAGGAGGAGGGGGGGTGGGCGATAGGTGTGTCCTGGTATCATGTATCTGTACACTGTGAATGGCTCGATTGTAATCATGTATTGTCTTTCCACTGACCTGTTAGCAGGCAACAAAAGCTTTTCACTGCATCACGGTACACGTGACAATAAACTAAACTCATTCTGCCTCCTGAACATTATTTAAAATCCATCACAAAAGAAAAATCACTGTTTAATTCAACAATATTTTATTCCTTGATTGAGGGGTTGTATACAACATTGCGGCACAATTGTGAGACTCCTATTTTAAATTGTTATCAATGCTCAGCATTCACTGAAACAATAACTACTTGACTTACATAGCAATTTGATGTCCCGATACATTTGATAGGGGAAAAGTTATAGTCATAGAGTCATACACTGTAACAGGCCCTTTGGCCCAACTTGCCCACACTGGCCAACATACACTAGTCCCACCTGCCCGCGTTTGGCCCATAATCCCTCTAAACCTGTCCTATCCATGTACCTGTCTAAATGTTTCTTAAACGGTGGGATAGTCCCTGCCTCAACTACCTCCTTTGGCAGCTCGTTCCATACACCCACCACCCTTTATGGGAAAAAGTTACCCCTACAGATTCCCTACTAAATCTTTTCCCCTTCACCGTAAAAGTCTGAGAAAGAATGACATGCAGAAAGAAGATGTTACGCAAGGTGTCTAAAAGCCCAGGAAATGTGTTGGGTTTAAAATAACTAAGGTTTATTGACATTGCCTGCTGCTGCGGGAGCACGCCCCATCATCTCACGCTTTGTGTTCAGTTCGGGCCTTAACAAAATGATATAACATTTCGGGAAGAAAATGCAAATAAGCAGGCCAAAGGTGGAGGCCAAAATAGCAAACACTTCCACCGCAACAATATATTTCCCTTTGCTGCTGAAGTAGGCAGGTATGAAGGAAACCCAGACCACAAAGAAGATGAGGAGGCTAAAAGAGATAAATTTGGCTTCGTTAAAATTGTTCGGTAACCTCCGAGCTAGAAATGCCAATATAAAGCAGAGAATAGCCAAGAGCCCAATGTAAATTAAAATAGCAAATAACGTTTGTTCTGCTCCTTGGCTGCATTCTAAAATAATTTTACCAACTGCGACTGTCGCGTCCTTCTGCACAGAGATGGGCGACGACAAGAGGAATCCAATGCAGATGCATATCAGAATTAAGGTAATGGATGCTACAATCACACGGTGATACATAGGCCGAAAGCGTTTTAGGGCATTTTGGTTGGGTTTGGTCATTGTGAAAGCCAGTACCACCACAATGGTTTTAACGAGGATGCAAGAGAGGCAGAGGGAAAAGCCAATGCCAAATCCTATCTGACGGAGGACACAAAATTTGACCGTAGGTCGACCAAGGAAGGCAAGCGCGGCCAGGAAGCACAATGTCAGAGAAAATAACAGGAGAAAACTAAGCTCATAGTTGTTAGCTCGTACAATGGGTGTGTTCATGAACTTTATAAATATCGCCAAAATTGCTGCAGAGATGGCGATCCCGAGTATTGAAAAGAAAGTTAAAACAATCCCCAGTGGTTCATCAAACGAAAGGAATTCCACTTCCTTCAGCAAACACGTATCCTTCTGCTTATTGGACCAGTAATCCTCCGGACACTCAAAACACTCTGAGAAACAGAAATAGAAAATGGAATATTGTGAATAATTTGAAAATTAAGAATCACTTTGGAAGAATTGAAAAAAATCTAACTAAAATAGACACAAAGTGCTGGAGTAACTCAGTGGGTCGGTCAGGCAAGATGTAGAAACAAGGAGCATTGATGCTGCAGATGCTGGTTTGCACAAAAGGACGCAAAGTGCTGGAGTAACTCAGCTGGTCAGGCAACATGTAGAAACAAGGAACTGCAAATGCTGGTTTGCACAAAAGGACACAAAATGCTGGAGTAACCCAGCGGGTCAGGCAACATGCAGAAACAAGGAACTGCAGATGCCGGTTTGCACAAAAGTACACAATGTGCTGGAGTAAGGGTGCGGGTCAGGGATCATCTCTGGAGAATATGGATAGGTGACGTATTGGGTCGGGACCTTTCATCGGAAATCGTGCGAAGTTTGACTTTTTTCAGGATTTCCACTGAATTGAAAAAGCATGGCAATGTTGAATTTCTTCAATGTTTATTATATACTCATAAGCCTGTTCTGCTCCTTGTATTCTCAGATATAGTAAAGTGTTAGTGAGAGTAGTGTCCTTAATAACATTTGTTCTCGTTATAATGCGTACCTGTGCCATTTGATATCTCGCCGTTTGCACACGGGATGCAATCAAAACAGCAGACCGACTCTCCCTCATCAACTTTTTTCCGAGTTCCCGGGCGACAGTTTTCACGGCACACAGAGCGAGGAACCTTCGCAAGTACAAAAAGAACAATGTCGTGAAAAATAGAGCCATAAAGGTTAAATGGAAAATGTTGGACAAAATATCCAACCAAACTCTCCCAATGTCATTAAACGCAGAAGGGCCCTGGCCTGAAACATTATCCATTTTCTCCAGAGATGCACACTGAAGCACTGAGTTACTCCAGCAGTTTGCATCTATCTTATGTCCCAATGCCAATTTGGTTCTCATCTCCAAATCAAACCTTCATTCATCCCATGACTCTCTCCTACTGCGTGCCTCCCCTTCACATTTCATACTTTACAGTTCCTTACGACATATTTTATCATTGTTTTTGTAGAAGGGCGGCACTATGTCGCAGCGGTAGAGTTGCTGCCAGAGACACGGGTTCGATCCCGACTGCGGGTGCTGTCTGCACTGAGTTTGTACGTTCTCCCCGTGACTCCGTGGGTTTTCACCGGGTGCTCCGGTTTCCGCCCAAACACTAAAAACGTACAGGTTTGTAGGTTAATTGGCTTCTGTAAATTGTCCCTAGCGTGTAGCATAGTGCTAGCATACAGGGCGATCGCTGGTTGGCATGGACACGGTGGGCCGAAGGACCTGTTTCCACACGCTATCTCTAAAGTTAAGTCCAAAGACAGAGTAGAATATTCAGCCCATCTAGTTTATGCCAGTTTTCAGAGCCATTCCATTAATCCCATTGCCACATTTATTCCCCTGGAGCCTGCACTCTCTCACTTGCCCATCCACACCTGTCTGATTCCTCAGCCACTCACCTACACCTGGGGTAAATTAGTCATCAATTAACCAGAATATCCTTGGGGTGTGGAAGGAAATCAAATCACCCAGGGGAACCCCATGCATTTGTGGATAAGAATAAAGTCCACAAAGGCAGCTCCCAAGGTCAGGATTGAACAGAAGCTGTGAGGCAGCAACTCATTTAAAATTCTTATCATCCACTGCAGAACGTGGAAAGGTGACGTTTCGGGTTGGGACCTTTCTTCAGTCTGAAGAAGGGTTCCGACCTGAAACACCATCTATCCATGTTCTCCTGAGATGCTGATTGACTGACTGAGTTACTCCAGCACTTTGTGTTTTTTTTGCTCTTCATCTTTAGATAGATAGATAGATTCCTTTATTGTCATTCAGACCTTTCGGTCTGAACGAAATTATGTTGCCTGCAGTCATACACAGAACCAATAATAACAAAACATACAATAAATACAAATTAAACATCCACCACAGTGAGTTCACCAAGCACATCCTCACTGTGATGGAGGCAAAGTCTTAGTCTCCGTCTCTTCCCTCCTTGTTCTCCCTCTGCGCTGAGGCGATCGATCCAGGCCGAAGATGCCGCCCTCCAGTCCAGCGGACCTCCGTGGTGATGTCGCCGCCGCCGAAAGCCGGAACACCGTCTCCACTCCGAGACGGCCCGCCACAGCATCAGCTCCAGGCCGCCGCCCCAGCTCCAGGCCGCTGCCCCAGCTCCGGGTTCCGCAGTCTCCGCTCCGGGCCGCCGCCCCAGCTCCAGGCCGCCGCCCCAGCTCCGGGTCCCGCAGTCTCCGCTCCAGGCCGCTGCCCCAGCTCCGGGTCCCGCAGTCTCCGCTCCAGGCCGCTGCCCCAGCTCCAGGTCCCGCAGTCTCCGCTCTGGACCCCACTGCCCCAGCTCCGGGTCCTGCAGTCCCCGCTCCGGACCCCGCTGCCCCAGCTCCGGGTCCCGCAGTCTCCGCTCCAGGCCGCTGCCCCAGCTCCAGGTCCCGCAGTCTCCGCTCTGGACCCCGCTGTATCAGCTCCAGGCCGCCGCCGAAAGCCAGAACGCCGCATCAGCAAGTCGGGCCACCGCTGCCTCAGCCCCGAAGACGGCCAGCCTCTCGTTGGTAAGTCCTGGCTGGCTCTGCCTCCGTAGCCTCGGGGTCGGTCGCAGGTTGGAGGCCGCCAGCTCCACCATTAGGCCTCAGCGCAGACGGAGGCAGAGAAGGGGGATACGACACGAAAAAGTTGCATTCCCCCGAAGTAAGAGACAGAGAACATGTTTCACCCCCCCTAACACAACCCAACAAACTAAAACTTAACCAAAACAAGACAAAAAAAACAACAGAAAAAGTAAAAACAGACGGACTGCAGGCGAGCCGCAGCTGTTAAACAGCGCCGCCACTTCCGGACTTTAGATGTTGTCCTCTTGCCATTCATCTCCCCAATATTGCCCATCCTCTCAGAAAGCCAACAGATGACTCTCCGATACCTTATCTAGAAATTCCTCTCTCTCTCTGAAGATCTTCTAAATGTTTTGACCTCCGGTCAGAGAGGAAGTAGTTAAGGCAGGTACAAGAACATTATTTTAAAGACATTTGGGCAGGTGCATGGATAGGAAAGGTTTAGAGGGATATGGGCAAAGCGTGGGCAAGTGAGATCAGATTAGTTTTAGCACCAAACTTGTGCCAACCATGTACAGGCATCCGTAATGTGAAGTTATTCCAACAATCAAATATGAGCAATTTTAACAGATATTCTGCCCATGTAAATTAGGAATATTTATGATAATTATTTCATCCAGGGGTGTCAAGTGGCAGTCAGTATATAGAGTCAAACTTGACTTGTCTTTAGACTTTAGAGATACAGGGACAGGAAACAGGCCCTTTGGCGCACTGAGTTCGTGCCGACCAGCGATCATCTCGTACACTAGCACTATCCATCACACTAGGGGCAATTTACAATTTTACCGAAGCCAGATAAACTACAAACCTGTACTTCTTTGGAATGCGATAGGAAATCGGAACACCTGGAGAAAACTCCATACAGACTACACCCAGGATTGAACCCAGGTCTCTGGCAATGTAAGGCAACAACGCTACCACTGCACCACTGTGTGGCCCATTGTCCATGCCGACCAAGATGCCTCATCTACACTCGACCCAACTGCCCACGTTTGGCCAATATCGCTCTAAACCTTTCATAGTAATTCAAATTCTGATGAAGTTTTATACAAGTTCAATTATTTGTTTTAACAAACTCTTACACTTTAAATGGATTCTATTGGTTTCTGGGAAGAATGGTTGACCTTCCATGTAGATCGTAAACCCACCTGCCTCGTGCCGCCAGTCCAGACCAGGTCCTGTTCTCTGAGGGTCAGCTCATGACCCGGTTCTACTCTGGCATCGTATTTACCTACAGTCACGTAACGAATCTTTCCATTGGAAGACACCTGCCAGTTTATTATATCATACACGGCTAAAAAATCACCGTTCTTATCAAAAAATCTCTCCATCCCTGATCGGTCGACAAAGCGAACGTTTTTCATGTAATGTAGAAGCTAGAAAAGAAATGTACACTCAATCACCATTTTATACAGACAGGCCACACAGAGCAGGAGACAACAAAACATCTTCGCCAGTTCTTTTGCAGTTGTATAGGGCTCTGGTGAGACCACATCTGGAGTATCGTGTACAGTTTTGGTCTCCTAATTTGAGGAAGGACATCCTTGTGATTGAGGCAGTGCGGCGTAGGTTCACGAGATTGATCCCTGGGATGGCGGGACTGTCACATGAGGAAAGATTGAAAAGACTAGGCTTGTATTCACTGGAGTTTAGAAGGATGAGGGGGGTGGGGGGTCTTATAGAAACATATAAAATTATAAAAGGACTGGACAAGCTAGATGCAGGAAAAATGTTCCCAATGTTGGGCGGGTCCAGAACCAGGGGCCACAGTCTTAGAATAAAGGGGAGGTCATTTAAGACTGAGGTGAGAAAAAAACTTTTTCACCCAGCGAGTTGTGAATTTATGGAATTCCCTGCCACAGAGGGCAGTGGAGGCCAAGTCACTGGATGGGTTTAAGAGAGAGTTAGATAGAGCTCTAGGGGCTAGTGGAGTCAAGGGATATGGGGAGAAGGCAGGCACGGGTTATTGATTGGTGACGATCAGCCATGATCAGAATGAATGGCGGTGCTGGTTCGAAGGGCCGAATGGCCTCCTCCTGCACCTATTTTCTATGTTTCTATGTTCTATCTGATGTCTGTAGCATCAAATGTCCTTCTCTGCATTTTTAGATGTAGTGCCATAAAGTCATACAGCGGAGAAACAGGCCCGCTGACCCAACTTGCCCATGCGGACCAAGATATCCCATCTAAGCCAGGCCCATTTGCCCGCTTGATGGAGCCACTCATCAAACCAGCTGTATCCTCTCAGGAATGCTAACTGCTTGAACGCTGGGTATTAATCTATCATTGGAGCTTAATTCATGTTTAACAAACTAGAGGCACACCAGCGAGCATTTTCATGGGAGCGAAAGGGGTTCGAAACTAAGTGGTATGATGCCGTTCAAACCCAATTCTTTGTCGGCATTGTCCAAGGTTTTGGAAGAAATTAGTATCCAACTTATATTTGTGACATTAAACATAAATTAATTTTGCAAGGCAAAAATAAACTTATTGTTTGTTTATTTAAAAAACTGTGTGCAAGTTCCACAGACCATTTTATCCCAAAAAAATAAACAGGTTCAAGAATTTCAGATAAATCTGTGACAACTTCGATAGGAACAAGATAGGAACAAGCTTCTTGAACTGAGATTAGTGGTGCATCCTCTTAATACAAACCAGTCAAAACCTTTAAAGAGGCATAATTAACTTATTTTCCTTCTTCTCTATGCGTCGGGCAGAAGGTACAGAAGCTTGAAAGCGCGCACCACCAGACTCAGGAGCAGTTTCTTCCCCTCTGTTATCAGGCTTCTGAACAGTCCTTCCATAAGCTATGGTACTGTCCGATTCACCTCTACCCCATTGTGGACATTGGACTTTGTCTCTGGAACTGCTGCACTATAGCTACAGGACATTCTGCACTCTGTGTCTGCCCCTTTGCTCTACCTATTGTACTTGAATTTGACTTGATTCTATTAATGTATATTATTGTCTTATCTGATTGGATAGCATGAAAAATAATGTTTTTCACTGATGTATCTCATCCTTTGAAGCTAAATGAGATCAAGGAGCCAAATTAAAAATAATAGGGATGTAATGCTGGTCAAACCGCATTTGGAGTATAGTGAGCAGTTTTGGGCACCATATCTGAGGAAAGGTATACTGCCGTTGGAGAGGGTCCAGAGGAGGTTTATGAGAATGATCCCAGGAATGCTTGGGTTAACATATAATGAGCGTTTGAAGGGTTTAGAAGGATGAGGGGGTACTTTATTGAAACTTACCGAATAGTGAAAGGCCTGGATAGAGTAATTATAATAATAATGGATGGGATTTATATAGCGCCTTTCTAATACTCAAGGCGCTTTACATCGCATTATTCATTCACTCCTCAGTCACACTCGGTGGTGGTGAGCTACTTCTGTAGCCACAGCTGCCCTGGGGCAGACTGACGGAAGCGTGGCTGCTAATCTGCGCCTACGGCCCCTCCGACCACCACCAATCACTCACACACATTCACACACATTCACACGCAGGCAAAGGTGGGTGAAGTGTCTTGCCCAAGGACACAACGACAGTATGCACTCCAAGCGGGATTCGAACCGGCTACTTTCCGGTTGCCAGCCGAACACTTAGCCCATTGCGCCATCTGTCGTCCAGAGTGATTGTGGAGAGGATGTTTCCACTTGTTGGAGTGTCTAGGACTAAAGGTCATAGCCTCAGAATAAAAGGACGTACCTTTATAAAGGAGATGAGGAGGAATTCCTTTAGGCAGAGGGTGGTGAATCTGTGGAATTAATTGCCACAAAAGGCCAATGGATATTTTTAAGGCAGAGGTAGTTAGATTCTAGATTAGTACGGGTGTCAGAGGTTATGAGGAGAAGGCAGGAGAATGGGGTTAGGAGGGAGAGATAGATCAGCCATGATTGAAAGGCAGAGTAGACTTGATGGGCCGAAGGACCTGATTCTGCTCCCATAATTCATGAACTAACCTGCCAAGGTTCAAAAGAACGTATGTTTGCGCATGTTCCATTTTCAAAGGGCCCTTTCCCATTTCTGCAGGACTGCAGGTCTTGGAGGGCATAAGCAATAGCGTACACAGCGTTGATGACGTTGCAGGCAATGCGGAAGTTACTGACGTCCGTATAGGCGTGATCCGCTTTCCTCAGGTCTTCCAGGCCGGTACACAATTTCTTCACATCAGCTTGACTTACGTTTGATGGAAGTTTATAAGCCCACTTGCAACCAAAGATGTCTTCCCAGAGCTCAGATATGAAATTATCATCACGGGTTGTCACCGGATTTTTTTCATAGAGAAATTCTTGGAACCCCTCAAGTTTGCATAGTGGGAGTGTCAGCCCGATCGTTCCGGTCCAGTACTTAGCGTACTCTCTTCTGATAGCACTGAGTGGCCCTGATGTGCTCCAGCCCTCGGTTGCCACCCACGTTCTGTCTGTTATGTTTTGTCTCACAATCTCTTCAAGCAAGGGGACGATGTTGGCGTCGCAAGAAAAAGCAACAATGATCTTCGCGGTTGACTTTCTTATCACTTCAACAATCTCGAGGTACTTTTTTCGGGAGCCGTCGATTGGGATCGCCTCATTGAAGGCAACACATGCTCCCATACGCTCCATTTGAATCTTGAACATCTCGGCTGCTTGAATGCCATAGTCCACGTTATCTGTCAATACTCCCACCCACTTCCAACCAAAGTGTTTGATCAGTTTGACAAGGACCTTGGACTGAAATATATCACTTGGCATGGTGCGGAAAAAGGACGGGAATATTTCTTTATCACTGAGACTTGGGATGGATGAAAAGTAACTGATCTGTAGAGAAACAACACAAAATGTGAATGATCATTGAGCAAAGTTGTATATATATATATATATATATATATATTCATACTGTTTGTTTTCAATTCAAAAGAGTGGCTAGCTTCTGGGATAATCATGTGACATTAACTGGCTTCATTTATTAAATGGTTCCATTCAGTCAGAGCCGGATTTACCACTAGGCTTCGTACGCTGAAGCCTAGGGCCTCGAAATCTAGGGGGCCTCCGGCCAAGGTGTATAATATTTTTGACACTGTCATAGGCCTTTCTTACATATGCTGTCACAATGCACTATAGTCTCTATACAACCCTTCAGTAATTTTCCTTGCCCTCCATTTCAGAATAATAGTGTTTTAAGCCGATAACTCGACACTAGCACTGGCAATAAATAAATTAAAAATAGCGCAGCTTTCCAGCCCCTTATCTCATTGGCCACGTTCGGCTGCAAATTGGGGTCAATCTGGTGGACCATCTTCCTCTAGTCGTGGGGGTGGGGGATTGGGAGGGGCCTCACAAGTGGAACAGCCTAGGGCCTCTCTTCATCTAAATCCACCACTGCATTCAGTATATATTCAAGGGAGGCATGGCGGTGCAGCGGCAGAGCTAATGCCTTACAGCGCCAGAGACCCGTGTTTGATCTTGACTATGGGCGCTTGGCTGTACTGAGTTTGTCCGTTCTCCCTGCGACCGCATGAGTTTTCTCAGAGATCTTCTGTTTCCTCACACACTCCAAAGATGTACAGATTTGTGGCCTAATTGGCTTGGTATAAATGTAAATTGTCTCTTCGGCCCACCGAATCCACGTCGACCAGCAATCCCTGCACACTCGCACTATCCTACACACTCGGGACCATTTACAACTTTACCAAAGCAAATTAACCTACAAACCTGTACGTCTTTGGAGTTTGGGAGGAAACCGGAGCACCAGAAGAAAACTCACATGGTCACAGGGAGAATGTACAAATTCTGTACAGACAATGCTTATGGTCAATTCACACCTGGGTCTCTGGCGCTGCAAGGCAGTAACTCTACTGCTGAGCCACCCCTGTGAAATCATGTCTCTCTGAAAGATATTCTGGGTTTAAGTCCTGCTCCAAACAGCAGAGCACAAATGCTACACTTGTCATTTTACCTCCCCCCTTGACTCCATCCAAGGACCTAAACAGTCTTTCCAGGTGCGGCAGAGGTTCACCTGCACCTCCTCCAACCTCATCCATTGCATCCGCTGCTCTATGTATCAGCTGCTCTACATCGGTGAGACCAAGCGTAGGCTTGGCGATCGCTTCGCACAACACCTCCGCTCGGTTCTTCATAACTAACCTGATCTCCCGGTGGCTCAGCACTTCAACTTCCCCTCCCATTCTGAATCCGACCTTTCTGTCCTGGGCCTCCTCCATGGCCAGAGTGAGTCCCACCGTAAATCGGTGGAGCAGCACCTCATATTTCGCTTGGGTAGTTTACACCCCAGCTGTATGAACATTGACCTCCAATTTCAGGTAGTCCTTGCTTACTCCCTCCTTCCCCTCCCCTTCCCAGCTCTCCCACAGCCCACTGCCTCCGCCTCTTCCTTTCTTCTTCCCGCCCCCCCAACCCCCATATCAGTCTGAAGAAGGGTCTCGACCTGAAACGTCACCTATTCCTTCGCTCCATAGATGCTGTCTCACCCGCTGAGTTTCTCCAGCTTTTTTGTCGACCTTCGATTTTTCCAGCATCTGCAGTTCCTTCTTAAAGATCTAGGCTGATCCTTTTGCCGAGGTGGAAATGTCAAGGGCTAGAGACTACATACCATTACTAAAACAGATTATCACTGTCACCTTGCTGTGTATGTTTATTGCTGTGTACTAATTCACTGCATTGTTACAGCACCAACACTTCCAAAGTAATTGATTTGCTTTAAAGTGTTTGAAGCAGTTCTTTTGTGAATCAGCATCTACAGTTCCTTGTTTCATAGATACATAGATACATAGAAAATAGGTGCAGGAGTAGGCCATTCGGCCCTTTGAGCCTGCACCGCCATTCAATATGATCATGGCTGATCATCCAACTCAGTATCCTGTACCTGCCTTCTCTCCATACCCCCTGATCCCTTTAGCCACAAGGGCCACATCTAACTCCCTCTTAAATATAGCCGATGAACTGGCCTCAACTACCCTCTGTGGCAGAGAGTTCCAGAGATTCACCACTCTCTGTGTGAAAAAGTTTTTCCTCATCTCGGTCTTAAAGGATTTCCCCCTTATCCTTAAGCTGTGACCCCTTGTCCTGGACTTCCCCAACATCGGGAACAATCTTCCTGCATCTAGCCTGTCCAACCCCATAAGAATTTTGTACGTTTCTATAAGATCCCCTCTCAATCGCCTAAATTCTAGCGAGTATAAGCCAAGTCTATCCAGTCTTTCTTCATATGAAAGTCCTGACATCCCAGGAATCAGTCTGGTGAACCTTCTCTGCACTCCCTCTATGGCTATAATGTCCTTCCTCAGATTTGGAGACCAAAACTGTACGCAATACTCCAGGTGTGGTCTCACCAAGACCCTGTACAACTGCAGTAGAACCTCCCTGCTCCTATACTCAAATCCTTTTGCTATGAAAGCTGACATACCATTCGCTTTCTTCACTGCCTGCTGCACCTGCATGCCTACTTTCAATGACTGGTGTACCATGACACCCAGGTCTCGCTGCATCTCCCCTTTTCCTAATCGGCCACCATCTAGATAATAGTCTGCTTTCCCGTTTTTGCCACCAAAGTGGATAACCTCACATTTATCCACATTATACTGCATCTGCCAAACATTTGCCCACTCACCCAGCTTATCCAAGTCACCTTGCAGTCTCCTAGCATCCTCCTCACAGCTAACACTGCCCCCCAGCTTAGTGTCATCCGCAAACTTGGAGATGTTGCCTTCAATTCCCTCATCCAGGTCATTAATATAAATTGTAAATAGCTGGGGTCCCAGCACTGAGCCTTGCGGTACCCCACTAGTCACTGCCTGCCATTGTGAAAAGGACTCGTTTACTCCTACTCTTTGCTTCCTGTTTGCCAGCCAGTTCTCTATCCACATCAATACTGAACCCCCAATACCGTGTGCTTTAAGTTTGTATGCTAATCTCTTATGTGGGACCTTGTCGAAAGCCTTCTGAAAGTCCAGATACAACACATCCACTGGTTCTCCCTTATCCACTCTACTAGTTACATCCTCGAAAAATTCTATAAGATTCGTCAGACATGATTTACCTTTCGTAAATCCATGCTGACTTTGTCCAATGATTTCACCACTTTCCAAATGTGCTGCTATCCCATCTTTAATAACTGACTCTAGCAGTTTCCCCACTACCGATGTTAGACTAACTGGTCTGTAATTCCCCGTTTTCTCTCTCCCTCCCTTCTTAAAAAGTGGGGTTATGTTTGCTACCCTCCAATCCTCAGGAACTACTCCAGAATCTAAAGAGTTTTGAAAAATTATCACTAATGCATCCACTATTTCTGGAGCTACTTCCTTAAGTACTCTGGGATGCAGCCTATCTGGCCCTGGTGATTTATCGGCCTTTAATCCATTCAATTTACCCAACACCACTTCCCGACTAACCTGGATTTCACTCAGTTCCTCTATCTCCTTTGACCCCGCGGTCCCCTGCTATTTCCGGCAGATTATTTATGTCTTCCTTAGTGAAGACGGAACCAAAGTAGTTATTCAATTGGTCTGCCATATCCTTGTTCCCCATGATCAATTCACCTGTTTCTGACTGCAAGGGTATAAAGTTTCTTTTTTCAAAACTTTATATTTCAGTCTATGGTTTTTATTCCAATTCCGAGGCCAGACTTTATGCCACCCATCAGCTCCCTGACTAATATGGATGTAATCTCAAGCCTGTGAGATTAGTCAAATAAAACAAAAAGGTGCTGGTGTACATATCTTATTTTGGTGAGCAATCTTATTCTGTAAACCAATAAGGTGCTGGTGTGCATATAATTCCATGACAGATTATCATCCTATAGGCTGCTTAAACCGTTCAAGGAATGTGCGGCATGGTGGCGCAGCGGGTAGAGCTGCTGCCTTACAGCTCCAGAGACCCGGGTTCGATCCCGACTACGGGCGCTTGTCTGTGCGGAGTTTGTACGTTCTCCCCGTGACCTGCGTGGGTTTTCTCCGAGACCTTCGGTTTCCTCCCACACTCCAAAGACGTACAGGTTTGTAGGTTAATTGGCTTGGTATAAAAATGTGAAATTGCCCGTAGTGCGTGTGGGGTCGTGTTAATATGCGGGGATCACTGGTCAGGACGGACTCGGGGCTGACGGGCCTGTTTCCGCGCTGTATCGCTAAACTAAACTAAACTAGAGTCAAGGAACTACAGATGCTGGAATCTTGAGGAACCACAAAGTGCTGGAGGAACTCAGCGGAGAGAAGGAATAGGCTACGTTTTGGGTTAGGACCATCTTTCAGACTCAACCTAATTTAATTAAGATTAACTTTTACTTTTAAAACGTTATGATCTTTTACAGGTGTCCCTGTAAAAGTGGCTCTCACCTGGGGGTACCGATAAATCCCAAGTACTGTTGCCATGGCAATTGAGATCGCTGAGGTTGATGCACCCACCACAGCAGCTAAAGTAGAATTTAACTGGCACTGGTAATTTGGTGTGAACTTACGATGCCCAGATATCAGGGCAAACACATCTTCTATTGCTGTTGGACTATTGTAGCAAGTATCATAGATTGCATAACCCAAAGTTACATCTGGTAACAGTGTTGAATTGTTATTTATTTCCTTAATTGCGTAGATCATTCCTTGCATCCATCGGTAATTCCTAATGTTGAACCTTGAAAAAAGAAATTCATCATGATTATAACCCAAAAGTTAATATTTAAATTCAGACTCTTGAATGAAAATACTTAAAAGAATTAAAAGGTGTTTGGACAGATACATGGATAGGAATGGTTCAAATACGGGCAGGTGGGACTTGCGATGATGGGGAATCTTTAGTTTTAGTTTAGTGTATTGTCATGCATACTGAGATACCTTGGTCGGCATGGACAAGTTGGGCCGAAGGGTTTGTTTCCACATTGCATGACTCTATCACTTAAGCTATTTTCAGTGAGTTGAAGAGAGGTCCAACCCTGGCAGGCAGGACTGTAATGGAACAGGGGGACAACCTTTTGAGACGGGGATGGTTCAGATAGGGTTCTGTCACAGACCGGGTAGAAGAAGGGGCACCAAATCCCGACCTCTCTGGATGCAGATGAAACACAGAAAGGGGCATTTGGCAAATTGCTCATACAAGGGGAAATATCTCCAACCATAAAAGATCAGAAAAAAGTAAATAAGAGAGTAGAAAGTCAGTATGACAGGAGATGAGGGTGACAAATAGAAAGGCATACTCATAGGTTGCCTATGAGTATAAAAGGGACATTGGGACCAACTGGAGACAAAGATGGAAATCAAGTGGTGGAAGCAGAAGCCTTTTCTCACTTATCTAATGAGTAATTTATACTGCACTAAGGAAGAGGACATATCCAAAGTTTTGGTAAAGGAGGAGGAAGTTTATTTTTAGTTGATTTTAGCGATACAACCTGGAAACAGGCCCTTCGGCCCACCGAGTCCATTCTGACCATCGATCGCCCATTCACACTAGTTCTGTGTCATTTCAATTTCTCAAACCGAAGCACCCGGAGGAAACCCACGTGGTCACAGGGAGAATGTGCAAACTCTATATAGACAGCATCCAAGGTCAAGATTGAACCCAGGTCTCTGGCACTGTGTGACAGCAGCTCTACCAGCAGCATCACTGTGCCACATGAAAGGGTAAAGAGTGTTTAAAAAGGAAACACTAAAAAAGCTGGCTGTGTGTTACATGGGGAAGAGCCCGGAGCGGAGAGAACATATCACGGGAATACAAGTAGAAAACATTTATGAATACAGAATTTCTATTGCACAGGCAATGAGTTAGAGGCAGGGTTGGCCGGGGTCCAGGCTCACACAGAGGTGTGCTCTGCAAGGAAAGGCAACTTACCCAGAATATATTTGAAGAGCAAAGGAAGCAGAATTATGAAAGAAACTGTGGTCAATTCTTCAATTAAAAGCAGGGTAATCTCACCAGAATAATGAAAAGTTCAACTCGGTCTCAGCAAGCAGGATTGATTGTCACATTTACCAAACTTCCCTGTTTTGTTGTCGGGTCGCATTGCCTCAACGTGCAGCCTTTCTGATAATAACTATGCTATTCCCAT
This sequence comes from Malacoraja senta, assembly GCA_038087875.1. NCBI lineage: Eukaryota > Metazoa > Chordata > Chondrichthyes > Rajiformes > Rajidae > Malacoraja > Malacoraja senta. Next base: position 51,948,777 of record CM075984.1, read on the forward strand.
TCATGCATTATCTTAACACATGTCTTGTTTCTTTACTTGTCCCATTACCACTCCTTTACCTTGCATTGATTCTGGAAGTGTAGGAAAGAACTGCAGTTGTTGGCTTAAATCGAAGATAGACACAAAATGCTGGAGTAATTCAGCGGGACAGGCAACAACTCTGGAGAGAAGGAATGGGTGACGTTTCGGGTCGAGACCCTTCTTCAGACTGATTCTGGATGATCAGCCAGAGATCATATTGAATGGCGGTGCTGGCTCAAAGGGCTGAATGGCCTACACCTGCACAAACTTTCTATGTTTATCTATGTTTCTATTATCATCCCTTTCATAGTTTATCTTTTCATACCTTTTATCCTGTCACAGACCTTCTTCTTCCTTCTCAATATTTCTCTTCTTGTTAAAATTTGTTTTGCTGCTAATATTTTTAGTCTCAGTAAAAACTCGACCAGCAGAGGGGTGTGAGATGTGTTTTATCAATGCATTTTCCTGCATTTTACTATAATAAAGATAGTTGTTTGTAACCCTGAAATCCTCTTTCTCCATTCATTGATCTGAATCCTCAAAGCATCACCCCCACACCACCAACCCTGTGCCGCCACCAGAGCAATGGACCTTCAAGGCCAAGATAAGCCTTGATGTTTTTAAGAACTTGATACTTGAAAGTTACAAGATGGCACAGTGTTTGCGCACTGCGTCAGAAAACATTTTCTCAATAGTTGCACTCTTCTACTTGTGTATAATTGTGCTTAAGTATGGTATGGGTTTTTTTTGGAGGGTATGCAAGATAAAGCATCTCACTGTATCTGGTATACATAACAATAAATAATTACTACTACTATTGAACACTACGAAGTCTGATGAAGGTAGTCGACCCGAAACATCACCCATTCCTTCTATCCAGAGATGCTGTCTGACCCGCTGAGTTACTCCAGCGTTTTGTGTCGAACTCCAACTAAACCGTGAAGAGTTTCACTGTGACTTGTCACATTTGACAATAAAGTATTCATTCATACAACTACGAACTGCCTTGATTGCACTAGAGACTTGGGGCTATGCGTTTGTCTTTGCACTATAATGTATATTATATATATATATATAGAACTTATTTTTCCATGTATAATGGTGTATACTGAATACTATGTTTACATATCCGTTGTGTAAATAAGAATTTCATTGTTTCATTTCAGTACATATGACATTAAAACACTCTTGACTACAACAACCCACGAAGTGTCTTAAGTATGTCACGCAGCGTGTTCAAAGTGCTGTTTGACCGTGTACCCACCTTTCATTGCACATTCGGTGATTTGGCTTGGACGTGAAAGACAAATTGGATATAGCCGCAGTGCCGTGAAGTGGGAAGACGCCTCCAATAATTATATTGCCGTGTTGCAAGACCCCATTCGCTGTATATTCCTGAAGGTTACAGCCCGGCAAGGCCGTCTCAAACCCTGAAAACTCAAAGGAAAACCACAGAAAACAAAATCGGTAACAGATCTTCATTTTGGCGACCAATGGAACTTCTAACAACGCCTTCCCCCATTTATAGAGCACTTTTGAAATCACCTGGTATTTGGTTGGTGAACTGATATAATTATCTCCAATGAGCCCCCCTCTGAGAATTGTGACTGTTGCAATCACGAGAGCATTTAGTGGTCTTGGGATCTCAAATTATGTGCAAATCAAGGGAAAGTGTACTTCAAATCTCAGGTAAACAACATTCAGCTTTCCCTTCTTAAAATTCATGGTAGATTATTGATTTAGCAGCGCTTTAAAGAATATTACCTCTTTCTTTGAAATGAGCATAAAGGGCCTGTCCCACTTTCACGGCCTAATTCATGACCTCTGCCGAGTTTGCCCTTGACTCATACTCGCAGCATGGTCGCCACGAGGTCGTAGGAGGTCGTAGGTAGGTCGTAGCAGGCCGTGATGCTAGTCGTAGGTACTCGTGGCATCAAGTAGCCCGAGCTAACCTGAAGAGAGGCATCAGAGAGGCCAAATCAGACTACAGAAGGAGGATAGAGGACCACCTGGACAGTAACAACAGCAGGCAGGTGTGGCAGGGGATCCAGTATCTCACCAACTACAAGACCAACCTTGGAGCTGCTGAAGGTGACGCCTCGTTGGCAGAGGAGCTGAACCTCTTCTTTGCTCGCTTTGAAGTGGAGCTGCCAGAGACAGCCATATCACACCACATGGTCCACAGCAGCTTATCCCTCAAAATAGAGGAGCATGAGGTGAGGCGCACGCTGCGGGCCATCAATCCGAGGAAGGCTGCTGGACCCGATGGCGTTTCTGGACGCGTGCTGAAGGACTGCGCAGACCAGCTGGCTGGAGTCTTTACGAGGATTTTCAACCAGTCTCTGGCCCAGTCCACTGTCCCATCCTGTCTGAAGTCCTCCACCATAATCCCCTTGCCCAAAAAAACCCACATTTCCAGTCTCAACGACTACCGGCCAGTCGCACTCACACCAGTGGTGATGAAGTGCTTTGAAAAACTGGTCCGGGGTCACATCACATCACTCCTGCCCCGAAGCTTTGACCCCCACCAGTTTGCGTATAGAGCGAACAGATCCACAGAGGATGCTGTAGCCACAGCCCTCCACGCTGCACTGTCCCACCTGGAGCAGCGGGGGAGCTACGTGCGGATGCTCTTTGTGGACTACAGCTCTGCTTTTAACACCATCCTTCCCCACAAACTGGTGGACAAACTGGGGGACCTGGGACTTCCACACTCCACCTGCATGTGGATAAAGAGCTTCCTGTCGGGTCGCAGTCAGAGAGTCAGAGTGGGCCGTCACACATCTACGGCCCTCAGCCTCAGTACCGGCTCTCCACAGGGCTGCGTGCTGAGCCCCCTGCTTTACACCATCTACACATATGACTGCACCCCCGCCCACCACAGTAACACCATTGTCAAATTCGCGGATGACACCACGGTGGTGGGGCTCATCTCTGGGGGGGATGAGTACGCCTACAGGGATGAGGTGGAGCAGCTGACAGGGTGGTGTGGAGAAAATAACCTGCTCCTCAACACCTCAAAGACCAAGGAGCTCATAATAGATTACAGAAAGAAGAAAACGGACATTACACCAATAATCATCGATGGGGACTGTGTGGAAAGGGTGGCGGATTTCCGCTTCCTGGGAATCCACATTGAGGAGGACCTGACTTGGAGCGTGAACACCTCTGCGCTGCTGAAAAAGGTCCAGCAGAGACTGTACTTCCTGAGGGTGCTCAGGAAGAACAACATCACCCAGAGACTGCTGCTATCCTTTTAATAGAGAGCATCTTAACATACTGTGTATGCGTGTGGTACACCAGCTGCACAGCGGCTGAGAGGAAAGCGCTCCAGAGGGCTATTGACAACGCCCAGAAGATTATCGGCTGCCCTCTCCTCACCTTGGAGGACCTACACAGTTCCCACTGTCTCAAAAAATCCCAGAAGATCATAAAGGACATTTTCCACCCCGGTCACTCCCTGTTTGAACTGTTGCCGTCAGGCAGACGGTACAGATCAATGAGGACAAGGACAAACAGACTCAAAAACAGTTTTTATCCCACAGCAATAACTACACTTAATGTAGCCACCAAATGAGTACAGGTGTGCTACACACCAAAGGGACTGGGAAATCGACAGAAGAATGTGGTTTTTTTTCATGTTATTTATTTTAGTTGTTTATCTTAGACTTTTGCTCTAAGAAAATGTGTGCACTGACTGGTTGGCATTTCTAATTTCGTTGTACATGTTTACATGTTATAATGACAATAAAGTATTCATTCATTCATTCATTCAAGTAGGTCGGGGCGTTTTTTCTAGCATGATGAAAAATGTCCATGAGTAAAACAGTTCGTGAATTAGGTCGTGAAAGTGGGACAGGCCCTTAATTTGGCAACTGGGGAAAGAATGTATATTCTCAGAACTTTTTTGGGAAAAGCAAACGCAGAAAAATACCTAAAATCAGAGTTGTGGAGAAATAAAACCACCAGAACCGAAATGTCGCATGTCCATTCCTTCCACAGATGCTGCCTGACCTGCTGTATCCATCCAGCACTTTGTGTTTTGTCCAAGAGTCCAGCATCTGCAGTTCCCTTTCTTGCCAATAAAACCACCCATGTCTTCATTTGAGATAAAAAGAATCTTCCTCAAATACAGGAATATGATTCTTCGAGAGTCAAGAGTGTTTTATTGTCATATGTCCCAAAATGGAACAATGAAATTCTTACTTGCAGTGTAAGAACAATAACAAAACATAGTAACAACAACAAGTAAATGTTCAGTATATAATAAACAATATAGTGCAAAGACAAAAACAATGCTCCCAGGTCTATGTAGTTCGGAGTGTATTTGGAGGTTGTAGTGTTTAATAGCCTGATAGTTGTAGGGAAGAAGCTGCTCCTGAATCTGGACATTATATTTTTCAGGCTCCGATACCTTCTTCCCGATATCAGGAGAGAAATGATATCACAGTGAATGCACCATTGACCTAATGAATTCAGCCAGATGTAGATGGGATACCACACTAAACCCATGTTGGCTGCACATTACATTGATTCACAGTGCAACTTTGACTAACTCCTCCATACCCATTGTCATCTCCTGAGCAGCGGACTAATACTTTAAGTCACTACCCACCTTTTAAGAGCTTGTGCCTCTTAAAAGCATGTTTGCAGGCATCTGGTTTCTGAAGCTAGGCTGGAAGATATTTGATAATGGGATCGTTGGGGAGAGAGCATGCTCTCTGCTTTTCTGACACTACACTGCCTTGTTAGAGAACATGAAGAGGAGGAAAAGTGTTCTACCTCACTAGAAACGGTGTTGCACTTCAAACGCATAGATCATAAGGAATCAGTGGAGAGCGTTTTGGCCATCACCCCCAACACTCAAACAATGAGAATTTGAGTGCAGTGCTACAGAAAGTCCAATGGCACTGAAGGCATCTTCAAGGACAATGAATGAATATCCAGATGCCAGATCTCTTGAAATCCATCTCGAGCCTCATTCCTCACTCAGTAGACCACATCCCATCACTCATTTTTAACATGACAGCTATCAAAAATACACCCAGTATCGGGTATGCAATTGCTTCAGTGTCTATCTCATGCTCACACCACAGCTCAAGACCTATAATCACCTCACACACCACTTGTTTCCACAACTCCAGCATGAAACATTGCACAAACACATTACTGAAATCTCACTAACATCTTGCAAGGCAGAATTACTAGAGGCATGAACGGATATCCAACAAAACCCCTTAGCCCAGGTAAGGAAAGGATATTTGTAATGAGAAAGACCACAACCAAAGACAATATACAGATATCCAATCCTTCTTCCAGCATCCCACATCCTTCTGATGCCACTAATTTGTTCTGGTTTACAGAGAACATAGAAATGTACAGGTGAGTAACAGGGTCTCTGGGCAGAGCGTGACATCAAGATAAACAAACTCATCTGCCTACACATGATCCATATCTCTCCATTTCCTACATATACAGTAAATATGCCATCTAAAAACCTCTTAAACGTCATTCATTATCGTACTTCACCATCAGGGTGAAAAACAGGTGGCAACTTGAATAATTGCACCACTGTGTGATTCCATAAATAAATGATTTTATTTTTCAAATAAGGTAATCTCGAAGTACGCAGCCTAAAAGAACTCCACACTCTCATGAAATTCTGTATTTCGATGTGTGGTGTGGCTGAGGTAAATGTCATAAAAAACATGTGGGGATCTCTCCCCTTTTGGGGGGAACCACAGGAAAATACTGTTCTCAAAAAAAAATATCCAGTAGGTTTTTGCACTGGGACAGCGTTGTCCAGCGTCCCACCACTCTCTTGCAAGAAATTTCCTCCCACACATCTCCATTTAAACTTTGACCCCTCTGATCTTAAAGCTATGCCTTCAAGTATTTGAAAAAGGTTCTGGCTGTCTATTCCATCTATGCCTCTCATAATTTTATATAATTCTATCAGGTCCCCACTCAACCTTCGGCGTTCTGGAGAAAACCTGGTAAATTAGACATGCAATCTGCAGTTTTCATCTGAAATTGGAAATTGCTTTAATTGGAAATTCAATATTAAAATGCATATTTAACGTCATAAATGTAGTCAGCATAACTGAATATCTAACAGAACAAAGGGTTTGTATGTTAGCAAAGTTAAAATTACTAGCCATAGTACTGTTCCTAAATTAAACGAAACATTAGAAAATGTTGATTCTAATGGAAGTTCATTGAATAATTCTGGAAGAAGATGGGCTCATTTTCATGGAGAAAGAGATTTTATCTCTAATATGATTTGAAAATCTTCAATGGTGTTTTGTGAATGGGTAATGTAATTCAGTATAACATGGTGCTCAGGTTTTGAACACTTGATCATGTGCGACGGAAATAATCTTAATTTAATTTATATCTAAAATGCAAATGCTCAGGATATTTAATTTGTTACAGTGGTCTTGGGACGAGGAGATGTGATTCTAATTAGGAAACTAATTATGGAATGTCGTTGCTTGCATTCCAGCTTCACACAGAAACATTTTTGTTCATCTGCTTTTCATCCTAGTAAGTACACATATTAACTTGTGCTTTGTCTGGAACTATCTGAACTGCTGCTTACATAAATCGAGTAAGCCTGCAGCAAAAACCTTGGGTAATAAAAGCAGAAAGTGCTGGAAATATGTAGGAAGGAACTGCAGATGCTGGTTTACATCGAAGATAAACACAAAGTGCTGGACTAACTCAGCGGGGCAGGCAGCATCTCTGGATAGAAGGAATGGGTGACGTTTCGGATCGAGACCCTTCTTCAGACAGAGAGTCTGGGGAGAGGGAGACACAGAGATAAGTGCGTGAAAACAAGACATTAAGGAAAATGTAGAATAGATCGCTGTTAGCTAGGGGAAAGTGACAACGAGGCACGCAATGTAAAATTTAATTAGGGGCCAATCAGCCTGATCGAAGAACTGGGAAGGGGGAGGAATGGAGAGAGAGAGGGAAAGCAAGCGTTACTTGTAGTTAGAGGTCAATATTCATACTGCTGGGGTGTAAGCTGCCTAAGTGAAATATAAGGTGCTGTTCCTCCAATTTGCGCTGGGCCTCACTCTGACAATGGAGGAGGTCCAGGACAGAAAGGTCGGTGTGGGAATGGGAATGGGAGTTAAAGTGTTTAACATCCGGCAGATCAGGAAGTTTTTGGTGGAATGTGTGGAGGTGTTCAGCGAAACGATCGTCGATCCTGCACTTTGTCTCGCTGATATATTGGCGTCCACACCTGGAACAGCGGATACAGTTGATGAGGTTGGAGGAGGTGCAAGTGAACCTCTGCCTCACCTGAAAAGACTGTTGGGTCCTTGGACGGAGTCGAAGGAGGAGATATAGGGACAGGTGTTGCATCTCCTGCAGTTGCATGGGGAAAGTACCCGGGGAGGGGGTGGTTTGGGTGGGAAGGGATGAATTAACCAGGGAGTTGCGGAAGGAACGGTCTCTGCAGAAAGGGGTGGAGATGGTAAGATGTGGCTAGTGATAGGATCCCGTTGGAGTTGCGGAAAATGTCAGAGGATTATGTGCTGTACACGACGGTTGATGGGGTGAAAGGTGAGGACCAGGCGGACTCTGTCCCCGTTGCGACTGCGGAGAGGGGGAGCAAAAGCGGAGCTGCGAGATATCAAGGAGACCCTAGTGAGGGCCTCATCTATGATGGAAGAGGGAAACCCTTGTTCCTTAAAGAATGAGGACATCTCAGATGTCCTGGTATGGAACACCTCATCTTGGACGCAGATACGGCGTAGGAGGAGGAATTGGGAGGCAGGGTGGGAAGAAGTGTAGTCTAGATAGCTGTGGGAGTCAGTGGTGCTGGAAATGTCAGGTAATGCAGTATTGGCAATGTGTCATTCAATATCATTGTTCTGTCCATATCATTCTCTATCCTTGTCTTTTTTTAATGTTCACTGCCCCTTCTCTCCCTCCTCCCCCACCGACATGTTTCCAAGCTGTATGACACTATGATAGGAAAATGGGAATGAAGATAATGTTCTGAGAGCAAACATAAACTGACTGGGCCAAATGACCTTCTATATCATAAGGAAATGATATATGATAAAGATCATGCCAGCTAAACTTCTAAGTATTATTTACTTTTATAAGTAAAGAACTATCTTATGATATATAATGTAATGGAACTGCATATGCTGGTTTAGAAGAAAGATAGGCACAAAATGCAGGAGTAACCTGCTTTGTCCCGGTCTTTTCTAGCTTCCATTTGCCCCCCAATCAGTCTGGAGGGCCCCGACCCAAAACGTCTCCTATCCATTTTCTCCAAAGATGCTGCCTGACGTACTGAGTTACTGCAGCATTTTGTGTATCTTATTAGATAGTTCTTTAAATAGAATAATGTTGCAGATGCTGTACTAAGACCCGAGTTGTATCTTCGACTTAATATTTTTCATTTTAAGTATACTGCTTAAAAAAAATACATTTAATTGTTTCAGCTTTAATTAACTAAAGCAGATAAATATGCAGTGAAAGATACTCTGGTGCTTTATATGACAGGTGTATTGATTAAACCATTGTAATAGTTATTTTGAAAAATGATGTGTATATTTTTCTGAATTAAACACAGTAATTGGATAATTCAGCAATTATTTCTCTACCTCATCACCATTTGCACCTGCACAGCACAATCATGCAGAAAAACAGGTGGCAATCTGAATAATTGCACCACTGTGAGATTCCATAAATATACGATTTTGTTTTCAAATAAGGAAATCTCAAAGTGCATGGCCTAAAAGAAATCCACTCTCGAGAAATTCTGTATTTCGAAGTGTGGTGTGGCTGATATAAATATCATAAAACTCATGTAGGAATCTCTTCCCTTTTGAGGAACTAACATGAAAATACTATTCTCATGTAGCGACTCCGGACTGTCATAGCTGCCACAGCCAGACATAAAAACAGCTTTATTTCCACGAGTAGTAGCTCTACTCAATAACCAAAAATCTGTAGCCTCCTTTTGCTCTGGTATTTTATTTAATTCACTTGTTTAATCAATAATATTTTATTATTAATGTTTAATGTTTTATGTGTCATTCCTAACTGTCACTGTATGTCGTTGCCACTTGCGGGTGGAGCACCAAGGCAAATTCCTTGTATGTAAATACTTGGCCAATAAACTTATTCATTCATTCATTCATTCAAAAAATATCCAGTGACTTTTTGCAAACTTTGCAGAACAAGAATTGTTCACTTTGTAAAGACTACACAGAATATAGTGCACAAATCACAAGATCAGAAAAAGCTTGTAAGGCCCAGCTTGAAACCTTACATGCAGTCCATTAAGATCAACAGAACTCGCAAGTACTATGGTCTTCATGAAGCAAGAGGAATTGCTTCACGAATGAATGAATGAATAAGTTTATGAATGAATGAATAAGTTTATTGGCCAAGTATTCACATACAAGGAATTTGCCTTGGTGCTCCGCCCACAAGTGACATGACATACAGTGACAGTTAAGAATGATACATAAAACATTAATAATAAAACATTATTGATTAAACATGTGAATTAAATAATATACCAGAGCAAAAGGAGGCTACAGATTTTTGGTTATTGAGTAGAGCTACTACTCGTGGAAAAAAGCTGTTTTTATGTCTGGCTGTGGCAGCTTTGATGGTCCGGAGTCGCCTTCCAGAGGGAAGTGATTCAAAGAGTTTGTGGCCAGGGTGAGACGGGTCAGAGATAATATTATCCGCTCGCTTCCTGGCCCTTGCAGTGTACAGTTCATCAATGAAGGGAAGGTTGCAGCCAATAACCTTTTCAGCTGATCGGACGATTCGCTGCAGCCTCCGGGTGTTGTGCTTGGTGGCTGAGCCAAACCTGACCATGATGGAGAAGGTGAGGACAGACTCTACAATGGCCGTGTAGAATTGGACCACCATTGCCTGTGGCAGATTGTGCTTCCTCAGCTGCCGCAGGAAGTACATCCTCTGTTATGCCTTATTTGGAATTCCTTCATTGCAGGATAGGGAGTAAAATAGCATGGGAGATGTGGCGTAGCAGCAGAAGTCGAGAGATGACAGTGGCTCTAGAGTTTAATCTTGCATATGGGAGGTTAATCAAAGAGAAGGAACAGAGAAACCAGTCCAATATAGAAGTCTGATAGTGGGAATCAAGATGTCCAAGGAAACATGGCAGGCTATGCAGTCATATTGTCTTTTGCTGTATTATAATATGCTGCTCATAAGACATAGGAGAAGAGTTAGGCCATTCAGCCCATCAAGTCTGCTGTGCCATTCAATCAAGTCTGATCTATTTTTCCCCATTAATCCCATTCTTCTGCCTTCTCCCATTAATCTTTGACGCCCTTGCTAATCAAGGACCTAGCAATCTCCGTTTTAAAAATACCCAATGACTTGGTCTCCTCAGCCATTTGTGGCAATGCATACCACAGATTCACCACCCTCTGGCTGAATAAATTCCTTCTCATCTCCATTCTAAGAGTACATCCTTCTATTCAGAGACTGCCCTCTGGTCCTGGACTCTCCCACGACTGGAAACATCCTATCCACATCCACTCCATCAAGGACTTTTATCATTCAGTATGTTGATATAATTTTATAGTTATAACATGGCACCATCTGATGTTGTAACCCAGCTTGGGGACACATACCAATATATTGTATGTAAGTTGCAATCCTTTTGTTCCTTGAGAAATTCCCTACAAAACCAACTCATACATCAAATGCTACCATAATACACATTAATACAAGCAGGGTTAATTCACTGAACTTCCTAAAAAATAAAGGAAAATATGCATTGCTCATGTGACCTCTACCAGCATTAAATTCAGGATAAAATCTTTTCCAAACTCTCAATTCGGGATTGTGGTCATCATAAATATATGTCCTTTATGGCATGTTGTGGACAATGTCTGTCTCCTCTGAGCATTGGTGATAACTGCTTTCATCCCCTTCATATTTCCTAAAGGAACATGGAGGCAGGAAAGAGTAATCAAAGTTACCTAATTTCCTCACTTCAGTCTGAAGGGACCCAACGCAAAACATCATCCATCCATGCTCTCCAGGGATGCTGCATGACCCGCTGAGTTACTCCAGCACTTTGTCTTTTGTACCACCTGGTTATTTGAAATCACATAAGCTGTTATTGTTGCCAACACGAGTTTCTTTAAATTGCGCGGTCTCTGTATTTCTAATACAGATTTCCATTGCTTAATTCTGTCCCCATAGCTCTTTTCAGATACCGGTAATTCTCCTTAGCTCGCACCTATTTTCTATCTGACTTTTACAATGTTTCTGGATTAGGTATTTTCTTCTCTATTATTACCCTCATAAATTTGAAGCATGTTATGTTCACTAGTGCAAAGATGTTTTGGGGGTCTGGCTTGTCTTACCATTTTATGGTTGATTCTTAGTTTAGTTTAGAGATACAGCGTGGAAACAGGCCCTTCAGCCCGCCAAGTCCACGCCGACCAGCGATCACCTGTACACTAGTTCCATCCTAAACACTAGGGACAACTTACAGAAGCCCATTAACCTACAAACCTGTACGTCTTTGGAATGTGGGAGAAAACCATAGCACCCAGAGAAAACCAACGCGGTCACAGGGAGAACGTACAGACACTGTACGGACAGGACCCAAGGTCAGGATCGAACTCTGGCCTCTGGCGCTGTAAGGCAACAACTCTACCGCTACGCCAATGAGACCCCCTTAATTGTGGTTCATATTATTTTCCTTGCTCATGCATGTTTTGTCCTGAGCAAATAATTCACAATTATACTCAAGGAAAAAAAAGAAAAAATGTTACAGGCACCAGGATTTTAAAAATAGCAGAGACCAAAAGGAACGATTATTAATACATGAAATTGCAATTAGGAAATCATATGAGAAATGACAGATTAAAACACGGGAAACGTGCTTAAATTGCAGGAAGAAACCAAAAGGAGCGGTGAGCTATAAAAAGTGTAATTGCCACAGGAATTAAATGTAATAATAGTTCTACTGGGAATATAGCACCCATAGGGCAACAACTAATTCTGGCCATCCAATGATTGCAACACACGTAACTCATTTTTTGACATGGTTCTCAGACATTATTTATCATCAACTTGTTTCGACAGGTCAATTGAATTCCCAGTCTCCTGCAACTATAAGGAAGTGGATAGCAGATTGGTCTTGAGAAACAGTGCGGAAACAGGCCCTTCGGCCCACTGAGTCTGCGCTGACCAGTGATCGCACTATCAAACACACTTGGGACAATTTAACCAAAGCCAATTAACCCTCAAACCTACGTCTTTGGCGTGTGGGAGGAAACCGGAGCACCTGGAGAAAACCCACGCGGTCACAGGGGGAGCGTACAGACAGCACCCATAGTCAGGATCGAACCCAGGCCTCTGGCACAGTTACAGCCCTGTCTCACGGTGCGAGTTGACCCACGAGGTACCCCGAGCGAAAGACTCGTGGTTGTGCATGAGATTCCAAGTGTATGATCAAGAGTTTAACCGAGTTCCCACGGGTATGACTCAAGTTTGCCGTTAACTGTCATTTCTGCGATGTTCCAAGTTCGTCTCCCGAGTTAACAAGTTCCTTTCCCGAGTTACTCTTGAAGGTCTGTTTTAATAAGCAACATCTCCATCCTGCGGCTTTGAGTTAAAGATAGAATTCAGCGCGGCCGCATCTATTGATGTGACCTACAAAGGGAAAATGCGCACCGTCCAGTGCCAGAGCAGTTATACTGATGATTTGTTTGAAACACAGATCACGTAGTTAAAAGACCAGCAGGCGGAGGTTTGCTATATTTTAATTGAATTTACTGCCAGGTCTACACACTGCGGGGAGACTGGAGATGAAATCTTTGAATGTGCACTGGTGCGCACATCAGATTGTTGGGAGACGGAGCTCAGGGTTCGCCTCCTGAGCTGCTTTGGTGCCCAGGCGTGAGTTGAGGTGGAGGGAGGTTGGGGGTCAGGTTAAACTCACCCATTTGACAGAGGCAGAGGATTACGAGGATCCAGCGAGACTCGGACTGCATGGAGAGCCGAGACTGCCCCGCTGGTGGCCAACTTCCCCGTCCTCCATCGCCGCTCCCAGCCGTCCGGCAGGAGCTGTGCATGGAGCCCGCCACCTGGGTGTCGTGTCTGACTGCTTGGGCAGCCTGAGGGAGGCAGATGCACCCTACCCGGGGAGAGGCCGCAGAGAGACTGCGGGGGGGGAGTACCTCACTCTGACTGTCATAGGGAGAGACAGAGGCGCACACACAGTGTGGAGTTCCTCTGACTGACTGTGTGTGGGTGTGGGGGTTGGGACAGAGACACACACACACAGGCAGCGTGGAGTACCTTTAACTGTGTGTGTGTGGGAGAGACAGAGGCAGACACACACACAAACGGGCAGTGTGTACCTGTCTGTGTGTGTGTGTGTAGGGGAGAGAGACACAGAGAGTGTGGACCTCTGACTGTGTATGAAGGAGGGGGAGAGAGAGAGGCACAGAGGCAGTGTGGTGTACTTCGGCGTGACTGTGGGGGAGAGAAAGAGCGCACAGAACCTCCGTCTATCTGTGTGTGTGGGAGGGAAGAGACTAAGCAGAATACATCGGTCTTATTGTGTGTGGGGGATAAAGAGAGAAATGGGGGGAGACGTATATACACACACAAAGCACCGCCGCTAGTGAATGAAGACACCCCCATCTGTCTCCCCCTCCTCTCCACCCTCTCTCCTCCAACCCCCCAATTTGGAAATGTCATCCCATCACCCCTTCTCTCCAGAGATGCTGCCTGCCTGCTGAGTTAAAGAGTTCCCACGGTAGACTCACGAGTCACTAAGGTAAACGCACGGGGCACTACGTTCTTACGTGTTTAAATTTCAAATTTTAACCTCAAGAGTACATTTTACTCGTGGAAAAGTTTAAACATGTTTGAATTTTTCCAAGAGTTAACAAGTGTCACGGGTACCTGCCGTTAGCGCCAAGAGTCGCTAAGTTGCGTCCACGAGTTCCGACGTTCACGCTACGTTAATCGTACGTGATTACGAGTTAAAGTTGTTTTAAGCTCGGGGTACCTCGTGGGTCAGCTCGCACCGTGAGACAGGGGTTTAAGGCAGCAACTCTACCACTGCGCCACCATATGTACTGTACTTATTTCACATTATTCTTATGACTATCAAAAAGTGCTTTTCATTCCATCAGTTTATGTCAGACTTGAACTAATTTCTCAGAAGAAATAATGGTTTAATGCAGTCACCTGAACATTTGATAATGGATCCCTTGGTTGCTCTATCTTCACAATTGGCATGGTATCAATACTTTGAAATTCATTTCTGGTCAGTTGTAGTGCAGTTGTGTGTCAATAATTGCACTGAGAAATTCATTTCACTAGTCAATAGAATTGAATTTCAGAGGCAGAGTAAAATGTGCTGGAAAGAACTACAGATGGTGGTTTAAATCAAAGGTAGCCACAAAATGCTGGAGTAACTCAGCGGGACAGGCAGACTGGAAAAAATAAATGGGTGATGTTTCGGGTCGAGACCCTTCTTCAGACTGATCTGTGCTGTAAAATGTGCTGTATTTATTGTATTTTATAACACCTTCAGTTCCACTCACCAGAGATGAATATCTAGGCAACAGTATTCTGCTTCCTCTTCAACATCCAGCACTTATAACAGGCCGGTTTGTAAAGAAAAGTTGTTACATTCATGAACAATAAAAAAAACAAGTCCTTTTGCATAGCTACAGCAATTCATAAATTTCATTTCATATGTTCATTGAGGAAACTGTAGCACCCGAAAGGAACCCACATGAACTCAACAGGGAGAACGTGCAAACTCCACACAGACAACACCCGGTCAGAATGGAACCCGGGGTCTCTGGCGCTGTGAGATAACACCTCTACCAGCCGTGCCAGTCTTGGTTTTGATGCATGTCGGCATGGACTGTCTCATTCTCTGAGGAATTATGAATGTAATTGAATATTGTATTGAACAATTCACTGTTGTATTGAGACAGAGGGATAGTCCATCTCTACAGTTTATTGCCTTCAGTGACATGGATAGGGTAGATTTAGAGGGATATGCGGCAAATGCAGGCAGGTGGGACTAGTTTAGATAGGGCGTGTTGGTCCGAAGGGCCTATTTCAACATCGTATGACTCTATTGAGTACAAAAGTCAGGAAGTCATGTAGCAGCTATATAAAACTTCTTGATTAGGCCATATTTGGAATATTCTATCGCCCCATTACAGAAAGGACAAGGAATGTTAGAAGGGGTGCTGAAGAGCTTCAGTAGGATGTTTCCTGGAATAGATATTAGTTGCAAAATGAAATTGGAGATGCTTGGATTGCTTTTGCCAAAGTAGAGACCTGATAGGAAGTTTATAAAATTATGAGGGGATTAGATAGGATACAGTCTTTCCCCTCCCAAGTAGAAATATTAATCACTGATGGACCAGCAATGTATGAGAGGGGTGCAGGACAACTTTTTTAAAAATAGAGTTGCAAGTGCTTTAAATGTCGAGATGATTGGTGGGTGGGAGGAAAGGGGGGGTGGGGATTTTGGAAGCAAGCATGTCTAAAGTGCCATTCTATCTCCTGCAACGATCAAGGACAGATGCTATCCGTTTACAATTTTAAAACAATTATGGCACAGTACTCTACAGCAACTACACCATGGACTGCAACTAGTAGAAAGGATACTAAGGAGCAAATATACATTGAGTTTGCAGAAACGTGCAAAACCAAAAGTGGACCTCAAATATAGAAATGAAGACAATGATAGCAATAAAGAGCTATATGGGGAAATAGTTTCTGAACTGTTTGGAATTTTATTGATCAAACGACAGTCCATCCAGTTTGAAGTTTACACGGAAGACAGCAATTTAATACTATACTTTATTGAGACGCAACAAACAGAATCTGTAGATAGGAAATACGCATGCAATAAAATGAATTACTAAGAAAATAGTTTACAGCAGCACCTATATATATATTTATACACTGACATAAGTCACTTAAGTTATTTGCATGTTGACCAATAGATCTCATTTCCAGCAAGATTGCAAAAGGATACATGCCTTTGACTTACACATCAAAAATACCCTTTTTCTTGCTTCATGCCTGTCTGGTTCTTGAAAAGGCAGTTTGCTTAATTTTATGATTTAAGATGGAGATCTCAGAAGAAAACTACTGGTCAGTCTTTTTTAATGGCAAGGTTCACACACTTGAACTCACATTTCCCTCAATGTTGGTTACATACAACTTGAATATAAAATTCTCGATTTGCACCTACTATAAAAGTTGATTTTAACCAGAGTGGAAAAAAAAAGATTGGAGTACTGACCTAAATGCTGTGATTCAGGCATTTCCTTTTGAAGGAACCCTATCAGAAAAAAATGGAGACCTTTTTGGCTGAAGAATCTTTCCCGGTCAGATTAGAAATCATGATTCTCCCGCCATCCCCCCAGAATAAAACTGACTGCTACACCCGAAGCATGATGAATAACCTGGCTGTTATAAAACAGCAGTCTTCGCCATGTAGATTGTTCAGACATGAAAATAAGGCGACAGATTTGGCATGAAATCAGTGCTTTTTTTAACTATGTCATACAAGTGCTTCCAGTCTCTATTAATTGAAATGAAGAGAAAAATACCTCAAATAAAGTCTTTGGTGCTAGTTTTGTTTTTTCCATAAAGCAACTTGGTTAAACAGTTTGTACAATCCACCTATAAGTCTGTACCTCAGCTGCAAAGGGTTTAAAAGTCACATTTCATTATACTTCAATATTTTAGATGGGTTAAAATATTAACTTTCAAGCATGCATAAATGAAATCTAGATTAAGTAATGCATAGAAATAGCAAGGTAGATGGTTCTTTAAACTTAAAAATTCTGGTTTTAACAAATTGAACAGCGTTTTTATGAATATGAGAACAACTGGACTTCTGTCAAACAGACTAGATTTTCATGAAAGCTTCCATAGCAAACTCAAAACAAGAAATCCTTTACATTGTGCTATTAACACAGATACAGTTGTGTGGAAATTTCAGAACTTCATCTTATGAATTTATTAGTTTGACAAAGTTTACATTTATAAATTACAATTTTTGACCGTGGGATATGCAAGTGATCAAATTAAGGCAACAGACAACTAGTATTATGTTGGTAAACTTATCAAGATAGGTATCAAATTGAAACTATTTCACGGAATGAAATAGTCAGTTCATAAAATAGATACAAAATTGTCAAATGATACATTAAAAAGGCTGCTGTTGGAAAATGCTAATCCTCTTATACATCAAATAAAATTTGTTCACCCAAATTAGGAAATATGTACAGTACAATAAAGTTAGCGGTTAATACCCATCCAAAAATTATCAAGATTTTTGGCAAAAAATAAAATACTCCAAAAGTTCAATTGCCCATTAAAATCATAAGTGCATTCCTTTTAGCCATTTCCAAGTTTATAGTGAAAAGGCCAAACAGTCGATAACTTGTTAATCTCAAAAAATGCAATTTAAACCATCAAGAATTTTATATAGACTGGAATACACTTAACCTTATCCATACAATTCAATACCATCTATTATTTGGCAAAATACTTAACATTTCTGATCAAAAAGAAAATTGGTCACAGCAGGAAACAAGCTTTGCAATGATACAGTGGCAATGGCTTAAGTAAATGTACTGTAAACGAACTTCATTTCAGGATATACAAAAAAACTAATTAGAGGACATCAAAATACATCAGCAAAAGCTGAATCATTTTACTGGGACAACCTGATGCCAAATTCATTCACCCATACATATCCTTAGCCCATTAAAGTGTGTCCTTGCCAAGCACTGAATTACACACCAGGCTCCAGGGATGGGTGGGGTTAGACACAACAAAAAAAGGTGCAACGAAGCAGCTCCATTTACACTTTCACCATACTAACATCGGGAATGTTTTCAGAGAAATAGATTGCTGCCTTCACTCCCATTCTGTGGTTCCAGGTGGCTTTGAGGTCATGTCATACATCACACGGGAGATTCCAGGGATCTTCTTGATTTCTCTCACCATTTTAGAAATAACCTGGCATTTACAAAAAGATTTATTAATATGTAGTTTCATCTAAACTTCAGTTTATAGATACAACATGGAAACAGGCCCTTCGGCCCAATGAGTGCACGCCGACCATCGATCACCCGTTCATAGTAGTTCTGTTATCCCATTTTCACATCCACTCCTTATACACTAGGGATAATTTACACACGCCAATTAACCCACAAATCCTCACGTCTTTGGGCTGTGGGAGGAAACCCACGCAGTCTCAGGGAGAACGTGCAGGTTCCACACTGACAGCACCCAAGGTCAGGATCAAATCCAGGTCTCTGGCACTGTTGGCAGTAGCTCGAGCAGCTGCACCACTGTGCCGCCCATTATACAGCATTGAAGCATTTTATGATGCCAGGTAAAAATCTCAAATGCCTTACTAGAACAAGATAACATCATGTCATAAATACCCTGTCTATACTAATCATTTGTCAAGGTAGCTGAGGAATTGTTTAAAATGGCTCCTTAAGTTGAGCCTGAAGAGAATATAGCCAGTCCTTCCCGAAATAAGTAAGTAAGTAATTTCTATTTATATAGCACTTTTAAATCAAATCAAGTTGAAGCCAAATTGCTTTACAGAGAAGAAATTAGATTACCATACATCCATATAAAAAAAAACGAGAAAAAAAAAAACAATACACTATAGGATTCAACATGAACGTCCCCCCACAGCAGAATCAACACTTTCCACTGTGAGGGAAGGCACCAAAAAGAATTAAGTCACCAACTAGGTGATTATGGTAGAAACTAGAGTACCCTGCTAGTATGATTTGCATGGTTGAAAATTGCACTGACTGTCTCTTTCAACATTTGAATAGGTATTTCAAAAACAATTTGGTCGCCAACTTGGGTTCACCGAAAAGGATAATGGAATTTCAGGAGGGAATAAAAAAATGAGAACACATAATTTACTGTCCAAATATACTTAAATGCCATGTTAATTTCAGTATCAAATGAGAATGAAAATACTTACATTCAATAATATTTCTGAGTCAAGACTGGAGAACACCTGAGACAATGTGCATCTAAACAAAATACAATCTCACCTCTTCAGGAATGTGGTTACCAGGAGTTGCTGGGATGCCAGTCATGAAATCACTTGTAATGAAGGTCCGAATAACTACAGATCTCTGGCAAGATGGTTGCCTTTGCAGTGGGTCACGATCAAAATGCAACGGAGTTAAAATAATTGGCATCTGACTAATTTTCCCAGAGAAACCTACAAAACATCAATATGATTCGATGTGTCACAGCCGATTCAGAGTTAGATGAATTGCAGATAATAAATGTATTTAAGTAATCGGTACTCAATTAATTATCTACTGTTCAAAGTAGAAACCGAGCTAATAAAAGCAAAACCATCCCTCTCAGCACCTTGTATTTATTTACTCCACGTTGAACCATCTACCAGCTCTTGTTGATTCATTTAATCCAAGTTCCCAAAGCTTCTTTAAATCTTCTCCGCATATCACTGTCAAAATGCTTATCATCATCAAATCTGGATATATTACACCTGATCTCCTCATCCAAATCATCAGATTTTATTTTTATTTTTATATAAAATTCTTTATCATGATCTTTCTTCCCTCAAGGCCCCATATCTCTCAGACGTTTAACACCACCATTCAACAATATTAGATTTAAAATTGTGTATTCTTTCATTGCGACCTCAACATGCTGATCTAGAAAAGCTTCTCATTTACTCTCTGAATTCATCTCCACACATTCATCTCATTTAGCTGGTCCAGCCTATGTAGATTAAAGAACATTAATAATTATTATATGAACTGATTTTACAACATCCTGCTTCTTTCCCACTGATGCATGGAAACTTAAAATCAACTTAGCACTACTCAAAATTTATCTGTAGAAGGGAACTGCAGATGCTGGAGTCACTCAGTGGGATAAGCAGCATCTTTGGATAGAAAGAATGGGTGAAACTGTATATTTTATCTCCAATTCCACACTTCTATCCACCTGGAGATTCCCTTACCCCTGCCAGCACAGCTTTTAGGCCGACTCATGATTGCAGGTTACAGTATCTTCCTACCTATATTTCAACATATTACAACATATTTCACGTGCCCAACTATTCCCTACATACTAAACTGCTCAAAAGCAAACGTAGACCAATTCGAATTGAATAGAAAGAAAAATGTTGTCATCCTAAGAAATCTCACTTATAGACAAAACTTTAAAATACCTAATAAGTTCATTCTTACCAGACTCCCTAAGAATGTTGTGAGCCTCAAAGTCAGCCTGCCGGAGTGTGCTCAGCACTCCAGTAGTTAGAAAAGTTGGTGTTACATCTATAATGGGTTCTCGGATCTGTGGTCCAAAAATGTACACAACTCTGAAACACAACAGTAGCAGAATAAATCCATAACAACAAACAACCTTGATGAGATCTAATTTTCATTTCATATTTATTACAATAAACAAAAACAAACCTGTTAATATTATGACATATTCGTGGAATAAGTCGGACCAAGAACATGAGGGAATCCCAATGTGGTGCATCCTTACTTGATATTCCGCAAACATAGCTATATGATCGGCAGTCGCCCTGCAAGACAATGTTCAGAGAATTAGAGAACTGTTTCAAAGTTACTTTGGAAATAGACAAGCAGTAAAAAAGCTGCCATGCATCAAAAAGACAAGGGAAAAAAAAAGTTTCCCTTTTCCCTTGCCACCAATTCTTAAGAACACCGCGCTTA
Source organism: Malacoraja senta (assembly GCA_038087875.1). NCBI lineage: Eukaryota > Metazoa > Chordata > Chondrichthyes > Rajiformes > Rajidae > Malacoraja > Malacoraja senta. Next base: position 51,969,587 of record CM075984.1, read on the forward strand.
TGTTCACTCTACATGGCCATGTGATAAAGTGATAAACAATCACTTCTATTGACATTTGAACAGTGATACTATTAAACAAAATAACATACAGCCTTTGGTATTTTCAGTTTGCTGTAAAAAATAAACTTGAATGAATGAATGAATAACTTAAGGCTATTATAAAGACATTTATTTCTGAAAATCCTGTTGGGGGAAAAAAAACTTTAGTGAGTTTGAAATTTGCTAGCCTCTATTGCCATTTCACCATATTGATACTATTATTTTTCCAAAGCAATATTCTATAACACGAGGTTTCTTAGTACAGCACCTATTGGTTTATACCACGACTATTTATGCAATACATGAAAGCTACGAATGTGGTTAAGAAGGACGTCCTGGGTGGTTTGGAGGAGGGGGAGTGCGGGGGGAGGTAAGAACCAACCTGCATTCAGGAGACAAATTGGTCCTTTTGAGATGAGGAAAGGCCCAACCCTTCGTTCACTTGGCTCACAAACTAATACATGTACTTACAGACTATGGATCGCATACCAGCAAACGCCAACCAATTTGCATTTAGTTTAGATACAAATACAGCGCGGAAACAGGCCTTTCAGCCCACCGAGTCCGTGCCGACCAGCGATCCCCGCACACTAGCACTATCCTACACACACTAGGGACAATTTACAATTTTACAGAAGCAAATTAACCTACAAACATGTACGTCTTTGGAGTGTGGGAGGAAACCAGAACACCCAGAGAAAACCCACGCAGGTCACAGGGAGAACGTTCAAACTCCATACAGACAGCACCCGCAGTCAGGATCGAACCCGGGTCTCTGGCACGGTAAGGCAGCAACGCTACCGCTGCGCCACCGTGCTGCCCTCAAATTTTCTTATTTTACTTGATATACAGACTATATTTCTGACTGAACCAAATTAGTTAAGTGTGCAAGTCTCAGCATTTAAATTATGCACTGTACACATGGATTATATTCTTTTAAACTAATAGCACATTAAATTCAATTACCAACTATTTATACTTTCAGAATACATCTGGTGAAACAATTGCATTTTACTCAAACTTCACATTAAAAAATTAAGACTTTAAAAAATGTTTGTGAATTTAGTCGGTCTAGGTTTATTATTGACACATGTACCAGGGTACAGTGAAAAGCTTTGTTTTGCATGCTATGTAAACAGATCAGATGTACCATACACAGATACACAAAACTTTAGAACTTTACTAACCTGTACTCCTACTGTTTTAATGGGCATCAAAAAAGCATTTAGTGAATGCAGGCTTGTAATTTGCAACAGTTTTTCTTGTTCTTCATCACTCATACAGGATTTGACCCTCTGAAGTAAAGTGTGTGGCTGCACAAGAACATATCATTACTGCATAAGATATTTGCATTAGTTTCTGCAAGAACATTGTGTGCTCAAAACAAGCGTAAAGTTTGCAGGAAATATATTCAAAGGGTGTGGATATGACTTGTTATCCCAAATTGATTGATCTGCTTGGCCAATTAAGAGCAGTTTTGAATTCCAGAAGTTAAATCCTCCACCCATCTGATCTTTCCCACTTCTCTTAATATTGGACCACTAACAAACCAGCACACTAACATATACCAGTAGTTTTTTGAACATACAATATACAGGTAAACCAGAGAAACAATTCTACTGTAATTGACGTTAAATAATGATTCCAGGTCTGTTGTGTTTATTTTCTCTCTCAAAGAGCAATTGTGCCACCACGCACAAGTTTTTGACCTAGGCACTGAAGGAAATAGTTTCTCCTTTTTATTGAAACACCTCCATCTGAAATCATCATCATTTTTCACCCGCTGAGCTTCTCCAGCATTTTTGTCTACCTTCGAATTTCCATCATCTGCAGTTCCTTCTTACACATCATCATCTATTAAGTCACTTTTTAATGTGTTTTTCACAGAGAAGTCTTACACATTTCTCGCCTCCTTGCAGAACAAAAATCCTTTACCCCAGTAATAGTCTGGTAAACTGCAAACCAAAGAAATTCACTTTTCTAAACTGTGTTCTCAGCGGTATCCACAATAATCCATCCAAATAGTAACCAATTATTAAAAATCCGACCAACTATTTCATTTACAGTCTCTTGCTGAACGAAGTAACAGAAATGCTTCAACAACTTTATTAGCCAGCGACCATCCTCAGTGTTAAATATGTGTTCACAGATAAATACATCCACACTTTTAAAACTGGCATAGCTTTTCTCGTAATTAAGGCTTAAAATTTTCAGGAAATTAAGGTGACATTAAGCTGCAGGTGACATGTGACAATACAAATACCGTAATCTGCTAGAACCTTTGCACTGCACAAGACATCTTCACTGTTAAAAATATACAGAACATCAGCTCTGTAAACATCCCCTCTACACATTGAAATCAGTTGGATCAAGTTTGCTAAATTAATGGTTTAATAATTTCGATTGCAGTAAAAGTCAAGGAAAAAAAATGGATGTTTACCTTTTTCACACTGGCAGAGAAATCAGCTAAGATTTTCAGAATGTTGTTGGTTTCTGCAAAGTCCTTGCAAATATAAGGCTCATCAGCACAGATTATTCTAATAGCAAGACCGGGGCCTTGAAAAGAAAATTCAAAGTAAAAAATTACATAAAATACTATAAAAGAGACTACATAAAGGCAGGACTGTATTTAATTTACCTGGAAATGGGTGCCTTGAAACAAGATCTTCAGGAAGACCCAGTTCACGGCCCAATGCCCTGACTTCATCTTTGTGAAAATCTTTTAGTGGCTCTATGACTTTGCCCTGCAACAATATATATACACATTGAGCATGTACTCAAACTATGAAATGCAGTTGAAAACTAAATTAACAAACATAAACACATGTATGCAATTGCTTAATGCTAGAACACGGCTGACTATCACAACATAGTCACCGGGCATCTTGATCGGAAAGGACAAGGTGGGCCGAAGTGCCAGTTTTCATGCTGTATGGCTAAGCTACAAAATCACCACAAAATCTGTAGCCAAAGGACGAGGGAAAACCTAAGAATAAAGGATCAACTAATTTAAACTTTGGATGCAAATACCACGTTTTGTTTGAATCATAGGAAACAAACATGCAGAGATAGTTCAGTATTTTTTTTTAATTCAAGAAACAAAGCTGACAAAATTCTACTGACCTCTTCTCTCAATTCTCGTATTAATTCTGTATCATTATGATGAGTTTTGATGACATCCGCTTTCCCGCTTGCCTCGACGGATGCACTTTCAATTAAATCTGGCCTTAAAGTACCTTGCGCAAGAAAGACTTCTTCAGGTTTTAGATTCATTTCCCCAATTACTTCATTCGCCACCTACAAAAACAATTTCGAAAAAGCATTGGTACTTAACATGCTTCACACAATTTTAAATTCTCAGCTGTAATTTTGAATGCACAAACATTGGTTTAATTAATATTATAGGGTTCATTCAAAAGTACCTTCACAAAAGTATCTCCTATTATTTTTCTTTTCTCTTCTGGATTTGTTGTCATATTTAGAGTTTTGCTTATTCTCTTCCTTGGAGTTCTGTCTTCTTCTGAAATTGGAAGAGTTGTTGTCCCGTTGTAGAATGCATGTGCTGCATTAATCACTGAAAGTTTAAATATACTATTACTCTGCAGAATAAATGCGTACAAGTTTGTAGATTAAATGGCTTGGTATAAGTGTAAATTGTCCCGAGCGGTGTAGGCTAGTGCTAAGGGATCGCTGGTCGGTGCGGATTCGTTGGGCCGAAGGGCCTGTTTCCGCGCTGTATCTCTAAACTAAACTAAAATAAACAGAATTGTATTCTTTAAACAATTGTATTCTTTAAATTCAATTTAAAATTGAATGCAACATGCGAAAGCTGTATGTGCATTTAATTACATTTGCTATACAAAGAAAACATTTTTGCCCAAAAGAGATTGCTTCAAACTTTTATTTAGTGAACTAATATAATGGGTAAAAGCTTAAATTACCGGTTCTTATGCTCTCACTTTGGGTATATATGCTTCTTTGTAGCCTCCCTATATTCTCTGCAGAACCCTATATCCTGCTTATGCTTGGCTCATCAGCTAATTTAGCAATCTTATGCCTTTATACAAGTTATATAAATTAATTGCAAGTAGTTGATGCCATAGTGATACTTCACTCGTTACAAGTTACCAAACAGATTTATACTTAACCTGCTTCCCTCTCGCCATCCAGTTTTCTATCGACGACAATTACCACCTATACAAGCTTTTATTTTTTAAGTCACCCAAGATGTGGTATCTTATGAAATATCATCTGGAAACCCAAGTATATCCATATATCCACCAGTTCCTTTTACCAAGAGCACTTTACTTCTTCAATTAACTCCAAGGTAATCAAGACAGTTTTCCATTTGCAAAACAAGATCAACTGCTTGATTACATTGAATTTTCCAAACTGCTCAAAGTTTTTAATAGTAGCGTTAACACTTTCCCTGATAGAAGTAAAGCCAACGGGCCTAGTTTCCTGAAATGTTTCTCCCTTTTGTTTTTGATTGAAAGGAATTATGCTTGCAACTTTCCAATCTCCTGGATCGAACTGCAGATCTGGGAATTTCGGAAAGATAATACCATTGCATCAACTATCTCATTAGCCACTACTTTCAAGGCAAGGACGAGACATCAGTATGCGACCACATCAATTTATTCAGTACCACATCCTGAGTGATTATATTTCCATCTCCCCTCTCTCCACAACCTCTCTTCCCCGATTTCCAGTGAGCGAAGTCAACACTTTCAACATTTCTCCCTACAGTGCCAGAATGTTGAGCCTCTGAGCTGTAACACCACTGGAGTTCTACTGCAGGATTACGACATTTCCACCACAGCCATAAATGATACCTGGAATCTTCGAAACCCTTCACTCAATTATTTTTGCATTATCTTTCCCAACTTCAAAACCCTTCAGAACTTTCAATCATTAACCTACCCATGCACCCCACGTCTTAACCTTCTCTGCTTCAGTGGAAATGGTGTAACCATCTCAAATCACTCCTCAGAACTAGGATTTACTTTCATTGACATCATCCTAGTTTGGACTTGTACTACACAATTAACTACACATATTCAAAGGTTCCGAGATAGATATTTTCATAAATCTGAACAGATCAATAACGTTATTCATTTAAATCAGTCCAAACTGTTTTGATTTTTACCTTTGACTTTAATACCAAGTTTTTTCAAGGCTTCTTCCACACACTGACTTTCTCTTTTCCGCATGAAACCATTGTCTATGTGAAGAGCGATAACTTGATCTGGTTTCAGAGCCTTATTCAACAAGGCTGTGCACACAGTAGAATCTACACCTCCACTCAGCAAAACCTGTGGAGCAAGAGTTCACTTTCTTAAGGGTGAGGCTCAGTTTATTGAAGCAAATATTTGCTGGTAAATTACATTCCTCATTGTAGATATGTTATGCTATTAATGGAGCTTACCAAAACTTTGGAATGCCCAACTTTCCTTTGTATTTCTTGTATGCATTCTGCTTCTCTATTCTGGACCGTGAATGTTCCACTGCAACCAGCTATATCAAACAAGAAATTCTTCAAAATGTCTTTGCCATGCTGTGTCAGATCTACTTCTGGGTGAAACTGTACACCATAGAGCTTCTTGGTCTCATTTGCTATTGCTATGTAACATTAAAACAAAATTACCATTACAACATGATTTTTTGAGATACAATCTACTGTAAATTAATTACATCAAACCAAGATGAAATTAAGTAATATTTTAAAAGTAATATGTTGAAAATGTTTGGAAATAACAGTTTGATTATACATAAACCAAGACGATTACAACAATATTCAAATAGGTGAGCATGGTCAACTATACGTATTGTGGAAGCTGGAGGTTCCTCCAAACCTACTTAATTTCAGATTCTTCCCCTGTAGAAGGTTTCTACACCAAGAAATTACCTCAAATGGTGGACGATTGGGTCTGGAATATTAAATAGTCAAGGGGACTACACTGGAAAAAGTTTTAAATGTCTCCTACGTCACAGGAGATGCTCAGTTTTACCTTTTTTTTTTTTTTTTTAAGTGGAGGCTCACCACTTTAGGGATCACCTGTCAATAGGGAGCTGTCCACCAGGTCAACTACAAGAGCTCTGGAATGCATTACACTCATCACTTCACTGTGTGGCTCTAGAAGCTGATGCCAAAGCTTCATTGCAATTGGGTACAATAGACAATAGGCGCAGGAGTAGGCCATTCTGCCCTTCGAGCCAGCACCGCCATTCAATGTGATCATGGCTGATCATCCTGCCTTCTCCCCATATCCCCTGACTCCGTAAGAGCCATATCTAGCTCTCTCTTGAAAGTATCCAGAGAACCGGCCTGCACCGCCCTCCAAGGCAGAGAATTCCACAGACTCACAACTCCCAGTGAGAAAAAGTGATTCCTCATCTCCGTTTTAAATGGCTTACCCCTTATTTTTAAACTGTGGCCCCCTGGTTCTGGACTCCCCCAACATCGGGAACATGTTTCCTGCCTCCAGCGTGTCCAAACCCTTAATAATCTTATATGTTTCAATAGGATCCCCTCTAATCCTCCTAAACTCCAGAGTATACAAGCTCAGCCGTTCCATTCTCTCAGCATACGACAGTAAACCTACGCTGCACTCCCTCAATAGCAGCTGAATAAAAGTCACCACACACACACACGCACACAGTCATCACTGTGGGAAAGCAGTGTAGCCAAGAGGTCATTCTAAACCAATGTCTATCACAATGCAATAAAAATCACAAACATGATAAAACCTGGATCAAAAACGATTTCCACTGTGACACAAGTGTACCTGCTGCAATGTTTCCAGACTGCGCAACCACTTTGAAGCCTTCTGCCACTTTATCCACACTGTCACCATGAGTGAGCAGCACAAGCTCGTCTTTCTGCAGACCTCTAATGAAAGAAGAGATGCAATGTATACAAAAACGAAACTTTGTTAATTTATTTAAATTGTATAATCTCAAACCATGACCTCGTTTAAACTGAATCTTAAAACTGCAAGCATGTCCTAATGAAAGAAGCCATCTGTACCTGAATAGTGAACAACTATTGTCTACATTTATTGTAAACACACCATCCTCCCTCATATTCTTTCTGTGCACTGTACCTCCAAAAACTTTATTCATCATCTGTAAAATAAAAACATTGTTATGCTTTAATTGTCCCCCACATAATATTTGCAATTGCATTTTTTTTGTAATGTAGAAGACAATATAAGAATAGATCATATTAGTAGAGGCCTTATTTCATACCACATAACAGATTCCATGTTGAATACAAATTAATGGATGAATGCGTGATGTTCTTCACTTTGAATTTAAACACCTACAGTGCCCTCCCTAATGTTTGGGACAAAGACCCATCATTTATTTGTCTCTGTACTCCACAATTTGAGATTTATAATAGAAAAAAATCACATGTCATTAATGTGCACATTGTCAGATTGGATTTTTGTACACATTTAGGTTTCACCATGCAGAAATTACAGCTGTGTTTATACATAGTTCTTTCTCCCCCCCACCCCCCAATTTCAGGGCACCATAATGTTTGGGACACATGGCTTCACAGGTGTTTGTAATTGCTCAGGTGTGTTTAATTGCCTCCTTCATGCAGGTATAAGAGAGCTCTCAGCACCTAGTCTTTCCATCACCTTTGGAAATTTTGATTGCTGTTTATCAACATGAGGACCAAAGTTGTGCCAATGAAAGTCAAAGATGCCATTATGAGACTGAGAAACACGAATAAAACTGTTACAGACATCAGTCAAAGCTTAGGCTCACCAAAATCAACTGTTTGGAACATCATTAAGAAGAGAGCACTGGTGAGCTTACTAATCACAAATGGACTGGCAGGCCAAGGAAGACCTCCACAGAATTCTCTCTATAATAAAGAAAAATCCCCGAACACGTGTCCGACAGATCAGAAACACTCTTCAGGAGTCAGGTGTGGATTTGTCAATGACTACTGTCCACAGAATACTTCTTGAACAGAAATACTGAGGCTACACGGCAAGATGCAAACCACAGGTTAGCTGCAAAAATAGGATGGCAGGTTACAGTTTGCCAAGAAGTACTTAAAAGAGCAACCACAGTTCGGGAAAAAAGGTCTTGTGGACAGATGAGACGAAGATTAACTTATATCAGAGTGATGGCAAGAGCAAAGTATGGACGAGAGAAGGAACTGCCCAAGATACAAAGCATACCACCTCATCTGTGAAACACGGTGGTGGGGGTGTTATGGCCTGGGCATGTATGGCTGCTGAAGGTACTGGCTCACTTATCTTCATTGATGATACAACTGATGATGGTTGTAGCATAATGAATTCTGAAATGTATAGACACATCCTATCTGCTCAAGTTCAAACAAATGCCTCAAAACTCATTGGCCGGCAGTTCATTCTACAGCAAGACAATGATCTCAAATCACCCGATCTGAACCCAATTGAGCATGCAATTTATATGCTGAAGAGAAAACTGAAGAGGACTAGCATACGGTAAAGATGGCTGCAATACAGGCCTGGCAGAGCATCACCAGAGAAGACACCCAGTAACTGGTGATGTCCATGAATCGCAGACTTCAAGCAGTCATTGCATGCAAAGGATATGCAATAAAATACTAAACATGACTACTTTCATTTACATGACATTGCTGTGTCCCAAACATTATGGTGCCCTGAAATAGGGGGGGGGGGGGGGGACTACGTATAAACACTGCTGTAATTTCTACATGGTGAAACCAAAATGTATTAAAATGGTCTTTATTAAAATTTGACAATGTGCACTTTAACCACATGTGATTTTTTCTATTACAAATCTCAAATTGTGGAGTACAGAGGCAAATAAATAAGTGATGGGACTTTGTCCCAAACATTATGGAGGGCACAGTATATTAACAATCTGAACGTGCACCATACCTGCATGCCGTAGCAGATTCCGAGAACAGGTTTCCCAATTGTAAAGATTGCTGGATCAAACCAGGGAGCATCTTCTGCATAGACTGAACTTGGGCCCCCAGATATAATGATAGCTCTGCAAAACATTTTTTTTTTTTATAAACAGAAATTCAAATTAAAGAGAAACATTTAAATAAAAAGAAAACTTGCAATGAAATTAATCAGCTCAGCTCAAATAAAATTAGCAATTTAGTTTATTCTAACAAAGGTGGAATTAAACACAAAAGAATGGAACATTCTGTGCAACAAAGAACAAGCAGAGTAAACTTTGAAACAAAGTATAGACAAAGTTCATGCTTTATTTTTAAAAACTTCAGCCTCAACAATTGAGAGACTTTTTAGTGCATGAGAATAAAATAATTAAAAAATGCTAATGAAACTGGGATAAGGACCTTTAATTTTCAGTTCGGTTTGTTTCCATGATGCATGACTATGAGCGAATACAGATCTCAAATGTGCTGCTAAGTTCACATACTGCCAATGGCAAATCTCACTCTTTAACTGATTAAAAAATGTACATAACTTGTCTAAAGGAACATGCCATGCCAACAGATATACCTCATAACCGAGTTTAATGCTAAATTAATTTTTAATTTCAATTCCATTATTCATTTGAACTATTGGAGCTTTGTCATAATTGAATAGCTTTTTTTTTTTTAAATCATCCTGCAGTTAAGGTCATTCAATTCCATTTAGCAACAGATGACTGGCAAATGCAGATTTCACTACAAAGGCAACTTTTTAAAATGCTGCACGGTTTCCTTTGAACGCCTTCAAAAAATGGTCACAGGAGATGCAAACATGCATGTGGCTTTCAATGTCAGTTTTGAGAAGCAGGAAAAACAGACACAAGTTCCTTGGTGTGTACTCAACGATACAGTCCAGGCACTGCTGACTTACAAAATTGTTTGTAATTTGCTTCAACAAGAGGGAAACAGAATGAATTGTACAAACTTCTTTGAATACATGTGGAGATGTACTTTCCCCAAACTGATTTTGGGGCATAGATGGACCAAATGCACAACCTCTCTCTCTCCCAGAGGTGGCAATCACGAACTAATCAATTAAGGTGATGGGGTAAGATTTAATCGGAAGCCATGGGGCAACTTTTTCCATACAGAACGTGGTATATATATGGAACAGCTGCCAGAGGAAGAGGCTGTGGCAGATACAATAACAACATTTGGATTGGTATATGGATATTAACAATTTAGACGAATATTGGCCAAAGTCGAGCAAATGTATCTAGCTTGGGTGGACATGTGGGTCAGAATGATGCATTGAGCTGAAGGGCCTGTTTCCACGCTGTATGACTCCACGAATCTCTACAAATATTTGTGCAGTATGAAGAGAAAGTATCAACTATTTCACAGTGGAGTTGTGAATATCTGGTTTATCTACACCAGAGGTGATAATATTTAGCTGCTGCTTGGGCTCAAGAAATAGATTTTTGAACATCGAGGAAATTAAAGAGATTATAGAGCAAAGAGGCAGAGTAGATGCTATCACATCCTCCGCAAAACACAAGTTTACATTATTGAATGCGATAAATTATATATTAAAAAAAAGTAAAAGGAAGAACACATGAATCCAATTAATCTGCACTAAAAGCCAATTCTTACCTAAAACCATTTTCTTTGATTGCAAAAGCAGGTGTCTCTAGTGGCAGAATTTCTGACTGTACAAAAAGTTCTCTCACACGCCGGTCGATTACTTTTCCATACTGAGCTCCTGCATCAAGTATCACTAAAGCTCCTTCATATTGATGTCGAGCATCCTTGATGTCTCTTCCAGGACTCTCCTGATCAAACGGAAAACAACATCAGAGAAAACTTCAAAACGTAAAAAGAAATTCTGCTAAAGATGCAATACCTACTATCTTGCTTTCGTGAGAAGTAATAAAAAAGATACCAGAATGGACTCAAATCGAAATTCTTATTGCAAGGGTACAGTGTAAATGATTTAATTCATGATCCAATTCTACCGACAGACAGGCATCAGAGAGGGGCTGTTTCAAGCCTGGAGTTGATTTGTAATGGCTTGTTTTAAATGGTATTAAACAATTTCCTCCTTATTGGAAACCACATGCCTAATTTTTGAATTACATTTTAAACTGCAGGAGGATGAAGATGGTTTGGCCATCAGGGAGAAAAGCAGCGATTAGAATTTAATCCAAGGGGTGCAAGATGAAACATATGGGGAGTAGCAACAAGGCAAGAAAATAAGACAGAATACCAAATAATGTCGAGGAACAAAAGGATACTATGCTTTAAAGGTGTACAAGTCATCTCCACTTAATGAATGTCTGATTTGTGTCCAACCCATTCACATGAATGAGCTTTTGCGAGAGCTGCAGGTCGGATTCCCTAACTACTGTAGGGGAAGTCCACTCTTAAACCCCATCTCCAATCCCGATTCCTAGAGTGTACTAAAAGTAAAATACTCCGTGAATGAGCATCCTCAGCCCTCCGCATACAAGACTTAAGTTCCATCCTCCAACCCAAAATCACTTGTATTGGCACTACAATCTCCTTGAACCAAAACTAGCCTACCAAGGCTAATGCAGCTCAAATTTACAATCTACCTTAAAGCATTATAAATAATCCATTCAAACAGTTGAGACTAATTACTTTGAAGAATATACACACTTACAATTCTCCTACATGGTAAGTTCAATCCTCTTTTTGGAAAAAAGATAAACATAAAATTGACCGTAACAGATCACTGTCATACAGGGGAATCAGTTGTACAGGGCCCTAGTGAGACCACACCTGGAGAATTGTTTGCAGTTTTGGTCTCCAAATTTGAGGAAGACCATTCTTGCTATTGAGGGAGTGCAGCGTAGGTTCACGAGGTTAATTCCCGGGATGACAGAACTGTCATATGTTGATAGAATGGAGCGGCTGGGCTTGTATACTCTGAAATATAGAAGGATGAGAGGGTATCTTATTGAACCATAAGATTAAGGGATTGGACACGCTGGAGGCAGGAAACATGTTCCCGATGTTGAGGGAGTCCAGAACCAGGGGCCACAGTTTAAGAATAAGGGGTAAGCCATTTAGAACGGAGATGAGGAAAAACTTTTTCACAGAGGGTTGCGAATCAGTGGATTTCTCTGCCTCAGAAGGCTGTGGAGGCCAAATCTCTATGCTTTCAAGAGAGTTGGATAGAGCTCTTAAAAATAGCGGAGTCGGGATATGGGGAGAAGGCTGGAACGGGGTACTGATTGGGGATGATCAGCCATGATCACATTGAATGGCAGTGCTGGCTCGAAGGGCCGAATGGCCTGCTCCTGCACCTATTGTCTATAAAACTGAAATAGTTCAAAGAGAGAAATTCTATTCTATCAACATATGACAGTCCCGCCATCCCAGGAATTAACATCGTGAACCTATGCTGCACTCCCTCAATAGCAAGAATGTCCTTCCTCAAATTTAGAGACCAAGACCAAAATCCACATGCAAACATGACAATATAAGCCTGAAAATAAATGGTAAAATGTTAAAGAAAGAAAAAAATGGGAAAACATTGAGGGACTGAAATAAAACAATTATACTGGAAAAAATAGCTCAGCAGTGAAAAATATTTAACACTGACTGAAACAAAAACTAACAATCAAAATAAATGAAATAAGAGACAAGGCCAAGAGTGAAGCAAAAGAAAATGTCATCTTAAGGCAGTTCTGCTACAAAGCATGTTTTTTGTAACTTGAACTGGATACAAGTGATTGATGAATTATGGAATTTGTTTTTGTATGCATGAGCCCAATTGGTTATAACACATTTTTATTGTGAACTAGAAACCCACACAAGAATTACTTTCGAAATTGACAAGCAGAAAAGAAAGTTGTCTCGAAAATAAAATTCAAGGAATTCAAACTCTTTCCCCCTGCAGTAACCATTATCTCTGAAGAACAATTTGTCAGTGTCACAGCAGGCGGGCATTGAAATTGACAAGAATCACTTTCATTCACACTTGCACAACCATGCTCTGCGAGTTCGGTATTCCAAAAAAACAAAAGGAATCATGGGATTTGTCAAAGGTCAATCGCGATATAGAAAAAGCAAATGAAGCGCTGGCTGTATAAAATGTGTATAAATTCTTATCTATATTCATAATTTATGTGTAAAAATATATTTAATCTGAGGAATGGGGGTGCCAGGTAGCAGGAGAGCGGGGTGTAACAGCGAGAGAGAGGGGGCAGATGCGAGTGGGAGACAGGGGGAGAGACATTCTCGGCAGCTGTGCTGCTGTGCCCACACAGAACCGCGCCTCATCCGCAGCCAGGATCGAACCCGGTTCCCCGGCGCCGCAAGCATTGCCGAACTGCGACTGGACCATCATCGTCGCCCCCCCCCCCCCCCGAGTGTCCCATCCCCACCCGGGGGGCGACCCCGGACCGACAGTACACCAGCCCGGAGCAGCGGCAGCCCCAGGCCCACAGCCAGCGGGGAGAAGCAGCGCCAAACCCAACTCAACTTCACCTGCCCCGCCGGGCCAACCGACAGCCCCAGACCGACGGGACACCGGCCTGGAGCAGCAGCGGCCCCAGGCCCACAGCCAGCGCGGAGAAGAAGCGCCAACTCCAGCCTAACCCCGCTCCAACTCCTGAGGAACCCCACTCCCCAAAGGGCCGGGACCGCCAGCCACAACCCCCGCCCCACCCAGCGGCCGCCGGCCACAAAACACTGCAGCAACTCAGCGGGGCAGGCAGCATCCCCGGAGAAAAGGAATGGGTGACATTTTGGTTCGAGGCCCTCCTCCAGAGATGTTGCCTGACGCGCCGAGCCACCACAGCACTCCGTGTGCATCCCCGCCGATGACCGGCGCTCGGCCCTCGCCAGCACCGAGGGGGCCAAACGGCAGCCACTGGACAAGGCGAGAGGCGCAGCCGACGGTCCCCGGCCCGCCGGTGCAGAGCCGAGCCAGAGCCACACGGACCCCCCCCCCCCCCACCCCCACCTCTCCGGCCGCCCCCGGACATGGACGGGACACCCGGGGAAGGGACGGGGACGGCCCAGCAGCAACTCAACAGCGCCCGCAACGCCGGAGACCTGGGCCCAACGCCGACCACGAACAAAACGCAGGCTTGCACACACGCAGCAGCACAGCTGCCGAGAATGTTTATCGCGAGTGACCCATGGCCTGGGCATGCGCAGTCGGAATACCGAACTCGCTTATTAAACAATGTGAATAACCTTATAACCATTTTAAAAATCTTAGTATTTGAAAATCCTGCAGGAAAAATTATTATCTAGCCCTAATCTCTTTTCCTCATCAACACTATTACTTCCCCAACATGGTTTTCTACGATGCAAGGTTTCTTAAGAACACAGCTATTGTTACAGCAGAGCTACCTGTATTAAGTTTATACAAAGTTTAAGGAAAGTGAAAAATTATGAAACCCACAAAGAGCTAAGAATTGAATTTAGAATTTTATAGGCGATAAAGTAATCAAAGATCAGAATTGTGCTCTTAAATGACACAAAAGAACTATAGCATAAATGTTATTAAATTGATTAACAAGGTAGACATGACATTTGAAAAGACCAATATAGTCGAGACTCAGAGGGAAAGAAAACTCGATTTGATTAAAGTAATAATGTAAATGTAATTGTGTGTTGTCCCTACTATATTTGGTTTTGTTTTATTCTGCTTATATGTTTTGTAACCTGATTATTAAATTTTGTAAGGCGTCCTTGAGAGTCTTTGAAAGGCGCCCATAAGTATAATGTTAAATTTTTTTTTTTAAAAATTAAAAAATTTAAAAAAAGCAACCAGTGGCTTACATTTCTTGAGGGGGAAAATTAAACCCACAGATTATGTTAAACCTACATAAAATTCTGACCAGACCAATATTAACATGCACAATATTTCCGCAAAAACAACAAATATGGGGTAACAATATATGCACTGGAGAAGGTTCAGACAATAAGAAATACTTATGCTAAAACTGAGCAATCTCACATTTTAAATCAACCAATGAATTCAGAAAAAAATGCAAAGTAGTAAAAATCCATTGTGCAGGGTTTTATTTAAAGACAAAAAGTGCTGGAGCAACTCAGTGGATCAGGCAGCATCTCTGGAGAACATAGCTAGGCGATGTTTTGGGTCGGGACCCTCTCCTCATATTTCTTACATTTTTAAGCTTTACAAGGATAAAGGAAGAGGTTATGCTTATTGAGTTATTTCAAAAAAGGGAAAGAAGCTCATGTGAGCAGGAATGCCACGGTGGAGATAAGGCAGAATAGTCTTTTCTCATGATATTCAATATCGAGATTTTGGAGTCAGATAATGACTGGTACTTGCTCTTGATTTTGAGAATTGTCCGTTTTTTATGGGGTCAGAACGAAGAGATACGTTTGTATCATAAGTCTCTCAAACAGAACAGATGTAAGAGGTTCTGAGCATGAGAAAAGTACAAGTAATAGCAAAGATCTTGAAATAAACCAAAGAATCCTTGCTGATATACAAAAAGAGGCTACTTTGCAGTAGTTCTGATTTATCACATCTCTAAAGTATCCACACTCAAGTATTACAATTTCAAAACTAAGTTTGATATTGCAGTCCATTATAATACAGGGCAATATAGATAATTTATGAATTTTCTTGTTAAGTTGTCTAATTTATTTACCTAGCGTTGTAACCTTCAGAGAATCGGTATCTATGATATCCAAGCCGTTTTTTTTTTAAACCAAAAACTTTAATATCTACAAGATAGAACGTGGTTCCTTTCAAAACCTGCCCGATTACAAAATTATGTACGTACTATTAATTTTGCTCCCACCCCACAAGACTTGTATGTTATCATGCCAATAATGGTGAGAGGAACTTTGTTTGAATGCTTATCTAAGATCTGTCCAAGTGCTTATGTATGGTGATGTATGCTTATGTTTACTGAACGGTATACAAAAATGAATTTCACTGTACCTCGGTACATGTGACAAATAAAGTACCATACCGGAGCAGAACCTAACTTCAGCAGGTCCAGACTGATCGCTGCCTTCCCTCTCTGGCCCCAAGCTGCTGGGACTCCACTCTGCAGCATAACAAGTTGCTAACACATGGGACTGCACCGGGAATGGAGTCTGGGCCCTCGCCAGCCGCTGCCCAGGCCAGGGCGAGCACAAGCAGCACCCGCACCTCCAGGCATCAGCCTCGACTTATCCTTATGCCCAGGCGTGCGCCTGGTCGGCCTAGCCAAGGGAAGGAGAAACTGACCTTGGAGTCGCCGTTGCACAGCGCCATAGATATCGCTCGGACCCCGCCGTCACCGACTGCACCAGCCGCGGCTTTTGCGCCCACAATGCGAGGCAGGCCCATACTCCACCGCGTTTCACCGGCTCCTCCCTCGCCCCGGACCCGCTGCCCCGCCGCTGGGAAAGACTGCTGAGCACAGCCAACAACAAACAGCTTTTTGTGCCTATCTTAAGTTTGGTATATATGATGATAGGCACAAAGGTTGGAATAAGACACAAAAAGCTGGAGTGACTCAGCGGGACATGCAGCATCTCTAGAGAGAAAGAATGGGTGACATTTCGGGTCGAGACATGTCAGGGGAAAGGGAAACGAGAGATATAGACGATGATGACGAGAGATAAAGAACAATGACTTAAAGATACGCAAAAAAGAAATGATGATAAAGGAAACATGACATTGCTCGCTATTTGTTGGGTGTGAAGCTAGTGTGACTTGGGTGGGGAAGAGATGGAGAGGGAGGGGAAAGTAACTCAGTTTTCAGTTTAGTATTCAGCAGGTCAGGGAGCATCTCTGGAGAGAAGGAATGGGTGAGGTTTCGGGTCGAGATCAGAAGGCAGTGGAGGCCAAATCTCTGTTTGCTTTCAAGAGAGTTGGATAGAGCTCTTAAAGATAGCGGAGTCAGGGGATATGGGGTAAAGGCAGGAACAGGGTACTGAGTGTGGATGATCAGCCATGATCACAGTGAATGGCAGTGCTGGCTCGAAGGGCCGAATGGCCTACTCTTGCACCTATTGTCTATTAATCAAACCTTCAGGTGACAGATAACTGTTTCAAAAGTTTAAGTGTATGGAAATGTTTCACAGCATAGTGTTAAAAACAGGGAACTCTCGCAGTGCCCCCAAGATTTCTCCTCATTGCGTTCAGGATATTTACTAAAAATTATACACAAAACTGAAGTAGTTCAAAGAGAGAAATTCTATTCTATCAACATACGCCATCCAAGGAATTAACCTCGTGAACTACGCTGCACTCCCTCAATAGCAAGAATGTCCTTCCTCAAATTTAGAGACCAAGACCAAAATGCCCAAACCTGATAATGAATCCACATGCAAACCTGACAATACAAGCCTGAAAATAAATGGTAAAATGTTAAAGAAAGAAAAAAATGGGAAAACATTGAGGGACTGAAATAAAACAATTAAACTGGAAAATAGCACAGCAGTGAAAAATATTTAACACTGACTGAAACAAAAACTAACAATCAAAATAAATGAAATAAGAGACAAGGCCAAGAGTGAAGCAAAAGAAAATGTCATCTCAAGGCAGTTCTGCTACAAAGCATGTTTTTTGTAACTTGAACTGGATACAAGTGATTGATGAATTGGGGTTTTTTTTTGTATGCATGAGCCCAATTGGTTATAACACATTTTTATTGTGAACTAGAAACCCACACAAGAGTTACTTTGGAAATTGACAAGCAGAAAAGAAAGTTGTCTCGACAAATAAAATTCAAGGAATTCAAACTCCTTCCCCCTGCAGTAATTAGACACCATTGTCTCCGACGAACAGTTTGTCAGTGTCACAGCAGGCGGGCATTGAAATTGACAAGAATCACTTTCATTCACACTTGCACAACCATGCTCTCTATAAGCGAGTTCGGTATTCCAAAAAACGAAAGGAATCATGGGATTTGTCACACGTCATTCGCGATAAAGAAAAAGCAAATGTATAAAATGTGTATAAATTCTTATCTTTATTCATAATTTATGTGTAAAAATATATTTAATCTGAGGAATGGGGGTGCCAGATAGCGGGAGAGCGGGGTGTAACAGCGAGAGAGAGGGGGCAGATGCGAGTGGGAGACAGGGGGAGAGACATTCTTGGCAGCTGCGCTGCTGTGCCCACACAGACCCGCGCCTCATCCGCAGCCAGGATCGAACCCAGTTCCCCGGTGCTGCAAGCATTGCCGAACCGCCACAGGACCGTCATCGCCCCCCCTCCGCACAGGCTGCAAGTCCGGGGCCGCCCCCGGACAGGGACGAGACACCCGGGAAGGGACGGTGATGGCCCAGCAGCAACTCAACAGCGCCCGCAGCGCCGGAGACCCGGGCCCAACCCCGACCACAGACAAAATGCAGGCTTGCACACACGCAGCAGCACAGCTGCCGAGAATGTTTATCGTGAGTAACCTATGGCCTGGGCATGCGCAGTCGGAATACCGAACTCGCTTATTAAACAATGTGAATAACCTGAAAACCATTTTAAAAATCTTAGTATTTGAAAATCCAGCAGGAAAAATTATTATCTAGCCCTAATCTCTTTTCCTCATCAACACTATTACTTCCCCAACATGGTTTTCTACGATGCAAGGTTTCTTAAGAACACAGCTATTGTTACAGCAGAGCTACCTGTATTAAGTTTATACAAAGTTTAAGGAAAGTGAAAAATTATGAAACCCACAAAGAGCTAAGAATTGAATTTAGAATTTTATAGGCGATAAAGTAATCAAAGATCAGAATTGTGCTCTTAAATGACACAAGGAAAGAACTATAGCATAAATGTTATCAAATTGATTAACAAGGTAGACAGGACATTTGAAAAGATCAATATAGTTGAGACTCAGAGGGAAAGAAACTCGATTTGATTAAAGTAATAATGTAAATGTATAAAAAGCCAACCAGTGGCTTACATTTCTTGAGGGGAAAAATTAAACCCACAGATTATGTTAAACCTACATAAAATTCTGACCAGACCAATATTGACATGCACAATATTTCCGCAAAAACAACAAATATGGGGAAACAATATATGCACTGGAGAAGGTTCAGACAATAAGAAATACTTATGCTAAAACTGAGCAATCTCACATTTTAAATCAACCAATGAATTCAGGTAAAAAAATGCAAAGTAGTAAAAATCCATTGTGCAGTTTTCTTTTTAAGACAAAAAGTGCTGGAGCAACACAGCGGATCAGGCAGCATCTCTGGAGAACATAGCTAGGCGATGTTTTGGGTCGGGACCCTTCCTCAGATTTCTTACATTTTTAAGCTGAACAAGGAGAAAGGAAGAGAATATTTCAATTGAGTTATTTCAAAAAGGGAAAGAAGCTCATGTGAGCAGGAATGCTATGGTGAAGATAAGGCAGAATAGTCTTTTCTCATGATATTCAATATCATGATTTTGGAGTCAGAAAATGAATGGTACTTGCTCTTGATTTTGAGAATTGTCCGTTTTTTTATGGGGTCAGAACGAAGAGATACGTTCTGAGCATGAGAAAAGTGCAAGTAATAGCAAAGATCTTGAAATAAACCAAAGAATCCTTGCTGAAATATACAAAATTAAATGCTCAGTTTGTGGAGGCTACTTTGCAGTAGTTCTGATTTATCACATCTCTAAAGTATCCACACTCAAGTATTACAATTTCAAAACTAAGTTTGATATTGCAGTCCATTGTAGAACAGGGCAATATAGATAATTTATGAATTTTCTTGTTGAGTTGTCCAATTTATTTACCTAGCGTTGTAACCTTCAGAGAATCGGTATCTATTGATATCCAAGCCGATTTTTTTTTTAACCCAAAACTTAAAAATCTACAAGATAGAACGTGGTTCCTTTCAAAACGTGCCCTATTACAAAATTATGTACGTACTATTAATTTTGCTCCCACCCCACAAGACTTGTATGTTATCATGCCAATAATGGTGAGAGGAAGTCATCTTCCTCTGGTAACCTCTGGCATTAAGGAAGATGAGGCGTGAACTCACTCGGATAGAAAACCCCTCATACAGCTTGCCCACCATCCCGTGAAAAAGTGTGGGTCCATTTTTCAGCACACAATGTTTGAATGCTTATCTAAGATCTGTCCAAGTGCTTATGTATGGTGATGTATGCTTATGTTTACTGAACGGTATACAAAAATGAATTTCACTGTACCTCGGTACATGTGACAAATAAAGTACCATACCGGAGCAGAACCTAACTTCAGCAGGTCCAGACTGATCGCTGCCTTCCCTCTCTGGCCCCAAGCTGCTGGGACTCCACTCTGCAGCATAACAAGTTGCTAACACATGGGACTGCACCGGGAATGGAGCCTGGGCCCTCGCCAGCCGCTGCCCAGGCCAGGGCGAGCACAAGCAGCACCCGCACCTCCAGGCATCAGCCTCGACTTATCCTTATGCCAGGCGTGCGCCTGGTCGGCCTAGCCAAGGGAAGGAGAAACTGACCTTGGAGTCGCCGTTGCACAGCGCCATAGATATCGCTCGGACCCCGCCGTCACCGACTGCACCAGCCGCGGCTTTTGCGCCGACAATGCGAGGCAGGCCCATACTCCACCGCGTTTCACCGGCTCCTCCCCTCGCCCCGGACCCGCTGCCCCACCGCTGGGAAAGACTGCTGAGCACAGCCAACAACAAACAGCTTTTTGTGCCTATCTTAAGTTTGGTATATATGATGATAGGCACAAAAGGTTGGAATAAGACACAAAAAGCTGGAGTAACTCAGCGGGACATGCAGCATCTCTAGAGAGAAAGAATGGGTGACATTTCGGGTCGGGACATGTCAGGGGAAAGGGAAACGAGAGATATAAACGATGATGACGAGAGATAAAGAACAATGACTTAAAGATACGCAAAAAAGAAATGATGATAAAGAAAACATGACATTGCTCGCTGTTTGTTGGGTGTGAAGCTAGTGTGACTTGGGTGGGGGAGAGATGGAGAGGGAGGGGAAAGTAACTCAGTTTTCAGTTTAGTATTCAGCAGGTCAGGGAGCATCTCTGGAGAGAAGGAATGGGTGAGGTTTCGGGTCGAGATCCTTCTCTCCAGAGATGTTGCCTATCCTCCTGAGTTACTCCAGCACTTTGTATCTATCTTCAAAAGTAAACACCAGATATTTAAAGCAGAAAGATTTTGAATTTCAAATCCAGGTTACAGGTTGAAGCAGAACGTATGTAAATATTCAAGATTACACTGGATACATTGGTGAAGGAAAATGAGTTGAAGGACATGGGAAGAGGGTGAGTAAATATTTAAAAAACGTTGTTCACATGGAAGGTAAACCAACAGATTGATTGAAA
Source organism: Malacoraja senta (assembly GCA_038087875.1). Taxonomy (NCBI): domain Eukaryota; kingdom Metazoa; phylum Chordata; class Chondrichthyes; order Rajiformes; family Rajidae; genus Malacoraja; species Malacoraja senta. The sequence goes on from CM075984.1 coordinate 51,990,851, forward strand.
CAAACCATTTGTCTCACTGTTGTAACTTCTACATGTGCATTTACTGTAAGTCGGAAAATGAGGAAAGTGACATCAAACTTATATTTTTATTAAGATATGGAATGTTCCTGTTATGGTGTAGTACAGTAAAATTCTGATAATGCAGCACTCTCAGGATTGGTGTTTATTGGTCTTTATTAATAACACACTCCTAATTTGCTTTTTTAAAAAGATGTCATCATAAATCCAAGTATTATGATAATAACTCAAGTAGGAACAATGTGCAAGAACCCAGGCCCTGACTGAGTGGGAGGGGAGCACAGGGACCAGGCCCAGGCAAGTTAGAGGGGAGGAGGCAGATATTATCTGGTGTGCCAGATACCAAACCATCAGGATTTCCAAATAGTCGCTCAGTGAACGATTGGGAATTTTACTGGAATAAGTAAACCAAACCAGGCTTTTGGCATATTGATCAGGCATATCTATGGAGGAAATGGATTGACTCTTCTGAAGAAGGGTCCAAAGCAGAAACGTTTCCTATCCGTTTTATACACAGATGCTGCCTGACCCACTCCAGCACTTTGTGTTTTGCAGGATGATATTCCTGTTTGGAGGAAGCAGGACAGTTGAATGTACTTGGTACCAGTACTGCAGAAAGAGGCAGCTGGGCTGTGAATGGTGCAAGGAACTGCTGGAATGATTTGGATTAGGGAATGAAACATAGAAAGTATAAACTTAACGAACTGATTGGCTTCCTAATATCAGCTTGAACATTTGGTGAACTTGAACATGCTGGTGGTTCCTGAGTTTAGTTGAAAATTTTGCATATCTAATAATGTAATGCCCTTTGTAAATCTATGACATAGATGGTACACAAAAATGCTGGAGAAACTCAGCGGGTGCAGCAGCATCTATGGAGCGAAGGAGATAGGCAACGTTTCGAGCCGAAACCCTTCTTCAGACTATGACATAGATGGCTGTGGAGGCCAAGTCAATGGATATTTTTAAGGCAGAGATTGACTGATTTTTGCTTAGTAAGGATGTCAGAGGTCATGGGATAAAAGCAGGAGAATGGGGTTGAGAGGGAAAGATAGATCAGCCATGCGGCGTAGACTTGATGGGCTGAATGGCCTTATTCTGCTCTGAGAGCTTATGAACTTTCAGAATAACAGTGAGGTTTGGATTGAGTGGATGTGGAGAGGATGTTTCCACTAGTGGGAGAGTCTAGGACTAGAGGTCAAAGCCTCAGAATTAACGGACGTTCTTTTAGGAAGGCGATGAGGAGAAATTTCTTTAGTCAGAGGGTGGTAAATCTGTGGAATTATTTGCCACAGAAGGCTGTGGAGGCCAAGTCAGTGCATATTTTTAAGGCAGAGATAGATTCTTGATTAGTACAGATGTCAGAGGTTATGGGGAGAAGGCAAGAGAATGGGGTTAGGAGTTAGAGATCGATTAGCCATGATTGAATGGTGGAGTAGACTTGATGAGCTGAATGGCCTAATTCTACTACTCTACTCCATGCATAAGAATGCAGGTACAGCAGGCAGTGAAGAAAGCAAATGGCATGTTGGCCTTTATAACAAGAGGAATTGAATATAGGAGCAAGGAGGTCCTTCTGCAGTTGTATAGAGCCCTAGTGAGACCACACCTGGAGTATTGTGTGCAGTTTTGGTCCCCTAATTTGAGGAAGGACATTCTTGCTATTGAGGGAGTGCAGCGTAGATTTACAAGGTTAATTCACGGGATGGCGGGACTGTCATATGCTGAGAGAATGGAGCAGCTGGGCTTGTACACTCTGGAGTTTAGAAGGATGAGAGAGTATCTCATTGAAACATATAAGATTGTTAAGGGCTTGGACACGCTAGAGGCAGGAAACATGTTCCCGATGTTGGGGGAGTCCAGAACCAGGGGCCACAGTTTAAGAATAAGGAGTAAGCCATTTAGAACGGAGACGAGGAAACACCTTTTCTCGCAGAGTGGTGAGTCTGTGGAATTCTCTGCCTCAGAGGGCGGTGGAGGCAGGTTCTCTGGATGCTTTCAAGAGAGAGCTAGATAGGGCTCTTAAAAATAGCGGAGTCAGGGGATATGGGGAGAAGGCAGGAACGGGGTACTGATTGGGGATGATCAGCCATGATCACATTGAATGGCGGTGTCTCGAAGGGCCTACTCCTGCACCTATTGTCTATTGTCTTCCATATGACCTTATGAGGTGGCAGCTCAGTTCCTGCTGTCAAATTTTGGAATGGGACTTGGCTCTGCCTTTGAATCAATAAGTTCCAATTGTTTTTATGGGGCCACACTACTTTTGAGGGATAGAGAAAAAGATCCTATGGTGCTGTGGAACGTCTTCCATTACCTCAGATATTTAAGATGAAAATGATCCCATACAATGTGCCTTAAATAATAACCCATACCATTTGTGCCATAGAGTGATACAGCATGGAAACAGGGCCTTTGGCCCAACTTGCCCTCACTGGCCAACACGTCCCGGCTACACCAGTCCCACCTGCCCATGTTTGGGCCATATCCCTCCGAACCTGCCTCAACTACCTCCTCTGGCAGCTTGTTCCATACACCCGCCACCCTTTATGTGAAAATGTTAGCCCTCAGATTCCTATTCAATCTTTTCACCTTCACCTGAAATCTATGTCCTCTGGTCCTCGATTCACCTTCTCTGGGCAATTGACTGAGCATCTACCCGATCTATTCCTCTCATGATTGTATACACCTAAGATCACCCCTCATCCTCCTGCGCTCCAAGAATGGTCCCAGCCTACTCAACGTCTCCCTGTAGCTCAGACCCTCTAGTCCTGGCAACATCCTCATTAATCTTCTCTGTATCCTTTCCAGCTTGATAACATCTTTCCTATAACATGGTGCTCAGAACTGAATACAAATTCTGTATTCATGGCCCCCATGTCTTGAATAACCCACACCTCTTGGGTCTGAATAATAACCCACACCACTGCGCTTTAAATAATAAGCCATACCACTTGTATCTTGAATAATAACCCTACCACTTGTGCCTTGGCTGTTATTCATAATTATATTGGCAAGTATGGGACCTCATCACATGTTGTTTCCCATAAGTACCCCAAATCAATTCTGTGATGTCCCAGTGCTCCGTTTTCAGGATATCCTTGGTTACATGACGTGAAACAATTTCTAAAACTGATGACTCACCATGAGCACTCGACTTCCTTCCAGCATAAATATAAAGGGAACGGTTAAACCGCAGAGTTAATTTACATATCGTGGTAACAGTGCTTCAGTTTGGCACTAGGAGGAGGAGGAGAAGAGAGAGGGAGGGAGAGGGAAAGGAAAGAAAGTGAATTCTTCACACAAAGGTAACCTTGAGGGCATGGCCGGGACTGTGGGGAGGAGGGTGATGGTGAAGGCACAACTGGAAGCTGCCATCGACCCCTGGACAAGATGGGCGCGGGGGCGCGCACAGCCCATGAGAGGCGGCCACGTCACTGGTATCCAGGCAGCGCGGGGAGAGGGGAGAGGGGAGAGGGTTGTCGGGGCCGCGCGCGCGCGCGAGGGGGAGGGGTGTCGGGGCCGCGCGGGGGGAGTGGGTGTCGAGGCCGCGCAGCGCGCGCTGCAGGGACGTGGACTGACGGACGGCGTCAGGTGAGGACGGTGCCAGGTGAGGACGGTGCTCGCCGGGCCTCAGGCCGCTTCGGCGGGCGGGCGGGCGGGGGGGGGGGGGGGGGTTAAAGTAGCCGGTCGCGCTTATCTTTCCCCCCTCCCGAGGCCAGGCTTCCCGGCGGCGACCTGAGATGCCGGCGGTGTGAGGCGCGGGTTACCGGCTCCCGGCGGTGTGAGGCCCGCTACCCGAGCCGCTGCTCCTGCTGCTGCCGCCGGGTACACGTCTGAAGAAGGGTTTCGACCCCAAACGGCCAATCTTTCCTTTCTCTCCAGAGATGCTACCTGTCCCGCTGAGTTATTCCAGCATTTTGTGTCTACCGTAGAGCCTGATCTCTGGGTCTCGTCCCTTTCGCTGTTTCGTGAATGAAGCTGCCAAATCGCACAATCAGAATAACATCACACGGATTAATGTACATTTTAACAACATTGATTTTTATCAAGAAGTGTTACGTCCGCCAAGGCCTACACATTCAGTACATCAATTACTCCTTTGAAAACTATACAATACTGCCCCTACCCAAGTCTTTATTTCCGTTTAACACAAGCCTATTCACTAATACTATTAAAAGATAGACACAAAATGCTGGAGTGACTCAGCGGAACAGGCAACATCTCTGGAGAGAAGGAATCGGTGACGTTTCGGGACGAGACCCTTCTTCAGACTGAGAGAGAAACCAGATATGGAAGGGTACATAAACTAATACTGTTGTTTCACTGAGGCAAATGTAGTCAGAGCTAAAACTAATTTATTTTAGCGTTCAGATATTATTATGTGAGGACAATTATGTCATTTAGGATTAGGACTCGGGAACAACTTTTTATTTCTTCTGTTATAAGGCTTCTGAACAGTCCGTCCGTCCACAAGCTAGGGTACTGTCTGATTCATCTATACCCCATTGAGGACATTGCACTCTGTCAATGGAAATAATGCACTGCAATACCGAGAACTATATTTTACACTCTGTATCTTTTCCTTAGCTCTACCCATGGTACTTGAGTTTGGTTTGATTGCATTTATGTATCGTATTATCTGATTTGATTGGGCAGCATGCTGTCCAAAGTGTTTTACTGTACCTAGGTACGTGATAATAATAAACCTAAACTACCCTTAGTCATTACTTTTACTAATTAATAATGGGTAACAAAGTACTTTAAAGTACTAAATGTTTAAGAAGGAACTGCAGATGCTGGAAAATCGAAGGTACACAATAATGCTGGAGAAACTCAGCGGGTGCAGCAGCATCTATGGAGCGAAGGAAATGGGCAACGTTTCGGGCCGAAACTCTTCTTCAGACTGATGGGGGGTGGGGAGAAGAAAGGAAAAAGGCGGAGGAGGAGCTACCATTCCTCGACCTCACTATCTCCATCGCAGGTGATAGACTTCTGACCGACATCCACTATAAACCTACTGACTCCCATGGCTATCTGGACTACACTTCTTCCCACCCTGCTTCCTGTAAGGACTCCATCCCCTACTCCCAATTCCTCCGTCTACGCCGCATCTGCTCCCAGGATGAGGTGTTCCACACCAGGGCATCTGAAATGTCCTCATTCTTCACGGAACGGGGGTTCCCCTCCTCCACCATAGATGAGGCTTGCACCAGGGTCTCTTCCATGCCCCTCTCTCCCCATCCCCCCACTCGCAACAAGGGCAGAGTCCCCCTAGTCCTCACCTTTCACCCCACCAGCCGTCACATACAACAACAAGTAATCCTCCATCAGTTTCGCCACCTCCAACTTGACCCCACCACTCGCCACATCTTCCCATCTCCCCCCATGTCTGCCCTCCGCAAAGACCGCTCCCTCCGTAACTCCCTTGTCAATTCTTCCCTTCCCTCCCGTACCACCCCCTCCCCGGGCACTTTCCCTTGCAACCGCAAGAGATGCAACACTTGTCCCTTCACCTCCCCCCTCGACTCCATTCAAGGACCCAAGCAGTCGTTCCAGGTGCGACAGAGGTTCACCTGCATCTCCTCCAACCTCATCTATTGCATCCGCTGCTCTAGATGTCAGCTGATTTACATCGGTGAGACCAAGCGGAGGCTTGGCGATCGTTTCGCCGAACACCTCCGCTCGGTCCGCAATAACCAACCTGACCTCCCGGTGGCTCAGCACTTCAACTCCCCCTCCCATTCCGTATCCGACCTCTCTGTCCTGGGTCTCCTCCATGGCCAGAGCGAGCAACACCGGAAATTGGAGTAACAGGACCTCATATTCCGCTTGGGGAGTCTGCATCCTGGGGGCATGAACATTGAATTCTCCCAATTTTGTTAGCCCTTGCTGTCTCCTCCCCTTCCTCAGCCCTCGGGCTGTCTCCTCCCATCCCTCGGCCCTCGGGCTCCTCCTCTGCCTTTTTCCTTTCTTCTCCCCACCCCCCATCAGTCTGAAGAAGGGTTTCGGCCCGAAATGTTGCCTATTTCCTTCGCTCCATAGATGCTGCTGCACCCGCTGAGTTTCTCCAGCATTTTTGTGTACCTTACATTAAAGTACTACTTGTGCAATTTATTGAATTGTGGAATATCAACTGTGATTTAATCATAAGATTCTGGTGGCTTTATGTCCTAATCACATAATAATGCCTGAACCCTAAAACTAAATTATAGTTCTGGCTGTAGCGGCACCAAACGTGATGAATAAGGCCAGACGTCAGGCAGGTTCAAACAGTAGTTTTATTCAGGTTTTACATGTTAAGTTGGTCCGCTAACGTAATTGTCATTGCTGCTGTAGCTGAGCGAGGTTGTTCTCTCGGGCTCAGCTACCTGTTGACTCCCCTGGTCTCAAGGTGAGATAAGCTTAAGTAGCAGGACACTCCCCCCTAGGCCGTGACGTCACGTGCCAGCCCTCGTAGCTACTGACGAGGGTTCGACCATAAGTGGTCTGTGTATCAGCTGACGCCACATGGCTCTGATTATGTTAGCCTCACTGAAACAATGATAATCGTGAATAGGCTTTTCTGTTAAGGAAGTAAAGACTTGTGTAATAGCAGTATTGTATGACTTTCAAAAGGTAATTGGTTTACTGAATGCATTAAATATAATACAGGTAGTGTAAGTGCTAGTATCTGGAGAAGTTGCTGCATAAAAACAAACTGAAAATAATGTAAGAAATAAGAATATAAATATACCAATTTTCATGGTAACTTGTTCATGAATTTTATGGTCTCCTTTTTTCAACTACCAAGTCCTTCTGCTTGGCGAAAACACAAGAAATCTTCATTTAAGATCTCACCTGTGGCCTCTGCCTTCATGCTCAGATTGTCCATAATGCCCTTCCCTTTTGCCCATACTTGCATATGACTTCATCTATCTGCCAATTATATTTTGTGCCCTAATTTCTCTTCCTAATTTTGTTTTTAAGTATGCTAATACATTTTCTATATGCCAAATGGGGTTCCTCAGTCTAAAGAAGGGTCTCAACCCAAAACGTCACCCATTCTTCTCCAGAGATTATGCCTGAGTGACCTGCTGAGTTACTCCAGCATTTTGTGTCTATCTTCCTCTATTTCCAGTTTTTTATAGTTGCTGTATGATTCCTTTATTGTGATCTAGTCCTTGATATCTCTTAGAAAGACATAAAAAGCTGGAGTTACTCAGTGGGTCAGAAAGCATCTCTGGAGAAAAGGAATAGGTGGCGTTTCGGTTCAAGACCTTCTTCAGGACTGAGAGTCGGGGGAAAGGGAAACAAGAGATATAGACAGTGATGTAGAGAGAGATATAGAGCAAATGGATGAAAGATATGCAAAAAGGTAATGGATAAAGGAAACAGGCCATTGTTAGCTGTGTGTTAGGTGAAAACGAGCTACTATGAATATGAGCTTGATATCTTTATAGTCAGTAATCAATAGTTCAATTCAATTCAATTCAACTTTATTGTCATTGCACAGATACAAGTATGGGTACAACGAAATGCAGTTTAGCGTCTGTTCGTAGTAATAGTGCAATATAGAAATAAAAATACAGAATAAGAATAATATACAGAATAAAAATACAGAATAAGCAAACAATGTGGACGGAGAGACTGGAGAAATCTATCGGCGGGACTACGAGTTCAGCAATGTGATAGTGTTGTTGAAGAAGCTGTTCCTCATCCTACTTGTACGAGACCTGAGGCTTCTGTACCGCCTCCCTGATGGGAGGAGGGCAAACAGTTCATGGTTAGGGTGGGATGGGTCCTTGATGATCTTCCCGGCCCGTCTCAGACACCGTTTTCGGTGGAGGGCATCCATTGCAGGGAGCGGTGCACCGATGATGTACTGAGCGGTTTTCACCACCCGTTGTAGTGCCTTCCTGTCAGCTACTGTGCAACGGCTGTACCATACCATGATGCAGGTGGTCAGGATGCTTTCGATGGTACAGCGGTAAAAGTTGGTCAGGATCTGGGGGGTCAGGTGAGCTTTCTTGAGCCTCCTCAGGAAGTAAAGGCGCTGCTGCGCCTTTTTGATCAGTTTGGAGGTATGGAGGGACCAGGACAGATCCTCCGAGATGTGTACCCCGAGGAATTTGTAGTTGGAGACGCGCTCCACCTCAGTCCCGTTTATATGGATGGGGGTATGTCTGCCCCCTCTGTTCTTCCTGAAGTCAACAATAATTTCCTTCATCTTCTTGGAGTTGAGGACGAGGTTATTGTTGGCACACCAGGCTGCCAGGTGCTGTATAGTACCTGCCAGGTGCAGGTACTATACAGGTACGAATAGTCAGGTTTATTCGTCACATGCACAATAAAGTGCAGTGAAATGAACTTGCCAGCAGCGGTACAATAAAAAAGAACACACAATACACAATAAAAAATTAGCACAAACATCCACCACAGCATTCATCACTGTGGTGGAAGGCACAAAGTTTAGTCAGTCCTCCTCCAGTTTCCCCCGTGGTCGGGACCACAAACCTCCGCAGTAGCTGTTGGGGGCGGCCAGATGTGCAGACAAGGTAAGTCCCGAATCGGTGCTTCCCTACCGGAGACCGCGGCTTCAAGATGGTGTAGGCTGCAGGCCGGTAGTCGAAGATCTAAGTCCCCACCGTGCCGCCGAACTTGTCCAGGGTTCCTTGGACTTGGAGATGTTGGTTTACAAAAAAAGACACAAAGTGCTGGAGTAACGCAGCGGGTCAGACAGTATCTCTGGAGAAAGTGGATAGGTGACGTATTGGGTTAGGACCCGAAATGCCCATCTGAAGAAGGGTCCCGACCCGAAACGTCACCTATCAATGTTCTCCAGAGATGATGCCTGACCCGCTGAGTTACTCCAGTACTTTGTGTCTTTCCTTAGACTTTGTGTTCTTTTCTTTCGTTCCCACTTTCACTTTTAAATGACTTGTATTTATTGGATGTACATGTAGCTGTAAAAAGTAAAAAGAGAAATGAACTAATATTATTGATATATACTTATAAATGATATATGCTTATAAATAGTAATTAACCAAAATGTCAATAACATTACTAACATATTTTTCTTGTGTGGGAAGGAGTTAGGCGCAGCATAAACTTGGAAAAGATCCAGGAATTAGGTTTTGTTTAACCCCTCGGTACCTGCTTGTATGGTAGTTGGTTAGATAAATTGGAAAGGCATAAATACTTATAGAACTGAGAATATGTTGTGTTTTATATTTGGTTTTTTATTTTTTTATTTTTTTATTTTTTTTCTGAGTCTTTTTGGTTTTTACTAGTGCTAGTTTGATACATTTAAATAAGAATAAACAAGATATGAGACGGTCTGTAGCTTTTTATGAGGTGTTAATAAGGGATTGGAGTACAATGTAAAACAGCACCAATGGAAGTCCATAAATTTTTCACCACCTTAGGTGGCTATTTGTCTTTAAGGTATCTTTTCTTAGCTACCTTAACTTCACCTTTTTTTTAAAATCACTATATAAATTTGTATTTGCTTAGTTTTTTTGTAATCAACTTTAAATCACAATTTTTCTTTCTTTATCTAAGGTACTTTTGAAGAAGGAGATGTAATATAAACTTAAAAACTTGGGATGACCACCCAACACCCAGAATTCTGAGGTATTTGTTTGCACCATATGATTCAAGAATACTATTTTGATATATAATACAAGACGATAGACAAATAGAGAATGGAGGAATCACATTCTGTGGTTGGAATATGAACCAATAAAGAGAGGGTAAAATATTTGCTCACCTAAAATCTTTGAAAAACGACATAATCTTTTTGCAAGAAACCCACATGAAACAGCAAACACAAATGAGATTAAAGGCGAAGTGGATAGGTCAAACATATTATTCGTCATTTACTTCTAAATCTCGAGGTACGGCTATTCTTATTCGAAAAGGTATACCTTTCAAATTAAAGAATACTATATCAGATAAAGAGGGAAGGTACATCATAGTTTCGGGAGAAACTTATGCAACCCCACTAACTATGATAAATATTTACGCTCCGAATTTTGATAACCCCCAATTTTTTGATAAAATTATAGATATAATATTAGTTTAATTACCAAAATGTGATAATAGGGGGGGATTTCAACTGTGTTTTAGATCCATACTTAGACAAATCAGTAAAACAAAGGAGGAGTAATTTAAAATCTAAGACTAGTGAACGTCTAAATACATATATAAAAAATACTAATATAACAGATGTATGGAGATCTGCTAATCCAGTAGGAAGGGAATACTCGTTTTACTCTTCGGTACATAAAACTTATTCAAGAATTGATTATTTTTTAGTGGATATGAAATTAATGCCATATACAATTAATCCAACATTAGTAGTATTTCTGATCACTCTCCGTTGACTTTTTCAGTAAAATTTGAGGGAATGCCGGGTATAAACTTTTTTGGGAGGTTTAATACACATATTTTAAATGACTTCCAAGGTTATCAATACTTAAAACAACAAATGAAATTATTTTTTGAGATAAATGATACACCAGGTACTTTGCCTTCTTTACTATGGGAAACGTTTAAGGCATTTATTAGAGGAATTATAATTTCATACGAAAAAAATTTCAAAATAAAAAGAATAAAACAGAACAAATGTTGCTAGAACAAGGAATTAGACAGTTAGAGTTAGATAATGCTAAAGACTCCACTATAGATAAACATAATAAGATAATATTACTGAAATTTAAACTTAATCGAATTCTCTCGGCAAGAGTAATAAGATGATTCCAAATTACAAAACAGGAACATTTTGAGTTTGGTGACAAACCACATAAGCTGTTAGCGCGCCAACTGAAAAAACAAGAAAAAGAAAATACTATAAATAAAATTAAATCAGAGAATGGTGAATTACTAATACTACCTAACGATATTAATAAAAGATTTGCTCAATTTTATCAAAATTTATATACATCAAAAACTAAAATAGATAGTAAAATTAATTTTTTTTAGATAATTGTAATCTTCCAAAACTTGACCTTTTGGAACAAGAGGAACTCAGAGCGCAAATTACAATCGAAGAAATAGGTGAAACAATAAAATTGTTGAAAAATGGTAAGACACCGGGGACCAGACGGTTTTAGTAATGGATTTTATAAAAAATTTCATGAGATAACGACTCCCTATTTATTTAATTTATATACTCACACTTTTAAAGAAAATAAACTACCTGAAACATTAGCAGAATCAACTATTACGCTTATTCCAAAAAACGATAAAGATCTAGAGGACCCGGGCTCATATAGAGCTATATCACTTTTAAATACAGACCAGAAAATTTTAGCGAAGACTAAGCAAATATATTAGTAAATTGATAAACCCTGATCAAACGGGGTTTATACCTAAAAGATATTCATTTAATAATTTGAGACGCTTGTTTAATATAATGTATTCACATAAAGTGGAGGAAGGAAGATATATCAATTATTTCTTTGGACGCAGAGAAAGCATTTGATCAGGTAGAATGGCAGTATTTATACAAAGTATTACAAAAATTTAATATGGGAGAGAATTTTATTACATGGGTGAAATTATTATATGATAAACCGATGGCAAGAATATTAACTAATAATTTGTTATCTCAAAAATGTCAATTATCAAGGGGTAATAGGCAGGGATGTGCTTTATCACCCCTACTATTCGCCCTTATGATAGAACCTTTGGCTGAAAGTATAAGAAGTCATCCGAATATTCAGGGTTATGATACTAGGGACTCAAATAATATAATTTCATTATATGCAGACGATATTCTGTTATATATAACAAACTCACAAACGAGCATTCCAAATTTATTAAACTTAATAGAGGAATTTGGGTCCTTTTCTGGATATAGAATAAATTGAAACAAAAGTGAAATCATGATGTTAAAACCTCAAGAATCTACACACTTACTGAAGTTCCCCTTTAAAATAGCAACAGAAAAATTTAAATATCTGGGTATTCAGATTACTAGAAAACATAAAGCTTTATTCAATGCCAATTTTATACCTTTAATAAACAAACTTAATATAATGATTAAATTTTGGAAAACACTTCCTTTATCATTAATAGGTAGAATAAACGCTATACAAATGATTTTTCTACCACAGTTATACCTATTTCAGTCTATACCAGTATATGTACCAAAATATATATGTTTTAAATTAAACTCTAATATTACTAATTTTGTTTGGGATTATAAATCACATAGAATTAAAAAAGAACACTTATGTAAACCAAAAGATGTCGGGGGACTATCACTCCCGAATTTTCTGTATTATTATTGGGCAATACATATTAAGAATATAATTTACTGGTTGGATAGTTCTACCCAACAGACAGAATGGATAAAAATGGAGAAAGAGGATTGTTTTCCTTGTAATATAGGAACGATCCTCTTCTCCCCGAAAAAAATGAACAATACAAAATATAAGAAGAACCCAATTATACAGGTTACAATAAGAATATGGAAACAAATAAAATTATCCTTAAAATTAAGAAACCTATCATTGTTAACGCCAATAGCGAATAATCCTTTATTTAAACCATCTCTTATGGACAAAATATGTAATCAATGGGAAAGTTTAGGAATTAAAAGGATCGGGGATATGTATGAAATGGGAGATTTACTATCATTTCAACAATTACAATTGAAATTTAAATTGAAAAATTATCATTATTTTAAATATCTTCAGATTTGCAATTTCTTGAAGACATACATACAAGGATATCAAAAAATAACTCCTGATTTATTGGAAGAAGCAATGAATATTAAAGCTGATACACAAAAATTAATATCATATTTATATAATAGTATTTTAAATATAGATTTACCAGCGACAGAGGTACTTAGAGAAGAGTGGGAACGGGAATTAATGATAAAAATTACGAAGGTTACATGGGAAAAGTATTTGACATACATTCACAAATGTTCGATTAATGCAAGACAATCTAATTCAATTTAAAATTTTACATAGATTATATTACTCAAAAACAAGATTAAATAAATTCTACCCAAATATATCCCCCACTTGCGATAAATGTTTAACCCAAGATGCAACTATAACACACTCTTTTGTTTCCTGTATAAAACTTTATAGATTTTGGAGTGATATTTTCGAAATTTTCACAAAATTATTTAAGATAAAAATGGAACCTAATAATGAATTGATTATATTTGGGGTAATGGAAGATGGGAATAAATTGAATCCATCTCAAAAAATATTTTTAAATTATGGTTTAATAATTGCAAAAAAATTAATACTTATATTTTGGAAAAATACACCAATACCAACGCTCAAAATGTGGATTGCAAGTATGTTGGACACCGCACATCTTGAGGAAATGCGATTCCTCCTAATAGATAAATTTGACCAATTCATAACGAGTTGGTGTCCATTTGTCGTCTTTTTGGAATCATATGGTGCAACACAATTGTAAAAGCTAACTCGTGACTGGGCGAGGGATGGTCAAGATTATAAATAAGATCTCCTTACTTCTTTTTTTCTTTTTCTTCCCTTTTTCTTTTTCTTTTATTCTCTTTTTCCTATTTTCTATTCTTTAACTTTCTTCTTTCACTTTCTATTTTTCTTTTCCACACACTATATATCTCAAATTTTTCTATACTTCATTATCTAATTTCTTTTTCTTTTTCTTCTTTATTATAATAAAAAAATAAGAAGCTGTACATAAAATGTATTATGAAAATATGATTGTATACAATTGTACTTCTAATAAAATTAAAATATAAAAAAATGTAGCTGTGCCCTGTCTATTTTTGCCATGTCCTGTCACAACATTTAAATAAGCTTCTTCCCATATTTAGGATCTTAGGTTTTTGGTCCATCTCTTACTTATCCTTCTGAGGCACTCAAATAAAGCCTAAAACCTGACTGACTATTATCTTGGTTTGACTTTCAGATTGATTTACTTCTCTGAATGGAAACGGGAATTTCTCCTCGTCATTGTATTTTGAGGAAGGAAACAACAGCCATTTGCTACGAGTGAGCCCTGCCGGAGACCAATGTAAAGTAAGAAAGGGTCAGCATTTGGTTTTGGCTACCTTGATAAATGCACTTTGTCTTTGTAATTCATTGTCTGGATGCATTTTCCTCTCCCTGTGTCCCCTCCACCAATCAAAGTCATGAATCTTTTCACGGATGAGCAGAATGGAAAACTCCTAAATCAGCTTGGCAAGATGCCAAGGCATGGTTCATCTGCATTAAGCTGATCTAAGGCCATTGCATGGTTTATCTTTTGCTGCAATCAAGCGTCGGGTATAAGAGCACAGCCCTATTTTGCTGTCGTGGCTCTTGACCACGCGGTAGCCAATGGGTACAGAAACAGCTTAGAGTATTTTGGGAGGGTCCATTTTATTCTGCCTGATGGAAGAAGCTGCTCATTCCCTCTTACCCGTGCTGACTCCATTGTCAGGGTGTGCAAGTCACACCTGCATGGATTTTTTGCAGCTGCCTACGTATGAAGCCTGCAATCACACTGAAGCGTCTTGTGAGATTTGTCTGCAGCTGTAGAGGGTGTCTGGCAAATTCTCCTATTAGCGTTATCCTTGGTTAGCTGCAATTTGTCAGATGTATGCTGGCCCCTTTGCAGTGAAGCTGTACAAGTTATTGATGATCTCGGGGAAGGCACCCAGTAATTATTGTAAATTGAGTCATTCTCTCTTTTTTATGTATGCAGACAGTTTAACATTAAGGACATTACCAATCAAAATGCAATTTGATTCATTAATTATAACTGCTTTTGTTTATTGAAATTATGATACAGCAAAACGTGAACTGCTGATGGTTTTTGATGTTCAAAAATTTGAGAGATTTTTTTTACTCTTAGCCAAAATTGCCAATGGCAACTATACTCGCCTCTTTTTTAAAAACATTTGGGCGATTGGATTTTATTTTCCTCTTAACATGAGCTCAAAAATCATTCATGTGGAGATGGGTTTAATAAGGATGAAAACTCCAGCATTTTCTTTAACAAAATGTTTTACAAAAGTACTTTATGGTTGTTCACATTTATTGAACCCATTGCTCAGATTGGTTGTAAGAAAATAAAAATATACACAGATACTGCTGAAACATTTTTCTGGGGTAGATGCATATTAGAAGGTTGTGCAGGAGAGTTATAGAGTCATACAGTGTGGAAACGGGCCCATTGGCCCAACTAGCCATGTACCTGTCAAAATGTTACTTAAATGTTGTAATGGAACCTGCGTTCCAATTGAATAATTTTAGAAGATTTTTTTTAATATATTGAAAGATGCTTTGGGATATAATGCAAAATATCTCTGATTTAGGAAAATGCTTTTGGACAATTATGACTTTATTATCGTCTGAAAGTTGTTTTTTTTTGCCCTGTTGCTTTTAGGCTCCTAATGTGGTGCACTGATTGGAAAAACTGAGCTCAGCTGTTTAGATCTGACATGTCGTCATCGGATGTACCTAAAGAACGCAGTAGACAACGTCTTCAAAATCCACTTGAAGCTTGGCGCATGCAAAATGAAGCATTTACCCACGACACTAGTTTGGAAATGGATGAAAAAAAAGGCCTTTTGAATGACAATGGATTATACAAATCCAATCATAATATAGTTCTTAAAAATGATCTTAGTAACATTCTATTGCTCTTATTCCTCTATGTCTTGCAGGGAATTCCACTTGGTGTGGCTGGGAGCATCCCACTAATATTGCAGAGCAAAAACGTTAGTTATTCTGACCAAGCGATTTACAGCTTTGTATTTTGGCCTTTCAGTCTGAAACTGTTGTGGGCGCCTTTAGTAGACGCTGCTTATTTTTCAAGCTTTGGGCGGAGAAAGTCATGGCTAGTGCCAACTCAGTATTTTCTAGGCCTTTTTATGTTTTTTCTGTCATTTGAAGTGGATGAATTACTGAAAAGCAATGAACACACCAGCCCCAATATTATTAAACTTACAGCTGTGTTTTTTATGTTTGGATTCCTGGCTGCTACGCAAGATATAGCAGTGGATGGTTGGGCATTAACAATGCTGTCCAAGGAGAACGTCGGACTTGCATCTACTTGCAATTCAGTTGGACAGACAGCTGGTTACTTTCTGGGTAATATTCTCTTTTTGGCACTGGAATCAGCTGAGTTCTGCAACAAATATCTACGTACCCAATCTCAACCAACTGGAATAGTCACCTTAGCAGGTAAAGTGCTGAATGTTTACCGTTCAGTCTGCATGTTTATTTTTGGGAGGCATTTACACTAGAACTGGTATTGCAAAGCTACAATTCAAAATACAGTGAAAACTCCAGCATTTTCTTTAACAAAATGTTTTACAAAAGCACTTTCTACATTATCTTTCATTCTTCCAGGCAGCACCATTATTGACCTTTATGTCTTTTTTATACATGATTTGAGAGAACATGGATAGGTAACATTTTGGGTCAGGACCTATCTTCAGTCTGAAGAAGGGTCGCGATCCAAAATGTCACCTATACATGTTCTCCAGAGATGCTACCTGACCGGCTGAGTTACTCCAGCACTTTGTGTCTCTTTTTGTAAACCAGCATCTGCAGTTCCTTGTGTCTGTTAGAAGCATTTAAAACTCAATGACACAATCTGCATGCAGTTTCAATATAAAACCATTAGGTGGCAGCAGTTGCTGCAGAATCACAAGGTAAATTTTGTGGTTTGCAACAATATTGTAGTTTGAAAATGGGGAATGTCCTTGTTTTGCTAATATTAGTTTCTCATTGGTTCAATGTAAAATCATTTGTACTACCTACAAAGTTATCCTCACTAAATTGGAGGATGTACTCCTTCAATCACCTACACCATAGAGCACTGCTCTAATTACAATGACAGGACTGGCACCAGCTATATCACTCAACCCTCCACGTAGTGTATTTGAAATCTTTAACAGATTTTCACTTGTCTATTCACCCAGATAGCAGTGAATCATGTACATCTATGGCATTTGGAACAGGTTCTCTGAAAGAGCAGTCCCAGACTTTTGCCATCTCCCCACGACAAATTCTTTCCATTCAAATATTTACCTGCCTCTTCTTCCTGCACTGAGCTCCCAAAACTGGCCAGACGTACATCTGAGCCTGGACATTAAAGGACCTTTCCTGTCTTAGTTGAGGGCGCGGGAACACAACTTTATTTCCCTGTGGTGACTTCAGTCCCTGTCTCTGCACCACTGAGTTTGTCTGTAATCCAATATATTAATAAATTTATTTATTATCCTATATTCAATTGATTAACAAAAAATTGGTCTAGTGTTATGCAAGCCTTAATAATTTTGTAAACAAAGTATATTCAGATTCAATATGTGATATCATGAGGTTAACTTGCAATTCTTGCTATTGAGGGAGTGCAGCATTGGTTCACCAGGTTAATTCATAGGGTGGCGGGACTGTCATATGTTGATAGAATGGAGCGGCTGGGCTTGTATACTCTGGAATTTGGAAGGATGAGAGGGTATCTTATTGAAACATATAAGATTATTAAGGGTTTGGACACGCTAGAGGCAGGAAACATGTTCCTGATGTTGGGGGAGTCCAGAACCAGGCGCCACAGTTTAAGAATAGGGGGTAAGCCATTTAGAACGGAGATGAGCAAAAACTTTTTCACACAGAATTGTGAGTCTGTGGAATTCTTTGCCTCAGAGGGCGGTGGAGGCTGGTTCTCTGGATGCTTTCAAGAGAGAGCTAGACAGAGCTCTTAAAGATAGCGGAGTCGAGGGATATGGGGAGAAGGCAGGAATGGGGTACTGATTGTGGATGATCAGCCATGATCACATTGAATGGCGGTGCTGGCTCGAAGGGCCGAATGGCCTACTCCTGCACCTATTGTCTATTCCAAAGATACTTCATGCCTGACACATCTATTAGAATCTTTTGTAAATTAAAGTAGTGGACAAGAAAATGTGCATCAATTTAAAGAAGCCATTTAATAAAGTTTACTGAACAAGAGAACAAGAATTAGAAAAAAAATAGGCAAGCATTCAAATTAGCAGCATATGGTTTGTTGAAAGGATCAATGTGGGGATCAACTATATGTTGCATTTCTAAAGGACTTAAATAATGGGAAAGGAAGCTACGTAGAATGCAGGGATACTCCACTGCAGTAGCTGGGAACCTAAATTCTAGTAATAAACTAAATCAAGAATTAAAAGCTGATAGAAAGAATGGTTGCCTTGAAACCACTGAATTACTGTGAAAGCCCAGTTACCCAACTAATGTCCTTGGAGGATATCTGCCATCCTTGCCCAATCAGGCTGATTAGTGACATCAGTCTCAATGACGTGATTGACCCTGAACGTCACTCAGCTGAAGGTGTGGTTAGAAACATTATATGGTGCTCTTTCTAGTAACACCCACATTTTCTCTCAAATAAGTTTGAAGAAAAAAATAATCCAATAATCCAAACATGCTGTCAATCTGAAATAGAAACCAAGAGCATTGGATCTACTCAGTAAATCAGCTGATATTAGTGGTGAGGAAGAGCCCCCCCCTCCCCCATTGATGTTACCTGACATGCTGAATATTTCCAGCATTCTTTGTTTCAAAATTAAAAGAAAATATACAATTAAGCAAAATAGTGGGAAATGGATATTGGCGTTGGGAATGTGATACCAGCCACTTCGACCACAAGATAAAACCATCCTACTAAATGGTCTCAAGCTAAAAGTAGCAGAAGTCAAAGTATTTTGGATCTAGAAATATAGTTCATTAAAATGTCATGGACAGTTACTAACAAAGATGATGTTTGCTACGGGAAAGAAGTTGTGTCACAGTTATATAAAGCCCTGGAATCCACCTGCAGTACTGTAAACAATTATGGGGAATTTATTGTTCTTGGATGGAGTGCAGCGCAGATTTATCAGAATGGCACCTGGGTTCCCAAGGTTTAAATTATGAGCTGAGATTGGGTAAGTTAAGGCTACATTCCCAGAAATTTAGATAATTAAGTGATAACTGAACTGAACATTTCAGGATGTTAAACAGAATTGACAGGTTAGGTGGAGGGAAACTTTCAACTGGTTGGGGAATCTAGGAATGTGGGTAAGTCGAAGGAACGAGGCATTCAGGTTGAAATTGGGAAATGTAGTACATATCTACATTGGGGAAGAGAAATGCAGAACATTCTTGCAGACGATAATTGATTACTTGTTCGTTGTTAGTTTGAAACTGGATACATTTTGGGCAACCAATCTGGGGATATAGGGAAAAGTTATGTGTACAGGGATTTAAGTTGCAGATCAGCAATTATCTCTTTGAAGGTCAAAACAGCCTTCAAGGTCCAAATAACTTCCTCTGTTCATCATTGTGCAAAGGTTCTGCAGATGTTTAATGTAATTCAACGGAATATAATGTTATAAAGCCGATTTTGAAAATGTCATGATTTTACTTTCGTCTCAATGCACAACGTGGTTGAGCTTTCATCTGGAAATCAAGACCTGCTGACATGTCAACATGTTCTCTGAATTATTTTTGAATTGGATTTTTTTCTCCAATTCTTATTATCTGCAGGAAACATTTTTATTATCATGCCCAAAATAATGCAAAATATTGAATTTCAAAGAAACCAATTCCTCACTCCTGAACTATTATATTGTTTTATACTTTATCAGTAGGGTATCATGTTATCCAGCTATTTTCCATATCCCATTTGCAGCTTACTCTATAGTTTCTAATCTACATTTCCTTTATAGTTTTGTCACCATATAGCAATGTTACAACATTTTGAGATTTAAAAAATAAAGTCTGTAATTTATCCCATCAGATAAAGCATAAAAAGAAGTTTAATTTGACACCTTATTCACTTTCATATCTTCAGTATTAAAAAAGTTATGGCCATTTTCATACTCGGAAATTAGCATCTTGTTCCCCATTGCTTTTCCATTGACTTAACACAAAAGCTGTGATCGAGGACAGTCAAAAGCCCATAACCTTCTTAAAAATTAAGAGAACTGAAAGAAATTTTCAGTTATTATAGATTGAAGCATTCTGAAACAAATATGAAACAATCTTACTTAGATGACATGAAATTAAAGCATATAATTAGTTAGTTACCTAATTGTAGCTAATTACAAAATTCAATTACTAGATCTAAACATCTATCAATTTCTTAAGAATAGATTAACATTTTAAAATAGCCTAAGTGTCCAAATAACATTCACACAAGAATTCACAATATAACATAATTTTTAAATCTCATTGTCATGGATTTACAGGCCAAATGGAAGGAATTTAATGTTTAATACCTGTAAATTAATGGGCATTTAAATCATCTTGCGAGTGGAGTTTTTTGGAACGTTGATTTGCAGTGAATTTAACCCCGTATCGGCATGAAAAATTTTGCCGTTAGTTCGGGGGAAAAAATCACCGTTTCGCATAAAAAAATGTGAATTAAAGGCCTCTTAAGAAGTACTTTTATACATAAAATAAACTGCTTTCGTTTACCTGTCCCGTGCGTGAAATCCATCCCCGTTGTTGGCGTTGACGGCTTTCGAGGCTGATTTTAAAATAACTCCAGCGCTGAACTTGGCGATCAAATAAAAAATACACAAAACGCCCGTCGGAACGATTTTTCAGCAAACGCTGGCACTCCAACTAAATATAATTCAGGACAAGGTAGGAGAAACCCGCGTTATAACCCCGCCCCCCCTCAAAGGCGCCAAAATCTGAAGGTAAGTATTGTAACATACCTAAGTGGTGTTTTCATACTGAAATTTTAAACAGTGAATTCTGGAGTAGTTGATAGGAAGTAAGGGGGTTAGAACAGAAATATTATTTAACAAAGTGAAAGGGATTCTAAAGTAAAGGCTAAATATTAGACATAATATATATTTGCATATATCCCAACAAGTGCCAGTGAGCAGTTGGGATTTGGTTATTTTGCTTGCTATTGCCAAGGTGGTAGATACACATTCTGTAGTAGCTTCATGTGGGAATTGGCTAACTACTTGGAAGGAAAAGAGCAAGGGCATCATTTGTTGTTTGATAGAACCAGAACGGGCTTCTTGGGCCAAATTGTCTCATTCTCTGCAGTACTGTTCTTTGATATTGTATGTAAGGCTGAATATCATTTTTTACTTAATTGTATCATTCCAATTCCGAAGCTAATTTCAAATCAGAACTTATTTTCCACAAGGCCTGAACTAAAATCAAACTCTTTTGCAAATGTTGTCATTTTCTGCAATACTATATAAAGGACATTGTTTTCAAACTTGCACAAATTCCTCACTTACAGCAAAAGTTCCATGAGCTGACAGCTTGATTTTGAGATGTAAACAAGGTCATCATACTATTACAAGTGTCTATTAATAAAAAGTTACACATTTTTCAATTCAATATATTGTTTTAAAATTTCTACTTTTAGATTTTCTGTTTTTCTGGGGGATAGTTTTCGTGGTGACAACAACTTTGGTTATGGTTCTTAAAAAGGAAAACAGTGGACGAACGGCGGTGCATCATGCTGCGCAGCAAGGAATCAAGGAGACTTACAAGTCGCTCATCTGTATAATAAGGATGCCTGCTATCTTAAATTTCTGCTTCCTTCTGCTAACATCAAAAGTAAGATAATTTAACTTAAGTGTTTTAAAAGTAACTTGGAAACAATGCTGTACCTCAAGGCCAATTAAAAATCATAGTATATAATACCTTTTTATTAATTGCTTCTGTTTTTCTTTTAGATTTTTGCTTCTAATATTGAAGTTAATAAATCTGCTAAATGTAGCAGTCTTTCCTATGAAACTGAGAAAGGTGTATTTTTAGGACGTATTCCTTGAAATATTTGAGCAGTATGATGTTTATAGGGCAATTAGGGATGGTCAATAAATGCCGTCCTTTCAACTTGCCAAAACTAAAATAATGGGTTTATCACAAAATAAAATTTTGATCATTCCGCTGCCTGAGTAAATCATTTTTTAGCAAATATACTGGGCCGTCTGCAATTAACATTGGTGTATGGTAGCCAATTTCTTGGTATGTTTTAAAAATCCAATGTTTTCAAGATTTGCCCTAGTACCTTATAGAAATAGCTTAATTTTTAGAACCTCCTCAAAGGCTTGCAAATTAGCACAAATTCTGGAAGTTTGTATTGGTAATACATACCATTTGGATCAAAGCCAAGTTTTGGTTTGATTTGCAAACTTTTCTGACAGTTTCACCAATTTTAGGGAAATTTTCCAAAGCTGGAAAGATTTACGAGGATGTTGCCAGAACCTGAGGGCGTGAGCTCTAGGAAACAATTGGGTGAGCTAAGACAATTGGGTGAGGCAAATGGAACATAGTTACAAGGCTTTATACCATTGTAAGTTGTGTCTTTATTTGTTAATTCTCTGGTTCTTAGCACATGGTGAAGGTACTCCAACAGTGCTGTTCAGCAAAGAGTTTCAGAATCTGGACCCAATGACAATGAAGGAACAGTGGCATATTTTCAAGTCGGGATAATGAGTAACTTGAAGGATGACAATGTTGTCATGCAGCTGCTTCCAGTGTAGGTAGAAATGGATGTGGTGAGTTCAGAGGTTCTGTTGAAGCCATGAAGAGCTGTCAGTGTGTTATGATTCCACCACTAAGGGGGCGCTGCACGATGGCAGCCTCCCCAACAGACTGTCTGTCTTTTCGTCTTTTTTTGTTATTTTTAGTGGGTTTTAAAAGTATGTGTTAATGTTCTCTGGTTTGTTTTATGGTCTGGGAGGGGGTTGGGGGAAACTTCTTTTCGATCTCTTACCTTGCCGGAGATGCGATTGTTTTCCGGATCGTATCTCCGGTCATTCTGCGGCCTAACATCGTGGAGCTGGCGGCCTTGCTCGGGACTGACTTTGAGCCCCACCGTGGGGACGTGGACTTACCATCGAAGCCGATCCCTTGCCTGCGGATTTTACCATCGAGGATCTCGCAGTCTCGGGTAGAGACCGATGTCGGGAAGTTCCAAACGACGCAGAAGGCTTCGGCCAGCCCCGACACGGGGTCCGATCACCCGACGCGGGGGAGCTGAGATTTCCCCCCCCCCCCCAATGCAGGAGCTTGATCCCCCACGAGGCGAGGGCCCAAACGCCGCCGGCTGCGGGAGCCAAGATCGCCCCGTCAACGGAAGGCTCGAGGCCCCCGACCACAGGAGAACAAAGAAGGGGAGAGATTGAACGTTTTTTTCGCCTTCCATCACTGTGAGGAATGTGGAGGAGTCAATGTTGTGGATGTTCATGTTAAAATGTATTTTGTGTGTTCTGTTGCTTTTAATGGTATGACTATGGCAAATTAAATTCCTCGTATGTTGCAAAACATACTTGGCTATTAGAATATGATTATGATGATAATTATTGCAAACACAACATTTTTGTGATGAAGTTACTATGTAATGCCGATGATGGAGTGCTAATCAAGTATGTTGTACCTTGGATGGCGTTGAGACATTTGAATATTTTTAGAGCTGCTATCATTGCAGACAATTGGAGATTTTTTTGGAAGGTGGAAAGGCTTTGGCAGTGAAGCTAAGTAACTCCTCACCAGATACTTGGCTGCCTAACTAATCATTGCTCTTTTCCTGCTATAGATTTTCTAACCAGTTATTACAGACCCAATCTGGCATAAAATCCCTCCTTATACCTGGACTTCCGACAATCAAAGAATTTCTTGAACCAGGTCAATAATTAACATTAATTTTAATTTGGAGTTTTGATCAAATACCATCTTTGCATTTGTATGAATTGCATTAGTAATCGTTCTTTCAGGAACTACATTTGATCAAAATGATGTCATATCACTCAATGTACTGCTACATGAGAAACCAGATGGAATTCTACTGAGCAAGAGCTGATTGATTTATCTTTTATGGTATTGCTTCCCTTTAAATATTTTATAAATTGGACATCGGAAATCTCTTGATGTACATTGCGACTCAACCAAGTCTTGAAGCCATAACCTTTGCTAAAGATGCTCCAAACTCCAATAATAATTCCATAAAGTTTGACATTTTGGATTTATGGGTTTTACCTACTTAATTGGGAAATGTCTTTAAGGCGTAGCTGAAATACTCAAATATTTTTTAATATATTTTTCAGTATCCTGCTGTATCTCCGGTAAATTTCTCAACAGATTTATATATATTTTTTTTATATACAATTGAAGATTCCAAAACTCGATTAAGTTCCTTTGTACTTCAATTAAACTATCTTTTTTCAAGATAAAAATGATCTACTTTTATTGCATTTTTAATTTCACTCAATTAAACTGTTATTTGCTCAACATTAAAAGTATTAATGTAGAGCAAAATCAGGATAAATGTAATATCGAGCCATTGTAATTTGATGTTCATTTTTTAAAATATATATATTGCATTCCAGAGAGAGGGTTGAATATAGAAGTTGTTTTTACAATGATCAATGGGATAAATAGCAGAGATGTATTTATGGAAGACTTGTAAACATATGAGAGGAAAAACTTGTGAATTACTCCTCAGAGAATGCTGATATTGAACCGGGGGTTTTTCCGCCATCATATTAAACATTCCAGCCTAGAAGAATGTTCTGGGATGTCCATTATAGCAATCCTCACTCAAGATCCCAGTATGTAACAAATTCCAAAAGTTGAATAACTCTGGAATAGTTGAAGAATAATTTGAAGATGTGGCCCTGTAATTTGTGATGTAGCAGATGCAGAATGCTGCACTGCATGAAAATAGATGTGTAGGTTAGAAACTTTTGAGTTAAGTTTATTCTTGCCGTTCAAATAAGAAGTCAAATTTCTGATATCATAAAATTGTAAAATGATTGATTCCCTTCGATGATAATATAGTAGATCCAAGCCAGTGATCATACAACATGTGAGCTTCCTCGCATCTTTAATCTAACGCCCTGATCAAGGAGTGTAGAAAAAAAGAACTGCAGATGTAGGTTTACAAAAAAAGACACAAAGTGCTGGAGTAACTCAGCGGGTCAGGCAGCATCACCGGAGAAAGTGCATCGGTCTGATTGGGTATTTGATTCTGTACACGGGATGGGGAGTTGTAGGCAAAAATTCTTTGAGCAATAGATCTCTTTTTGGGCATTAATTTACTTGTTCTCATTTATGTTTTAACTAACCATGTTTGCAATTTGTATACAAAAATTATATTAATATACTATGATGCACTGTGTTCCAGAAACCAAAGGGTTTGAAAAATCTGTTATGCTGCAAGCACTAAATATTTTTTTTCTGATCTACTCAATTTTGTTTTGTAACTTTATGATTAACTAAACATTTGCTGTGGAAATTATTCAAATGCAGGTAGCATGTGTTTGGATTTGTGTGTGTGTGTATTAAAAGTATGTGTGTGTGTGTGTGTATTAAAAAACGATCAATTGCAAGAGCATCTGAGTGGTTATGAAATTCATTGAGATGGCAGAAAAATGGTACGCATCCTAGCTCAGCTGTAAATATTTGAATTGTCTTTTGGAACCAGATATTTTGATAACGTAATATATTTTTACATAATGTAGGAAATGGTTTTAATTAAAAGGATGTTATGTGCAAACATCTAAAAGCTGGTATTTTTTATAAAAGCAATTGATATTTCCATTGAACATGTACATTTACAGATTGGCTTCTCGGCTGCTGATGAAGTGACTGGACTGAAGTTGATTGAAATGGGAGTGCCTAAAGAGCAGTTGGCTATACTTGCAGTGCCCATGGTTCCTCTGCAGATTTTACTACCCATCGCAATAAGCAAATATACAGCTGGCCATAAACCGCTGAATGTTTTTTATTGGGCAATGCCATTCAGGTAATGTTTATCTTTTTCCTAACTAAATTGTGTGAGGGTGGCTGTATAACCAATACTTAATTATTGGATATAATGCAAGGTACCTCCAAAATTTAAGTTCCAGTGACCTCATTGTTCCAATTCTATGACCACTATTCCATTATAAATGTCTATATCTACTTTTCAATCAAAATACTGGCATAAATTTGGCACCTTATCAAGTTACCCCCAGATCGTTCCTTCAAATGTTCTTCTCTCCACCTGAATTTGACTTTCCTACATAATAATGCTTAGTGTAAAATATTTTTTGAAGGATTTAAACATAATCCTGGGATGTAATTAATTAGTATGTGTAGGAAGGAACTGCTGATGCTGGTTTACACTGAAGATAGACATAAAATTCTGGAATAACTCAGCGGGACAGGCAGCATCTCTGGAGAGAAGGAATGGGTGATGTTTTGGGTCGAGAACCTGATATCATCCTCCATGGGTAATACTAAACATCATAAGGCACTTCTTAAATTCAATATCATTAACTTCAATGGAACCTAATTTCATAAGTACAATGATCTTCTCGAAGTTTATGACTGTTCACCTGAATTATAATTTATTTTTGCATTGTAAAATGGAATCCAAAGACAAGTATGTTAGTCGGTGACTATTATCTGAAATAGGGCAATATTAATATGATTTTAAGATCAGTTATATGTGGTAGTCATCAAACTTAATTATGTATTTGTTGATTTTAAACTTAATTGTGTCTCTCTCTGTTACAGATTAGCCATGGGCATAATATTTGCTTTATTGGTTTTTTGGACTCCAGTGGTAAAACAGGGCACAGAGTTTCCTATGTATTACTATGGAGTGCTGTTGTTCAGTTATGCCTTGCATCAGGTGAGTGAATGCATTGCGAAAGTTTAGTGTAGTACATTAACATTTGTAGTATTTTAAGATGCTTTAAAAAAAGAAAAAAAGCTATTGAATTCTAAAGGAACAGAACTAAAATTTACAAATTCATGCTTTTGAACAAACTATATAATACACAGGAAATCTGAGTTGCCAACCTTGAGCCATCGCTTTCCTTTCTCTTTAATTTTGAGATGGTTGCTAACATCCAGATTTTTTTTCTTTAAAAGAAATTGAGCTGGGTTCTAAAGTAAGGATTGAAGTTTGTTTCTTGTTACAGTCATAATATTAAGACTTATCTGCTGTTAGTCAGTACCCTATGAACATACACAGGATTTTTTCAGGTTCTCTTCTTAGGTAGTGCCTCTGGTCTCAAAATAATTTGCTCCCACTCCAATTCTGGTTTTCTTTGTCAGACAAAATGGGATTTGTTTCTATATTTGATACTAGCAACGTATCATTTGCATTTCCACACTATAGTTAGTATCCCCCGAAGTATGTTGAAGTTTAAGTCTAGGTCTAAGTTTTAACGTAATTTTATAAACAACTGACAATAATGAGCAAAACAAAGGTTTGAAGAAGGATCAAACTGCTTTTGCAGTTCCTTGTATCTCCTTGATAATAATGAATGCAACCTTTTAATTTTCTTTAGTTCAGGTATCACGTAGTCAGACATTTATGACAGCACATTAAAGTCAGATGAGGACTAATAAAAGACAAAGTTTTAACACACACACACACAGAAAACGTAATGGATATAAAAGGTGGTTCGAGGGGAAAACAAGACAATCGTTTGAAATGTGATTTGTCTTTATTAATTACTGTAACTGAGAATAGAGAATTTTGAAAACTACCCTCGCCCATCGTCGCGAGGCCTCACCGCTGCGGTCTCGATGTCTCCTTCACCGCCGCGGTCTCGATGCGTCGCGGGTAGAAGCCCGGGTCGGAAAAAGCGGAACATTCATTTAAATGCAGCTCTCCCCCTCGTGACATCACTGAAAGCTGGTGGCTGCCCACCCCCCCCCCCCCCCCCCCGTGACGTCACTCGAAGCGGGTTGAAGGAGGTTTGCCGTTTGAAAACTTGGTTTTGACCATTTTTTAAACGCTGTAACTTGTGCAATATAGCATGAAATGTGAAGTGAAGCAGTTTATTTTGTCGTGGGAGTTAATAAGATTAATAATCTGAAAATATTTGCGCTAGCGCGTGGCGTTTTGACAAAGGTAGAAAGACACATACACACACGCGCTCACACACACACATACATACAAGATGAGACTTTTATAGGTATAGAGATCTCCAAATTCTGGCATTCTTTGAATGTCACCAATTTGTGAATCTTAGATTTTTTGGATTAGAGAAGTAGTAATTCATACATTCAAATCTAAATAAAGATATTCACGCATGGTTGAATCTTTTCCATAGCGCTTGCTTACAATACATTCTCGCTTTTGTTTATCCTATATGTTGAGTTTATTAACAGTGCTTTAAACATAATTGTCAATGAGGAGGAGAGGGGGTCAGTGGCTAGGGAATTTCAGAATTTCAATTAGGTTTTTTGTACCCGCAGGTTTTTTTTTTAAAAAGCTTAATAATTCTAGGTTTATTAGTTAATACAAAAGGCGGTATTTTACATTGTTTAATGGAGTATCATTTGCAGAACTGTCAATAGAAGCAATTGCTTTTCAATTCAGTGCCCATCTGAATTGACTGTCTGAAACGGACAGGCTGTGTTCTTAAGAGACCATGGTGTCTGATTACTGCAAGGAGGTTACATGAAAAAAAATATTTCCAAGACTTTTTCCAAGGCAGCTTTTTTTCTGCTTGTCAATTTCCAAAGTAACTTTTAAATAGTTCTGCGTAATACAAAGACCGTACCATAATTCATCAATCATGTTCTATCTAATTCGCTTTTTGGAAATGCACGTTGTAGCAGAACTGCCAGTGAGTTTTTTTTTTGGTTAAAATGTTAAAAGACCATTTGTTTGAAATTGCATTGCCTACAATATTGATCAACTGTATCATTCTTAAATATTCTCCCCTTTCAGGTGGCTGTTTATAGCATGTATGTAGCTGTTATGGCATTTAATGCTAAAATTAGTGATCCTGCGATTGGAGGAACATACATGACTTTATTGAATACCATCTCTAACCTTGCTGGAATCTGGCCAGCTACATTAGCTCTTTGGTTGGTGGATCCACTCACTGTCAAGAAGTGTATAGGTGTACCTGAACAAAGCTGTAGATCCGCAATAGATTCTGAGGTGAGTTTTCATTTACTAAAGGTGTGGATGTGTGATCAGTGGGATTGTAAGGGTGGAGTGCTTTTCGTGCTTGATCACAAATCAGATCTCTGTTGGATTAAAATTGAAACATTCATTTTCCATCTTCTTTCTTTTGTTCCCATACAGATTTGTGTTAAATCTGGTGGTTCTTGTTCAACTGTAATGGATGGCTACTATGTAGAATCTGTGTTCTGCATTCTTTTTGGGTTCGCCTGGTGGTTCTGCAATGGAAAGAAATTCAGAAATCTGCAGGATGAACATCCATCCACGTGGCAGTGCAAGAGGAATAATTGAGGTCTTGGTGATGGGAACATTGGAGTTTTATGAAATTTAGAACTCTTGACCAATTTTCATGGAAACAATGAGAAAAAAAGAGTATTTTATCCGGTTTATAAAGTTTATTTTGAATATAACAGTTAGTCTATGCTACAACTGGTGATGGTATGCATAGCGTTAATTTTAATGATGCATTTGTTTTTGTTTGCTTTGGTTACAGTACTTACCTATGGTGCAAAATTCACTTCATAGATAGCTATCAGGTTGCATTATTTCAGATGCCATACAAGACAAATTTTAAAAGTTGGTCCAAAGTGAATTGTATTTTTGTGAGAGAAACTGGGTGATTCACTATGCAAGCTCACTGTCCCTCCACTGCAAGCGAAAATTATTTAACGGATTCATAAGACAATTGTTTAAGAGCACAGTTGGTCAAGTAAATCCAATAATCATACTACTTACTACATCGAGGTCAAATTTTGAATTGAAAATTCATATGAACATTTTTGAGTCAATTTACATGAAAGATACTATTGTGCTAACTATTTTTCCTGCACACAATATTGCAGTTATATATCATTGAAACTCTTTTACACAATTGGACCGTAACATGATAGAGGAAGGAGTCTACAAAGAATCATCCTAGATGAAAAATACCCTGCTTGATCCTCGTACCATGTATCATAAATTATTGTATCTTCCCACACGGAAATAAAAACAATTTACCACATTAACGTAGTCCCACACCTATTTCAACTAGTTAGAATTTTATAATACGAAATAAATTGGGACGGACTTCAATGAAATCGGAGCGGCAGAACAGGAAGAGAAAATTTCAAACACTCAGTGGGTCATGCAGCATCTGTGAAGAGTTACAGATCCTTTGTATGACAAATGTCCAAAAAACAGAATAGCTTGTAAATTGTACATTAAATGGATTCCATTCAAAAAGTCAACATCTATTGTCTGTCTAGTTATTTTAATTTCAATAAAGCCTTTTTCTATATCAAAATTGTCGAATGAAATCAAGATTCCAACAGTGAAATGCTCTTATTCTTTTAACTAAAGGAACTGTGTTATCATATGGTAATCAATTAAATCCAATGTTTGTGATTCAACTATCTGTCCAGGCTTTGAGCACATTAATCTAGTGGGTCACCATGGAGATATGATCTTTCAAATGAGGTGTTAAATCAAGACCCATAACTTTTTTTTCGGTGGTTGTGAAATATATCATGGAATCATTTGAAGTAGAGTTTGAAGTTGTCGTGATGTTCTCAACAACTTTCTTCTTTCATCAAAAGCTCCAGCAAAAGATGAAGTGTTCATTCAACTCATTGGCTGTTTATGGAAGAATGCAATGTTAGAATTAGCTACTTTATCTGGTAACATAACAGTGAAAAAAAATAATCAATTGGATGTGGACTGTTTTATGGCATTCTGATGTAATGAATTGTGAAAAAAAAATCCAAGTTATATCTGAGGAAACAATATGCAAGCATAACAGCAGAAGCATTTGATCATCAGAGTTTCAGAAGAACATTACAGTGACAAAAACCTACTTGAATTTAAACAAACTTTGAATAATTTATGCTGATTGCCACATTGTGATTTGCTTTATTTAAATCATAAAAACAAATCTTAAAACATCTTGAATTATTCTATTCATTAATCTGCTATTCAATTTGTTCTAGTTATTACCACAGAGATTCATGTTTTTTTAATTTTTGTACTACCATTTAGACTCTTCAGACTTGCTGGTAGCTTTTCCCTGTAGCAAAAATGTTTATTGCTTTAGGAGAATTACAGTGTTAAATAACATGGATCTGTAATTAATATCCAACATAGCTCCAGGTGGTATTTTGCTTTCCACAAACCTACTCAATTCTTTATGGGGTGAAAAACACCTCTCTTTTTGTTATTGATCTCCATTTGTGTCGGTGACATTTCTAATCCAGAAGTATCTCCGAAAATGTGGTACCGATCTCGACCTCATCGGGACTCCTACGGTCAATCGTCAATTTGCCCCCTGCGGCCGGAGCTCTGGAACTCTGGTCCTGAAGGAGCTGGCAGATCCGTTCCCATAGCCGACTATGCAGGCCGGTATCTTGGCTGACTGTCCCTGTACCCGATCAACTCCTCTGTGGCTGCAACCTCTGAACCGGCAAAACAGATAATCCAGCAAGGCTCTGGAACCAAGGGTGTATTGCAAATCAGTGATGGACCTTTACTCAATTTACTGGGATGCATTGATGCATTTTGAATTCTCAACAATTTAAATATTTTTCTTTTGCATGTTTGTGATTGATTTTGAAAGTTAGTTAACAAAGAGGTAAATCACAACCAATTGTATGCAATTGCTAGAAACTTTCAAAATTAATTTGATATACGTTAAAGACGATTATGCGTGAAAGCAGTGAGGTCACGTGTACAGAGGTACAGTTAAAAGCTTTTTGTGTGTTAACAAGTCAGCAGAAAGACAATACATAGATACATAGATACATAGAAAATAGGTGCAGGAGTACGCCATTCGGCCCTTCGAGCCTGCACCGCCATTCAATATGATCATGGCTGATCATCCAACTCAGTATCCCGTACCTGCCTTCTCTCCATACCCCCTGATCCCCTTAGCCACAAGGGCCGCATCTAACTCCCTCTTAAATATAGCCAATGAACTGGCCTCAACTACCCTCTGTGGCAGAGAGTTCCAGAGATTCACCACTCTCTGTGTGAAAAAGTTTTTCCTCATCTCGGTCTTAAAGGATTTCCCCCTTATCCTTAAGCTGTGACCCCTTGTCCTGGACTTCCCCAACATCGGGAACAATCTTCCTGCATCTAGCCTGTCCAACCCCATAAGAATTTTGTACGTTTCTATAAGATTCCCTCTCAATCTCCTAAATTCTAGCGAGTATAAGCCAAGTCTATCCAGTCTTTCTTCATATGAAAGTCCTGACATCCCAGGAATCAGTCTGGTGAACCTTCTCTGCACTCCCTCTATGGCTATAATGTCTTCCTCAGATTTAGAGACCAAAACTGTACGCAATACTCCAGGTGTGGTCTCACCAAGACCCTGTACAACTGCAGTAGAACCTCCCTGCTCCTATACTCAAATCCTCTTGCTATGAAGGCCAACATACCATTCGCTTTCTTCACTGCCTGCTGCACCTGCATGCCTACTTTCAATGATTGGTCTACCATGACACCCAGGTCTCGCTGCATCTCCCCATTTCCTAATCGGTCACCATTTAGATAATAGTCTGCCTTCCCGTTTTTGCCACCAAAGTGGATAACCTCACATTTATCCACATTATACTGCATCTGCCAAACATTTGCCCACTCACCCAGCCTATCCAAGTCACCTTGCAGTCTCCTAGCATCCTCCTCACAGCTAACACTGCCCCCCAGCTTAGTGTCATCCACAAACTTGGAGATGTTGCTTTCAATTCCCTCGTCCAGATCATTAATATAAATTGTAAATAGCTGTGGTCCCAGCACTGAGCCTTGCGGTACCCCACTAGTCACTGCCTGCCATTGTGAAAAGGACCCGTTTACTCCTACTCTTTGCTTCCTGTTTGCCAGCCAGTTCTCTATCCACATCAATACTGAACCCCCAATACCGTGTGATTTAAGTTTGTATCCTAATCTCTTATGTGGTACCTTGTCGAAAGCCTTCTGAAAGTCCAGATACAACACATCCACTGGTTCTCCCCTATCCACTCTACTAGTTACATCCTCGAAAAATTCTATAAGATTCGTCAGACACGATTTACCTTTCGTAAATCCATGCTGACTTTGTCCAATGATTTCACCACTTTCCAAATGTGCTGCTATCCCATCTTTAATAACTGACTCTAGCAGTTTCCCCACTACCGATGTTAGACTAACTGGTCTGTAATTCCCCGTTTTCTCTCTCCCTCCCTTCTTAAAAAGTGGGGTTACATTTGCTACCCTCCAATCATCAGGAACTACTCCAGAATCTAAAGAGTTTTGAAAAATTATCACTAATGCATCCACTATTTCTGGAGCTACTTCCTTAAGTACTCTGGGATGCAGCCTATCTGGCCCTGGTGATTTATTGGCCTTTAATCCATTCAATTTACCCAACACCACTTCCCGACTAACCTGGATTTCACTCAGTTCCTCCATCTCCTTTAACCCGCGGCCCCCTGCTATTTCCGGCAGATTATTTATGATACATTGGTCGATCCATTTACAGTGTATGGATACATGATAAGGGAATAACGTTTAGTGCAAGGTAAAGCCAACAAAGCCCGATCAAGGATAAGCCGTGGGTCATCAAAGAGATAGATGATTGTGATTGTGTCCACCTATAACTTTCTATGGCAATTGTATCATACAGACCACCCTCTGAGAGGAAATGTCGCCCCTGAGGTTCCTCTTAAATCATTCTCTTCTCACCTTAAGCCCATGCGCTCCAGTTTTAGAATCCTCTACCTTTTTGGGGGGGGGGGGGGGGGGAGAGGGAGACTGTATCTCTATAAGATCACCCTTTGGCCTCCTACTCTTCAAATAAAAAATGTCATAGCCTAATCAATTTCTCCACCTGGATAACATCCTGGTGCAGCTCTTCTGCATTCTTTACAACTTAATGAAAATAACTTTTTGGACGAATTTACCATTGGCATAGGGAGACTTCCTTTTGAAAATATGGGAGTCAGGTTAAATTTAGTGTGTTCAGTAGCTAAATATTTTCTGCTGTATTCAGCAATTAATTTACTGGCATCTTGTTCTTCATGTGACGTTTCAAGTCCGGACCCTTCAGACTGAGTGTAGTAGGGGGGAGAAGGTCAGGTTTAAGCCTGAAAAATGATAGATAGATGTAGGTGAAGGCGGATTGATTGCCAGATGGTGGACAGGGATAGGGATGAAAAGGAGACAAAAGAGTTAGATAGGGAGAGGAGGAGTGAAATGTAAAGCCAGAAGGAAAGGAGCAGTGGGAAGGGCTGTTGTAAAGGTTTTTTTTTGCCTGAATATCCTCCCTTGCACAATGACCAGTATTTATAGAGACCTCTGTGTGGGTGTGGGGGGGGGGGGGGGGAATGGTAGAGCCACTTGTGTGTCGGAAGTTAGTGTGGGATGAAGGGCCTGCTTCCATGTTGTATCTTCAACTCAACACATGGAACTGCAGACATTCGAATCTTGACGAAAACACAGTGCTGGATGAACTCAGTGGGTCAGGCAGCCACTGGAGGGTCAGGACAGACTTTAAATTTTCAAAGTTATTTTATTTAGAATAAAGAATATATATAAACAAAAAGTACAAAAAGCCTTGTTGTACATTCCCAATGTCTATACATTCAACAGTATCATGCTCATTGATAGACACAAAGTGCTGGAATAACTCAGTGGGTCAGGCAGCATGACTGGAGAAAAAGGATGGGTGACGTTTCGGGTCGAACCCTTTTTCAGACCCTGAAATGTCACCCATCCTTTTTCGCCAGAAATGCTGCTTGACCCGCTAAGTTACTCCAGCATTTTGTCTATCTTCTGTATAAACCAGCATCTACAGTTCCTTCCTACACATAAGTATCATAATCAGTTGCATTAGCACCTATTTTAACACAAAACATACATGCTATCCTTAAATTATTTCCCTCACAGATGCTGCGTGGGTTCCTCCAGCACTGAAGAAGGGTCTCAAGCGGAAACGTCACCCGTTCCTTCTCTCCAGATATGCTGCCTGTCCCGCTGAATTACTCCAGCATTTTATGTCTATCTTTGTGTTTGATCAATACAAAAATGGATGGTTTTGCAGATAGTGAAGATGGTTGCGAAAAATTGCAGCAGGATCTTGATCGATTGGCCAGGTGGACGAGGGTTGATGGAATGTTGGCTGATAGAGAAATGCAAGGTGTTGTAATTTGGGAAGTCTAACATGGGCAGTACCGACACAGTGAATGGTAGGGTTCTTGGGAGGGGTATAGAGCAGAGTGATTTAGAAGTGCAGGTGCATGTTTCCTTGAAGGTGGAGTTGCAGGTAGATAGGGTGGTCAAAAAGGCTTTTGGCACACTGGCCTTCATCAGTCAGAGTATTGTGTATAGAAGGTACACAAAAATGCTGGAGAAACTCAGCGGGTGCAGCAGCATCTATGGAGCGAAGGAAATAGGCAACGTTTCGGGCCGAAACCCTTCTTCAGACATCTGAAAGGAATAGATCGGGTAGATGCACAATCTCTTGCCCAGAGTAGGTGAATCGAGAACCAGAGGACATAGATTTAAGGTGAAGGGAAAAAGATTTAATAGGAATGTGAGGGGAATTTTTTTTCACACAAAGGGTGGTGGGTGTATGGAACAAGCTGCCAGAGGTAGTTGGTGCAGGGACAATCCCAACGTTTAAGAAACAGACAGGTACACGAGTGGATGTGTTTAGAGGGATATGGACTAAATGCGCGCAGGTGGTACTCGTGCAGATGGGGCATGTTGGTAGGTGTGGACAAGTTGGACCAAAGGGGCTTCTTCCACACTGTACCACACTGTCTTTATGACGGCTATTTATAGTGGGAACCAAAGATCACAGAGCGGAGAAATTAAAACGTGTTACTCATTTTTCGACAAATTAGCTTCGCTCGATGAAGTTTGGTGGGAACTGTAAGCACCCCCCCTTGTGATGATGCGTTGAGGGTGACCGATTAGCGAGAGCCCTGGTCGGGCGCGCGCCGCTGCCCTTGTAACCAAAGATACTAGAGGCTCTGCTATATAATCTTTGCTTGTAACGCGGTGCACGAGGTCGGGCGGGAGCGAGCGCGCGCTTGAGGGGGAGTCGGGGGGGAGCGCGCGCTTGAGGGGGCGGGGGTGGGGGTAGTCGGGAGCGAGCGCGAGCGCGAGCGCGCGCCTTGGTGGTTGTCCATCGCTTCCCGCCCGTGGTGGAGACAACATGTCTGACCGCGGCTCCAACGCCCTCGGCTCCTCTCTGGGTAGCGCCGTGCAGTTTGTGGACGGGCACCTTCAAGCCGTGCGGGTACGAAGTGGGAGGGGGAACTCTTCAAGTTCCTGCAGAGGTCGAGCTGCTGTAAAATGGCGGCACTGTGAGGGGGAGGGGGGGGGGGTGGGGGTGGGAGTGGGAGGAGTTATTGTACAAAAAACACAAAAAGTGCCGGAGGAACTCAGCGGGTCGGGCAGCATCTGTGGAGGGAATCCTCCTTTCCTCAGGAATAATTTTCCAAAAATGGGCATAAAATGTATTAAATTGCCTCACAGCAAAGTGAAAGGCAGTACTCCAAGTTTATAAAACATTTTTAAAACCTGGACATTATCTTTTCATTTAAAGATTGAAGGCGTCAAAGGCAGGAGAATGCGGTTGAGAGGGAAAATAGATCAGCAATGTTGGAATAGCAGAGCAGATGGGCCGAATGGCCTAAGTCTGTTCCTGGGTCTTATGGTCTTATACAGACTGGGTACTATGTAGTCAAATGGGATATATGGCGCCTGCACTGGATTGATGCAACAACAGGTGACATTTTGGCTCGGGACCCTTCTTCAGTCTAATTGAGTGGGGGGTGGGAAAACTGATAAAGAGATTTGGGGGTTGTTTCGTTTTCTATTCTCATGTGTACTGAGATACAGTGAACAGCTTTTGTTTGCTTGCTATCCATTCAGGAAAAAATCTATACATGAATACAATCAATTAAGCCGTCCACAGTGCAATGATAAAGTATAAAGGGTCCAGCATTTAGAAAAGATATAACATTGAAGTCCAATAAAGTACAATTAAGGAACGGTCAAAGGTCTCCAGTGAGGTAGACGGGAGGTAAGGACTGCTGACGAGGACTGGTCAGTTGCTTGATAACATCTGGAAAGAAATTGTTCCTGAATCTGGAGAAATGCATTTTCAAACTTCAGTATCAGCAGCCTGATGGGAGAAGAGGGTTTGACCATAGAAACATAGAAAATAGGTGCAGGAGTAGGCCATTCGGGCCTTCGAGGCAGCACCGCCATTCAATATGATCATGGCTGATCATCCAAAATCAGTACCCTGTTCCTGCTTTCTCCCCATATCCCTTGATCCTGTTAGCCCTCAGAGCCATCTCTTGAAAACATCCAGTGAATTGGCTTCCACTGCCTTCTGTGGCAGATAATTCCAAGGATTCACAACTCTCTGGGTGAAAACGTCTTTCCTCATCTCAGTCCTAAATGGCCTACCCTTTATTCTTAAACTGTGACCCCTGGTTCTGGTCTCCCAACATCGGGAACATTTTTCCTGCATCCAGCCTGTCCATCCCTTAAGATCTTATAGAGGTGAGGGATGGGGTGTGATTGGCAGATTGGTGGAGCAAGTGATGAAGGCTATTTTGTCATTTGAGGTGGGGTGATGGTGTTTAGCAGAAGGTCATCATTGGTGGATCTTTTCTCACCATCTGGTCTCTCCGCTTGTGCTTTTAGACCATCACCACAGGCCTGGTAGTGATCGGAATCGTGATGTTGGGCAGAAGCGTCAGACTAGTAAGTGGTCCTGGAATTTCATGTGTCTACCAAAGTTAGTGAGAAACCACCTGTTTGTCTGTGTCACTAACATACCCGGCCAGTCGTTAGAATCATACAGTATGCCTTCAGCAAAACTTACCCATGCTGACCAAACTGCCTCATCTACACTGGTCCCAGTTGTCTGCATTTGATCTATATCCCTCTAAACCTTTCCTATCCATGTGCCAGTGCAAATGACTTTTAAATGTTGTTATAGTACCAATTTGACATGGACTTCTCAAGAGTATTTCGTTATGCACTGACACCAAAACAATCAGATATTTGGATAACTCAACGGGACAGGCAACATCTCTGGAGAAAAGGAACAGGTGACGTTTCAGGTCAAGACCCTTCTGAAAAAAGGAGTATGAATGGAGATTTGTATTCAAAGATGGTCTCTTTGTGTTAAAATGTTCCAGTTTGTGTTATTTGTAGAGGCAATGCACTTTCACTGTGCCAGATGCTCTAATTTGTTAGCTCTGCTTTGCAGTCAAAAAATGAGTGACATGTTTTAATTTCTCTAGCTCTTCCATCAAATTGAATTCCCATAGAATTTCTTAATTTATGGCAATCAAACTTTTATTGTTTTAATCTGGCAAGCATGTACAGTGCCCTCCATTTTGGGACAAAGATCCATCTATTTATTTGCCTCTGTACTCCACAATTTGAGATTTGTAATAGAAAAAATCACACGTGGTTAAAGTGCACATTGTCAGATTTTATTAAAGGGCACTTTTACACATTTTGGTTTCACCATGTAGAAATTACTATGTTTATACATAGTCCCCCCATTTCAGGGCACCATCATGTTTGGGACACATAGCTTCACAGGTGTTTGTAACTGCTCAGGTGTATTTGCAGGTAAAAGAGAGCTCTCAGCACCTAGTCTTTCCATCACCTTTGGACATTTTTATTGCTATTTATCAACATGAGGACCAAAGTTGTGCCAATGAAAGTCAAAGAAGCCATTATGGCACTGAGAAACAAGAATAAAACTGTTAGAGACATCAGCCAAACCTTAGGCTTACCAAAAACAAACTGTTTAGAACATCATTAAGAAGAAAGAGAGCACTGGTGAGCTTATTTATCGCAAAGGGACTGGCAGGCCAAGGAAGACCTCCACAACTGATGTCAGAAGAATTGTCTCTATAATAAAGCAAAATCCCCAAACACCTGTCCGACAGATCAGAAACACTCTTCAGGAGTCAGGTGTTGATTTGTCAATGACCAGTGTCCGCAAAAGACTTCATGAACAGAAATACAGAGGGTACACTGCAAGATGCAAACCACTGGTTAGCTGCAAAAATAGGATGGCCAGGTTACAGTTTGCCAAGAAGTACTTAAAAGAGCAACCACAGTTTTGGAAAAAGATCTTGTGGACAGATTAGATGAAGATTAACTTATATAAGAGTGATGGCAAGGGCAAAGTATGGAGGAGAGAAGGAACTCCAAGATCCAGGCATACCACCTCATCTGTGAAACACAGTGGTAGGGGTGTTATGGCCTGGGCGTGTATGGCTGCTGAAGGTACTGGCTCACTTATCTTCATTGATGATCCAACTGCTGATGGTAGTAGCATAATGAATTCTGAAGTGTATAGACACATCCTATCTGCTCAAGTTCAAACAAATGCCTGAAAACTCATTGGCCGACAGTTCATTCTACTGCAAGATAATGATCCAAAACATACTGCTAAAGCAACAAAGGTGTTTTTCAAAGCTTAAAAAATGGTCAGTTCTCGAGTGGCCAAGTCAATCACCCAATCTGAACCCAATTGAGCATGCCTTTTATATGCTGAAGAGAAAACTGAAGGGTACTAGCCCCCAAAACAAACATAAGCTAAAGAAGGCTGCAATACAGGCCTAACAGAGCATCACCAGAGAAGACACCCAGCAACTGGTGATGTCCATGAATGGCAGACTTCAAGCAATCATTGCATGCAAAGGATATGCAATAAAATACTAATAACTACTTTCATTTACATGACATTGCTGTGTTCCAAACATTATGGTGCCCTGAAATGGGGGGACTATATAAAAACTGCTGTAATTTCTACATGGTGAAACCAAAATGTATAAAAATGGCCTTTAATAAAATCTGACAATGTAAGACATAACTTAATACAATTTAAAATTTTACATAGATTATATTACTCAAAAACTAGACTGAATAGAATTTGTCCAAATGTCTCCCCCATTTGTGACAAATGCTTATCTCAAAATGCCACTATAACACATTCTTTTGTCTCCTGCACAAAACTTCATAAATTCTGGAATGAAATTTTTGGAATTTTTACAAAATTATTTAATATAAAACTGAACCCCAATACAGAACTGAATATCTTCGGATCAATGGAAGATGGAAGTAAGCTAAATACGTTTCAAAAAATCTCTCTTTAATTATGGCTTAATAATGGCAAAAAAAGTCATACTTAAATTTTGGAAAAATGCAGCTACACCAACGCTTGAAATGTGGATCTCAAATATGTCGGAAATGTTACATCTTGAAGAAATGAGATTCCTCCTATCAGGCAAAGCAGACCAATTCTTAATGATTTGGTCTCCTTTTATTGACTTTTTACAAGCATATGGTGCAACACAACCGTAGAAATTAAATGTTGCAGAACCGGGTGAGGGGTGGGTAAAGATATTAAATAGGTATATCTCTTACTTTCCTTTTATTTCCTTCTTTTTTTTAAATTTTCTTTTCTCCTTTCTTTTTTTCTCTTCACCCTTTTCTACCTTTTTGTTTACCTGTTTCTTTCTTCGGGCTTTCTTTACTATTTCACGCACTAACACTATCACCACTTCTTACGATACTCTCTCTTCTTCTATCTTTCCTTTCATCGTTTTCTGTTTTATTGTTAAATTAAAAATAAGAAGTTGTACATGAACTGTAATATATCAGTGTGTATTAAGTACTTATGTACCACATTATTGTACTTCTAATTTAAAAAAAAAAAAATTAATCTGACAATGTGCACTTTAACCACATGTGATTTTTCTTCTATTACAAATCTCAAATTGTGGAGTAAAGAGACAAATAAATAAATGATGGGTCTTTGTCCCAAACATTATGGAGGGCACTGTATTTTCCACACACAGTTGCACACTGTATGCGACACATTGTTTCTGACATTACTATCGTCTGATAACATGCTGGGCGATCTGGTGCATTTACAAAACTACCTTTGTTTATAACTCGCACACTACATAATGTATGAAAAATTGATGCTCTATAATTTTATACAGTAGCCACTTGAATATAAAATAAAACAATCTGATAATGAAAGTTCATTTTCCTTCATCTTAACAGATGACTAAATTTACAAGTGTCTTGGAGATACCTAATAATTTTATTGATAAAAGTATTAAGCTTCGAGGGAGAATACATCAAGTAACAGAAAATGGACTACAAATTGAACATATTCCTATTTACCTTCCTTTTATTTCATCTCTGCAAAGAAAATGTGAGTAAATACTTAATGGCATACACAACATGTTTAAACTGCAGTACTGAATAAAATTTGAAACATTGCTTATTGTCTTCTACAAGTGACTGAATATGGCTAATGTTAATATTTAATGAACATTGCGTAAAATTCATCTAATGGCAGTATAGGACTCACTTGAACGGATTTAGACAATGAAAGTAATGTGTTTCTATGCAAAAAATTTGTAAACAATAGATTTAAGCTTGTCTGTAAGTTTGGAATTGTAATGATGTGATCGCACAGTTTACAACTCAGTTGTAAGTATAATTGATCTATTTGATACTGCTGTTGAAACGTCTTTGATAGGTAGGTTATGCCTCTAATTTCATGCCCTACATATTAGTTAATTTCAGCAGATTTTTAAATTCTGGGACATTGTTAGATCAAGAAAGCAACTTGATTTCAATGAAATTAAAATACAATTTGGAGCCTCAATTTTAGAGCAGAAAGAAAGAGAGCAAAATAAAAACTTATTTTTAAATAGCATCGTTTCAGCGGTACTTTACAACTGCAGCAACACTTTACAACCAATAAATTGGAATTTGGCATTAATGCACAAAACATCAAGTTGTGCGCAGCAAGCATCCATGAAACAAGATTTGGAAATGTTTAGATATCAGTGATGACCGGATAAATATTAGCCTGGATAATGGATAAATCTGCCTGTCACCAGATCATTGCCGTGAAGCCTTTAACGTCCACTTAAGAGAGTTAACAGGTATATTCTCAGGCTATCTCAGCATCTAAACAGCAGCTCTAACAATGGAGTGGACCATCACTGCACTGGACTGTTGTCCTGGCTCCAGAATGGAACGTTCAACGTTCTGACTTGCATGAATGTGTGACAAACTGAAACACAGTTGACTGTTAGCATTCTCTTTGACCATTGTTGGTCCTGAATATCATGGCTTTGTAGACTTTTTCAACATTGGTCATGTGAACATTAGAGCTGAGTGGCACAACTTCCTCTGTAATATAGTAGCAATGCAATACACATTGTGTTTTTGGATTGATTGGAGCATGGTTACATGCATTGATTGGAGATCGATTACAGCATGGAAACAGGTCCTTCAGCCCACCGAATGTTATCTTGAACCAGAATTCATGGCATTGAGTATATAACCAGAGCTGATTTGGACAAATATAGTATGGTAAATGGTTTTGCTTGAAGGTGTGATATGTTTTCATTTACTTTGCCTGGTCTTGTAAAGAAACACTTCCACTTTCCTCAGGGCAATCGGATGGTCTCCTGATGGTTAGGTTGGCAGGCTTGCAAATGACCGACGAAGGCAGAACCTGGTTAACCGAGCAAATAAAATCTCCCCACGTTATTTGGTTTCAACTTTTGAGAAGGGATAACTCTTTTGTTGATTGCATGGTGAAATTAAACAAGGTAAATAATATTTTAGAAGAATGTTTTCCTATTTTTTGTTTCATTAGAATGGTGCAAAAAGATTATGACGAACATCCATATGGCTGTTTTTAAAGCTGGGAGGGCTACTGAACTATTAGGTTCTTCTGTAATGTTGGAACTTAAAGCGGCCCACAATTGAGTTAAGTTTAGTTATTGTCACGTGCACCGAGGTACAGTGAAAAGCTTTTGTTGCATGCTTACCAGTCAGCGGAAAGACAATGCATGATTACAATGGAGCCATCCACAGTGTAAGATTTAAAAGAGTGGACCCATTGTAAAGCCTGATCGCAGATCCACTTCTGTGACTAACACACGAAGAGTTGCCCGGCTTGGGCGCCCATCTTGGATCAGAGCACAGGATTGTTAATACATTTTTTAAAGGTTTCAATTGAATTATTTTAAATTTGCAACAGCCATAATTTTATCTTCTGACTACAGTGCCAGACTGTTGCTAATTCAGATGCACTTTCGCTCTAAAATAAATTGTCCAGTCATTCAAATGTATAAACA
The DNA here is from genome assembly GCA_038087875.1 of Malacoraja senta. NCBI lineage: Eukaryota > Metazoa > Chordata > Chondrichthyes > Rajiformes > Rajidae > Malacoraja > Malacoraja senta. The sequence continues at coordinate 52,033,954 of CM075984.1, forward strand.
TTAAATAAATAATAGCATTGAGAAAATTTGTATGTGTTCACATAACATGCTTGAGGAATAATTGCTTGTAATATGTGCCATGCAAAAGGGTTTGTCATTACAGTAACTATGCAGATTCTCTCAGATACATTGGACAAATAGTACAAATTGTTACAAAACCAAGTCTAACTGGCCCATGCGGCGGTCCCTGGAGGTTAGGCCATTCCTTGGGTCATCCCCCTCGACTCTTGAGTGACAAGGACGATTGTCTGCCCACGGGGTTTCCCAGGTCCTGCTCGCTGGGCTGCGGTGTGTTCTCGAGACTTCATTAAACTACTTCTGAACCTGCCTGGCGTCTGGCCTTTTCCTGTCCTCGTCCAGGCCGCTGCACCCAAATGTTTTTAGTAAGATTTGAAATGGGTCAGCCACCAAAATATTAGGTCAGGTTTGTGGACTTAACGGAAATGTTCAGCAAAGTTTCTCCCCGTCCATGTTTGATCTCCCCAATATAGAAGCGTTGTGAACATTAAAGGTACTCTTTCCTTCCAACTTTTGGCAACTTTCCTCCCATTCACTAAAGACCATTTATCTGGTGGTGATTCTGTGGAATTTTTTGCCACAGAAGGCTGTGGAGGCCAAGTCAGTAGATATTTTTAAGGCAAAGATAGATAGATTCTTGATTAGTACAGGTGTCAGAGGTTATGGGGAGAAGGCAGGAGAATGGGGTTAGGAGGGAGGGCTAGATTAGCCATGATTGAATGGCAGAGTAGACTTGATGGGCCGAATGGCCTAATTCTACTCCTATTCGTTATGATCTGTAAACTAATTTATTTATTTAAGAAAATAATGCATATTTCCACTAACGGCATGATTTGAAATGCTTCAATGTATATATTTCTTATGTTTACACAGAGATCATACTAATACCAACACCTCTATCACATAATATTATCAAGTCTGAAGAAATTATTTATTAAAGCCATATAACATTTTTTAAGTGTGAGAGAAAAAGTAGTTTAATTGTTATTTCTCTTTAAGGGTTCAATTTTCTCAGTGAGCCTAAATGAGGAGATTTTGAAGAAAGGTCTTGGGCGAGCCGTTAAAATCGAAGGCTTACACTCTAATCCCAAACTGTACTGGAGGCTACAGACAAAATTGCTTAAAGCAGAACTGAAGGCGCAAAAAAAAGGTAAAGGCATCTGGAAAGAGCCTACAATATTGGAAAAAGTCTCAAATAATGTACAGAATTCTAATATTTTTCACCATTTGAATAATCTACTTTCATGGGTCAAGTCATTCAGAAACAATTAAATCCTTTGTGGAAACATTTTGTGAACTATGATATAAATCTAATTGTTGAATGTATAAGTTTCAATATCATTACACTATCACAATTTGTTATCTTGTTTAAGATACATAGACCCATTTATTGCTATGCAAGGTGTTATTTTATTTTTCTGGTTTATTCAGAAATGGAAATTATTGTTCACTTTTCTAAACTGTATATTGACTTGCTACAATAAACAAACCCTGTATATTGCACTCCATGAGCTCTGCTGTTTCACCATAGTATTTTCCATTTATGATTACCCTCTACTTGAGTGAAGATACCATTAACCTAGAACAATGATATACATAATTTACACTGTGAAGGCTGTATACAAAGACACTTACAAGAGACCCAACTAATTTATTTGGTAAATCCTCCAAGATAAGTATACTGACCAGCATCTGCAGTTCTTTGCTTCTGTAAGATATGCACATGCTTGAGTGGTACTGTAACAACCTCTTATTCAATGTCAACAAGACCAAGGAATTAATGGTTGCCTTCAGAAAGAGGAAATTGGTTTAGCACACGCCAGTTTTCATTGGGTCAGCGGTGGAGACAGTTAGCAGCTTCAAATTCCTGGGCGTAAACATCTGTTACAATGGAACAGGTTCAAGGATCTGACTAGTAGAACAGAAAAAAGGCACATTCGTCCGTTAAGTTACAAATCGGTTTTATTGACACGAGAGAGAGAACAAAAACAATACTTATCTTGGTATGCGTGGGGGCCCATCTTATACCAGCACACCTCCCCCTCTCTCGGCCTCCGTCCGCGGCGCTGATTGCAACCCAGCCTGTCGGTGAACCCCTTTCATCAAGAACTACCTTATGGCTTACCGGCGCCTTCATACAGGCAGAAATCATTTATTGAAATGACCGCCGGTAAGTCCTGGCCAATAGCGCTGCTCCCAAATTCAAACTACAACCAATGGCAGGGGTCTGCATCCGAGCAAGGACCCCCCCCCCCCCCCCGGAAACAAAGCGCAAAGCAGACTTGGTGCGCAAGGTAAAACAATAATGCTATCAGCTGCAGACTTGACGCGTAAAGCAATACACATAGCGCTACAGACTTGGTGCGCAAAGGTAATGCACACAGCGCTACAAACATGGCGCGCAAAGTTTTAAACAGCGTTGTCAGCTTAGCGCGTGGGAATTTAAACAAAGCGCTGTTGGCTGCAGCGCTATGGTTCTAAATATAGCGCTAGCGGCCACAGCGCTATGGGCTTTAAAGATAGCGCGATGGGTCACAGACTGTTCAGGCAAAATTCTCGTATAACAACATCTTGAATTTGTCTTGGGCCCAGTACATAGATGTAATCACAAAGATGGTGTGCCGGCAGTCCGGCACATCTACATTCTTAGAGGTGTAAAGAGATTTGGCATTTCATCGACTCCACTAACAAACCTCCACAGATGTACTGTAGAATATATCCTGACTAGATGATTAAAAGTCTGGTATGCCAATTCCAATGCACAGAAATGCAACAGGCTACAGGGAGTGGTAGATTCTACTCTCTCAAACATAGGCACTATCGTACCCACCATCGAAAGTATCTACACGAGGCACTGCCTCAAAAAGGCAGCACTTATTAAGGGTCCCAACAACTGGGGAATGCTCTCTTTTCACTACTACCATCAGGGAAGAGGTAAGCCTAAAGTCTCACAGCACCAGGTTCAGGAACAGCTACATTCCTTCAAACATCTGGTTCTTGAACCAACCTACACAACCCTAATCCTACTGAACAATGGAACACTATGGATCATCTCTTGCTCTACCATTATCCAATTGCATTTTGCACTCATGTCTTTTTTTTGCACAATTTGTTTTCTTTTTACTGTCCTGTGGAATTTTTTGTTATTTATAAATAATTTGTTTATTGTGTCTGTCTGAGCCTATGTCTGTGATGCTGCTGCAAGCAAGGTTTTCATATTTACCTGTATCCCATCATACTTGTGCATATGGCAGTGAACAACTTGAAACTATAGAGAGCCATTTAGACCTAGTTGTTTTGCCACGTATAAATAAAGGATGCTACCCATTGCAAAGTTGTACTAACTGGAGTTTGAAATGGCATGCTTTTATAGATGGGGACCTCTTTAAAGAGAATTCATGATGATCGAGAAATACTAGTATCCCTGCAACTGAATGTTTACAATGCTTCCTGAATTATCCTGTAAAGTCCTTTGAATCGCAGGAATAGTTCTTCTATTTTCCTGCACTACATCTGTACTCACTTGCACACTTTTTTACCAACTGTTGGTGGTTTTTCTTCTCGGATTGTCATGACGTTCAGAATTTACAGATTTGGAAAATGGAGGGAGATCATTGATCCAGGTATGTCTCTGCGTCTGTCCATTTGCTTCTCTCCAGAGAGAGAGAGAGATTCTTCAGAGAGTATTGCATACTAACTACAGCTCAAGAACACTGCAGCATTTAAGCAACTAAAGTGAAGTATGCAACAAAAAAAAGGGAAAAGACTGAAAAAATCAGACCAAAGATCAAAAAGCACACTGTAACCTGTTTTGCAAATAATTTGAAGAATTTACTTTGAAGTAAATCTGACGATACAAAATAATTGTATAATAACAGCTATAAATTAGGACACTTAAGGGAGCGACACCTGCTGCAATGTTTATTTTTTCACCCTCCCTGCAGATTATGCTTAATTCTGTATCCTGCCAGCTTGATTTTTTTTAAATTCATGTAATTTTCTACTTCATTGGAAACCCGAGGCCCTACTCCATCGAGGGATGGTACTCTAGCTTCCACAGTGAAAGGTGGCAACGATAGGACTGACGTGCTTGGTAAATCTCAGCCACATAGCTGAGAGCAGTGAGACTGGAAGGATTAATGGTCTACAGACCACTGTAGCAGTTTCTTATTTTGTTCAGTTCCATTGCAAATGCTTCAATGTGCTCTTGTGGACGGTTATTTGACTCGTTTACAAGTGAATATTAAACAGTATCTCATGGCCAGTTGAGGTTGCAGCGTATTTCAGCAGACATTAAAATTGCATGTTAGCTGAGAAGACCATGAGATCCAAATTAGCATATTTGTGACAATTCAGAAACCCAGAAATTCACAAATCCATGGGTTTGTATCATAGGAAGTTTCCCAAGAAATATTTTGAGAGCCAGAAGGACATGGCAGTGGCACTGCAAAGTTTCATCATCAGATTGAATGAATGATTTTATCACAGGGTACCTAGGTACAGTGAAATACTTTGTTTTGCAATCCTAGGCAGTACACAAATGTCACCACGTGTTGGCACCGACAAAGTTACAAAAGTACCGACCAGTCCTATCAATTTTCAAGAACAAGATCAAGGTTCAAGAACAGTTTGGGTAAAGTAGAAATGTCTGAAGGTAGACAAATGTTTTTGACTCCTAGGCACCGTAATCATCCCCTTCTTCAGACTGCACCAGGTTTCAAAGATTTTCTCTCTAACTTGGAAAATGTGTGTCCACCATGCTCATAAAAATACATCATAGACTTTACATCATACATCAAAAATACATCAATACTTTGTTGACTTTCGTGAATACACTTAATCGCACTACAGGGAAATGATTAGTTCCTGTTTTTTGTTTAAATCAAATGACAAAGCGAGATTACAGATTAATATGCAAACTATCCCCTTAGTGAGAAGAAGCCATTGAGGATTTAGTTATAGTACATGAGCAAGTGCATGCTGCAGGAATCTGCTGCATTCCCTTAAAACACCAAATTGATTGAATGATCCTGAATTTTACTTCCTCATCAACCTCCATTAATTTATTGTTTTCTAACCCTGTATGTCAATCACAGTATTTAAAGCAGAGCAAGGTGGTCTGGAGAATGATGAAGGAAGGAATAATTTCCTCATTATTTGAGGCTAATGGTGTAATACTTTGTATCCTGCATTGCTCTCTTTCTCAAACACCAGTTCAGATGATCGGATGGATGTCTTCTTGATGATGGAAATAAGGAAGGAAAAAAGGGATGAAAATATAGGTCTGGTCCAGCAAAAGATGCCATAGTTGATTGGTCCTAACCCAAGAAGAATGAGAAATATGTCTCCTCAAACCAGTGAGATGATTATTTAATGCGGCGCGGTGGCGCAGCGGTAGAGTTGCTGCCTGACACCGCCAGACACCTGGGTTCGATCCTGACTATCCTGACTCTTGTATATACAGAGTTTGTACTTTCTCCCCGTGACATGTGTGGGTTTTCTCTGGGATCTCCGGTTTCCTCCCACATTCCAAAGATGTAGGCTATGTAGGTTAATTGGCTTTGTATAATTGTAAATTGTCCCTGGTGTGTGTAGGATCACTGGTCGACATGGACATGTTGGGCCGAAGGGCCTGTTTTCGCGCTGTATCTCTAAACTAAACTAAATGAAACTAAAATATAAAATGAAGAATATTAATATTCCGGAGTGGAAATGTCAAATATTGGAGGGCATAGCTTTAATATCAGATGGAGAATAGAATTGAATGCCTTTTATTGTCATTCAAACAGCTTGGTTTGAACGAAATTGCATTTCTACAGTCTTAACATTACAAAAAAAAACAAGACCCGCACTTAACACAATTTACACAAACATCCATCACAGTGAATCTCCAACACCTCCTCACTGTGATGGAAGGCAAAAGTCTTATCTCTTCCCTTTGTTCTTCTCCCGCGGTCCAGCAGTCCAACTGCAACGTCGAGGCGACTGGGGCTCCCGATGTTAAAGCCCCCGGCAGGCGATGGTAAGTCCCGCGGACGTTTAAGCCGCGCCGGGCGATGTTAGGCCCCGCTCCGAGTCCTTTAAACCCCGCGATTCCGGCGGAAGAAGTTGCCATTGTGGGAGCTCCGAAAAGCAGTCTCCCACCAGGGACCTGCGAGCTCCCGATGTTCCTGTCGACCGGGCCTGCAGCCGGAGCCTCCGAAGCTCCGAAGTCGGGTTGCAGCCGCGCACCACCACAGCTCTTCCCGCTCCGAAGTCGGCCAGCTCCGCGATGGCAAGTCCGCAGGCTCCGCGACTGGAGCCCTCAGGTTCTTTCCGGTTGGAGGCCGCAGCAGTCTCCATGATGTTAGGCCCAATGACATTGGAGACCTGACAGAAAAAGTCGGGTCCCCGTACAGGGAAGAGATCAAACGGTTCCCCCCACCCCCCACATATACACAGCTAAAAAATAATAAAACTAGAATCAAAAACATACATTTAACGAGACAATTTTTTTTTAAAAAGACAGACGGACTGCAGTCGAGCCGCTGCCGTTAGGCGCCGCCACACTCCACAGAAAATTTATAGGAGATGTGCAGAGCAAAGTTCTTTTATGCAGAGTGGTAGGTGCCTGATCCGCATTGCATCTGCAGTGAAAGCAGATATGATAGTGACATTCGAAAGGCTTTTAGATAGGCACATGGGTGTGAAGGGATATGGATCACATGCAGGTAGGGGAGACTGGTTTAACTTGGTATCGTGCTAGGCACAGATATTGTGGGCAGAAGAGCCAGCTCCTATGCTGAATGTTCTACGTTGTATCTGGACCATATTTAAAAACATTTGGAGCAAGTCTCACACATTACAGACATCAATTAAATTTATAGCAATATTATGAGGATCTACGATTGTTTCTGCTTCCCTCACCCAAAGCACATGCAGTTCAGAAGTAGTTAATGACACGCCAGTGTATCCTGTTCAAATGGCAGCAAACTGCAGCTCCAGAGTAAGAGAGCTTCAAAGAACACTATTCCAACACTCAGCATATGGTGCAAATAACACAGTGGAGATACTAGGCTGGCCAACAAACACTGTAGTTGCCCAGAGAAGATCATTATCAAACCACATTGAGAAGAAGGCAGTTCCAGCCCACTAAGCCTTTTCTTTACAAACAGCCGACGCTTTTGATACCACCTCTCAGGTGGTAGGTGGAAGAAGCACAATCTGACATCCAGGTAAATCAATGAAGAGAAATTCATCAGTGATGACCAGCGCTAAATGCACAAAAATCTATCTGCTTCAAATGATGTGTGAAAATGAATACATGAAGGTGAGTCCAACTAATAGTTGTACTTGCACATACTTTTAGCAATGACAAATAGATTTTTTCCTCAGAAAGACCAAGTCATAATTTGTATCCTTCATAGTTGAATAGTTCTGATTATTTTGAATGATGCCGAGGAAGAGAGAGTTGTAGCTGGGTTTTGCTCTTATTCCGGGAGTTTATGCTGTTAGATACTAATCGGTTGAGCTGTGAGCACTTCAGCTGTTTTCAGTGTTGAAGAATTGAAATTGTTATCAAGTGTTTTAAATAGATGTTATCAAGTGTTTTAAATGAATAATGTTATCAAGTGTTTTAAATGAATATGCTGCTAGTGAAACGCATTGTGCTATACATAAACATTTACATTTTCACAGAAAAATCATTTTTGGCAGTTTCCCGCCTGTTATTTGCAACACTTTCCTGGTTGTGTGTCGGTCAAACTGTAGCAGCCAGGATAATGCAAGTTACTTCACTCTACTCTATTCTCATTCTTAAACATTCACTTCATCCATCAAGCACAGTGGCACAGCGGTAGAGTTGCTGCCTTACAGCACTTGCAGCGCCGGAGACCTGGGTTCGATCCCGACTACGGGTGCTGTGTGTATGGACTTTGTACGTTCTCCCCATGACCGCATGGGTTTTCTCAGATCTTTGGCTTCCTCCCACACTCCAAAGACGTATTGTAAAAACTGTCCCTAGTGTGTGTAGGATAGCGTTAATATTCGGGGATCGCTGTTCGGTGCGGACCCAGTGGGCCGAAGGGCCTGTTTGCACACTGTATCTCTAAACAAACAAAACATCACCCAGGCACCATGACGAGTGTACACTGTCCACAAAGAGGCATGGGAGTTCTAGAATCATCTTCAGGGATCTCACCAAGTTCCATGCCATCTGACTTGATAATATATTTAATTCTCTGGTAGATCCAAACTGAGGGCAATGATGTTATCTACAAACAGAGAGGCGTTGACCAGAGTGGCTCGTATATCTGGGACTTAGTAAAAGGTTTTGATACAACACACAAACAAGACGGAGACAAGAGGACACTCTTGCTTAACCCAAGATTTGATTGGGAGGTTTTCCCACCTATCCAATTCGTTCCAGATCATTTCCAATTGCAGATTATCTCTCCAAACCCCTTTTTGAAGAGCAGACACACTATGAGCATATGTGATCAAGAACCTATTGGTCCAAGCTGACAAAACAAATGACCACTCCCCCATCGTGCACTTTATACCTGAATAGCCCGTCCAAGTGATTTTCCTGTTGGGTCTGATTTGTCTCAGAGAAGATTTGGCTTGATCAGTGATAACTTTGGATAGAATCCTGTAAGGCAGAGAGGTGAGTCAAGAATTTCTGATCCCTATTCTCGCATATTTGTTCTTGAAGATCTTGTAAAGCTGGCAGTTAAAAGCATTATGCCATACATTTGCAGCATGTCTTGGCGGAGTCAACTCCACAAAGTTAAGCACAAACCATTGCGTCCGATAGTTTAATTTATATCATAGGTATGTGTGGACCTTGTCACCATCTCCAGAATTAATAGGTGGTCCAGACAGTAACAGTACACAATACAGTAGACTGTAATACAACAAATTGTCAGTTATTCAAGATAACCAGACTATAATAGTGCAAGCCAAAGTAGTGTGACATTTAGTGTAACCTTATACAAAGTCCCTCCCTGTTGGATTGCAACCTTGTCGTGGTCGGGGAGCTTGTGTGTCTTAGTGACCCCTAGAGCTATGCCAGCGGGAGATTCGTCTCCTGTTAGGGTCTCCCATGCTGGACAGGTCGAAGGGTAGAAGCGAGACGAAGAGCGATCCACTGGTCCTCCAGGTTGGAGGTTGAGCACAGGGCTAACAACCCTGTCTCGTAAAACAAATATGTTACGGAAACAGCAACTGAAGGAATCAACACAACTGGGCGCGATGGACTTCCAGGGTTATCGACAGATGCTAGGATTAATGTACCAGACAGCATCCCAAGACTAGCCCTGCACTGAAAAAGAGGGAGACCCAAAACCACCTGGCGTCGAACTGTAGAGGAGGAAATGAAAACAATGGACCTGACCTGGGGTAGTGTCCAGAAGCTAGCCCAGAACAGACAGGAGTGGAGGACCTTCGTTGCTGCCCTACATGCCAGGAGACATAATAGGCAGTAAGTAAGTAAGTATACAAAGTCCATAGTAATTCCGTACTGAGATTGGGTTGGTCAGCGTGGACATGGTGGGCCTGTTTATGTGCTGTGTGACTTTATGACCATTACCACTACTGTTTGTGTGGAAAAAGTACATTCTAATATTAATTTAAATGGTGAATTTAATACTTGGCAGCAATTCAAATCGAGTCGATGAAACCTGTTCTCTTATTTAAACCTTTTTGTCCCGATAGCATTCTGCTAAATTTATGCTTTGTGGCCACCAAAACTCAATATAACTTTAAAGAGATGTGGTGCCCAGAATGAAATGACTATTCTAATTGCAGCCAATCTGTACTCCAGCATTCATCTCAAAAATGCCAATCCCCATGCTCATTATTACATTGCATTATGAAAATGCAGGGAACCACTTTTGGCATTGGTTTCCAGCATTTTTATAATATATAAAATCTGCAGGCTCTTTCATTTACAGACCTATACCGTGGATTTAAGGTGACTTGCTGTGGGTTCTGTGGTGACTCTGGAGTCCTTTGCCGGATGTCCCGATTGCCACAGATAGGTGGAGCTTGAAGGGCAAGTGCATGGCTTCGGATTGTTGCACATTTTACTGGCTAAAATGATTAATCATTAACTTTTTGAAGCGCTTTACTTACATTTAGCGAACATATAATGCGAGAATATTGGGGCGCACTACTAAGAGATTTATCAGGAACACAAGGAACTATAGATACTGGAAAACAAACAAAAAGTGCTGGAGGAACTCAGCGGGTCAGGCAGCATTTGTGGAAGGAATGGATAAGCGGCGTTTCGGATCCGGACCCTTCTTCAGACTGGTGGTTTTATAGCATGTTCATATATTGCATCATTTCAAGAAATTCTTGATTAGTGAAGAGACACAAGGTTCTGCAGAGAGAGACACAAAAAGCTGGAGTAACTCAGCGGGACAGGCAGCATCTCTGGAGAGAAGGAATGGGTGACGTTTCGGGACGAGACCCTTCTTCAGACCGAAACGTCACCCATTCTCTCCAGAGATGCTGCCTGTCCCGCTAAATTACTCCAGCATTTTGTGTCTATCTTCGGTTTAAACCAGCATCTGCAGTTCCTTTCTATACAAAGTTCTGCAGATACAGGTTTACAAAACACAACGTGTTCGGTTGCTTTGTTCGTTTTAAATGTGTTATTGAAAAAGCTGCGGTTGCTTCAGTTTCAATTAATTGTATGGTCAAAGACCTAATGCATCAATTACACCAACAAAGTGTTTTAAATCTGTTTATATTCTCCCGGTTCAGGATTCTGGACAGTTATTCCCATTCAAGATGGTTAGGGAAGATTGCAAGGTGATTCGACGCATGCTCTTATCTCCTAGCAACCAACTATAACACAGGATAGAAATAGGGATAGACTGAAATTAACAAAATAATAATTGATTTTGAGAACACATTTAGAATGAAAGATAATGAATTGTTGAACAACTGTAAATGTATAGGTATAAAACAAACAAACTTGGGAGAAGCTGTGTTTGCTAAGCAGTTCTTTCAGATGCAAATAGATAAGGTTCCAGGTTTTCTGCTGCAAGAAATCCAAAGTGAACACACAAAAAAACAAAAGACTTTATTGTTGTGCTAATAACTATGACGGAAGCTGCGTTTGTTTGTTCCCATTGGTGGAGATATTCGAAATGGAAGGTGTATTGAAAGCTGATTAGTGAGCGTAAAAGGCTTTGACCTATCCAGCCATGGGCAGCTAGAAGCCGAGGAGGTGGGACTGAAACCATGGCATCCATTCAAAAACTTTACCTCGGTGAAAAAGTAAATTAAAACTCAATTAACGCAAAAAACTATTTTCTCTTAAGAATGTATGTTCTGCAACATCAAGCATGCATGATTTACCAGAGCATAAACAATCTTTCAATAAATTAGTAAACAATAGAACGGGTCAAACCATAAGGTTTGACCATAACCATAAGTTTCAAACATGCATGCTACAGCAGAACACAAACAATCAGTGCATAACTGATCAGAGTGTTTTATAGTCAAACTATAAGGTAAAATTTGCAATTATTTTTAATGTGATGTAGACGGATGATGGATTTTATCATGAGACGGCTTAAGTAGTTTGAATGTCATAGAATCATGCAGCATCATCATGGTATCATAGATTTGCCCCATCATGTCTGCCACAAGTCCTACATTATCTCATTTCTTATTCTCTCCTCATTCTCATCATCTTCCCTAAATTCTACCACTCTTGGGGACGGTTTACAACGGCCAATTAACCAATTACCTGCACATCTTTTGGATGTGGGGGCAACCAGAGCACTTGGACGAATCCCAAACAGTCAAGGAGACTATGCAAACTCCATAAAGACAGCACCTGAGGTCAGGATTTAACCCGTCTGGCGTGTGAAGCAGCAACTCCATTAGCTGAACCTCATTTCTTTCATGATTGGTTCCCTATCTCAAATGAACAATTCAACAAATGTGGGAAATTGCATGCAGCTTTTCCTCCAGGAAGAAGAGACAATCTAGCATAAGTCTTAAACACCTCTTAAAGTATTTTTATTCCATATAATTTTGTTTATAATTTCAATAGACAATAGGTGCAGGAGTAGGCCATTCGGCCCTTCGAGCCAGCACCGCCATTCAATGTGATCATGGCTGATCATCCCCAATCAGTACCCCGTTCCTGCCTTCTCCCCATATCCCTTGACTCCGCTATTTTTAAGAGCCCTATCTAGCTCTCTCTTGAAAGCATCCAGAGAACCTGCCTCCACCGCCCTCTGAGGCAGTGAATTCCACAGACTCACCACTCTCTGTGAGAAAAAGTGTTTCCTCGTCTCCGTTCTAAATGGCTTACTCCTTATTCTTAAACTGTGGCCCCTGGTTCTGGACTCCCCCAACATCGGGAACATGTTTCCTGCCTCTAGCGTGTCCAAACCCTTAACAATCTTATATGTTTCAATGAGATCACCTCTATTCCTTCTAAACTCCAGAGTGTACAAGCCCAGCTGCTCCATTCTCTCAGCATTTGACAGTCCCGCCATCCCGGGAATTAACCTTGTAAACCTACGCTGCACTCCCTCAATAGCAAGAATGTCCTTCCTCAAATTAGGGGACCAAAACTGCACACAATACTCCAGGTATGGTCTCACTAGGGCTCCGTACAACTGCAGAAGGACCTCTTTGCTCCTATATTCCTCTCGTTATAAAGGCCAACATGCCATTAACTTTCTTCACTGCCTGCTGTACCTGCATGCTTGCTTTCATAGACTGATGAACAAGGACCCCCGGATCCCGTTGTACTTCCCCTTTTCCCAACTTGACGCCATTTAGATAGTAATCTGCCTTCCTGTTTTTGCTACCAAAGTGGATAACCTCACATTTATCCGCATTAAACTTCATGTGCCATGCATCTGCCCACTCCCACAACCTGTCCAAGTCACCCTGCATTCTCATAGCATCCTCCTCACAGTTCACACTGCCACCCAGCTTTGTGTCATCTGCAAATTTGCTAATGTTACTTTGAATCCCTTCATCCAAATCATTGATGTATATTGTAAATAGCTGCGGTCCCAGCACTGAGCCTTGCGGTACCCCACTAGTCACTGCCTGCCATTCTGAAAGGGACCCGTTAATCCCTACTCTTTGTTTCCTGTCTGCCAACCACTTCTCTATCCATGTCAGTACTCTACCCCCAATACCATGTGCCCTAATTTTGCCCACTAATCTCCTATGTGGGACCTTATCAAATGCTTTCTGAAAGTCCAGGTACACTACATCCACTGGCTCTCCCTTCAGTTTTTGGATACTATCAAGCTTTATTTTGTATGTACCATATGTAGAGTTACTCTCGAGGTCAATAGAGAAATAATGTGCAATGGTAGGACTGAATTTGCTCATTTTGATTTTTTTTTCCAGAATTAATCTGAATGGGCATTTATAGAACCTTGTTTGCATGGATCTAGAATACAATCAATTTCAGGAACCTGGGCCTATATTTTCTGATTCTATTATTTTAGCACCAATGCTTAATGGTTTAAAACAAAATCTAGTGTATTGGATCCAATCTGAAATATATTTGACGGAGGGCATGAGAACTATTAGCTTCGTTCTTTGGTTTAAAAATCTATAAACTCTTGGTTTGACAGACAGATGATGTAAATTGGATACAAATTTGGTGTCAGGGATTATGGGGAGAAGACAGGAGAATTGGGTTTGGAGGGAAAGATAGGCCTACTTCTACCGCGGGCGCGGCGTGGACTTACCATCAGGAGCGGGGTCCCTCGCCGGGGACCCCTGGAGGGGAGCTTTGACTGCCGGCCCTGCGGTCTGCGGTGCTTCTGGGCGCGGCGGAAACTTTAAATCTCCGACCGCCGGTTTGCGGCCTGCACCAACCTGAAGCCGCGGTCTCCGGTGGGGAGGCACCGATTCAGGACTTACCTGGACTTACCTTGTCTGCACATCTGGACGCCCGCAGCGACGGCTGCGGAGGGTTGAGGTCCCGACCGCGGGGGAAAATGGAGGAGGACTGCCCAAATTTTGTGCCTTCCACCACAGTGATGAATGCTGTGGTGGATGTTTGTGTTAAATTTTTAGTGTGTTTTTGTGTGTTCTTTTTCATTGTACCACTGCTGGCAAATTCATTTCACTTGCACTTTATGTGCAAGTGACGAATAAAACGGATTGTTGTTGTTGTTAGATCAGCCATGATTGAATGGCGGTGGACTTAATGGGCTGAATGGCCTAATTCTGCTGCTATCATTTATGAAACTTTCTTGAGTATTTTCAAAGTTGATAAATTATTCAATGATAAGGCTGAGGAGATAATTTTAATACGAGAACCATTACAGATATTAGACAAATCAAATCGCACAAAAAAAAAGTTACCTAGAGAACGCTAGATTTAAAGAAAACATGCAACTCCCATTCCGGAATTCCACTCCTTATTTTGTAGCATGTCCACGGGGAGTAATTGTGCGTTTGAATGAGAAAGCAGGTTGTGGCGGCACATTACAGGCTTCTACAGTTCACAATTAACTCGCACTCCTGTGGACGCCCGGGTCCACGCTTGGAGTCTGGCTTTTATTTGTTAACTTTAACCGTTTCTACCTTAGGAAGAAAAGAGAGAACTGCACAAATGTTCTTAACTGCAGAGTGAGGTATGTTTTTTCCCCCCAATTCCCTGCAAAGTGTATTTGATCTTCCAAAACAATAAGGAAATAAGAGCATGCTGATCCACTTTAAGTCAGTCACATTTCAACAGCAGTTTTTTTTCTTGATGTATCGTTCCATGCAGGTAATTGAAACAAGGGGGAACATTTGCTGGGGAATTGTACGGAATGATTCATCGATGTCTGGTTCTCATTGTTAATAATTACCTATTGATCACTATACTCACTGCTTTTTGAATTTAGTGCTGAATTTTGTAGAATATTTACTGTTCAAGGAAATAATTAACGATATATCGAGTTAAACAGAGATGACTGAACAGAAATTGAATTTATCAGGTAAATCACGTATTATGCGCAGTCTTTAAAATTTACTACCTTTAAGTAAATTAATTGAATATTGACTTAACAACTGAAGGTGAAACGTATTAAAATTTGGATAAAGTTCATAACAGCTATTTTGTTAAATTGTATTAGAAATGTAATGATGTCTAATGTTATTGTACTTTGTGTGTGAAATGTATTTAATGATTCCAAAACTAATATTTGATTGTACTACTTCGTTGCACTTGTTAACTGAAAGCTTTGAGAGGTGAAGCTAATAAGAACGAGACGCCTAAGGCAGTAGAGATTTTCACGGAAATGTGCAATAGTCGTCAAAAAGGAACAAACCTCAAATCCCAGGGGGCAATAATTTAAGTCAGGGTCATGTGATCAAAGTCTTTGAAACAAAGAGCAGAGGATTGTCTCAATAGATCACTCTCTTCAGTTGCATCCGTATATGTCTGCTGTGATGTATAAGTGCAAGCTTCAACATTAATCTGGATTAGAGCCCAGTGTTTTCCCAGTCCATTCTGATCAGAAAATTCTACATCTATCGTTGGATTTAATAGGGTAAGATCAAAACTGAAATAAGATACATAGATTATTGCTAAATAAATTGATAATACAAAGTATCTTACATTTACTCCATATAAATGTACCTACATATATTTGTGGTTATAAAAGTTGCTGTTTCTGAATCTCCACAGCATTTTGATATACTTGAATAAACATTGTTTGATTACTTAAGTTACTGTTTGATACAACATACCTCCTGGTATACTTTTGAAATTTTTGGCATGGTTTCCGTAATCCGGGTGCAAGAATTGTTAACTGAGTACTCTTAGATTTGAGGGCTGAATTTATGGTGCAACTTGGCATAACTACAACGTTTTATAATTTTGTTTGCTTGGCTTTGATTGCCTGAGTTTTTAAACTGAGTGACCTCTGCACCTGCTTTGTGTAAAATGCTTGTTGCCCCACTTTAAATAAAAGAGCCTTTTCTGGCCGTGAATTATTTGGATCCTTTTTTTACAAAAATGGGATTTGTATTATGTATCTTAGCCTGTACCTGATTATTGAAACTAGGTCTGTATTAATACTTAGTAGCTCGTTGTACAAGCCTCCTTGTTGCTATACAACTCCATCTATTATTTATACCTATCCCAGTGGACCAAATAGCATTGTTTCTAATAAAGCTATTGTAACCTGCTACCACTTTAAAAAAAGTGTGGCACATTTTTTTTACCACCATACAAAGACATGGATTGTTTTAATTTGCTTCTCTTTTTGTTGCTAAGAGCAAATGGAACCTCCCTGAAGACTTCAACGTTACCGATACATTTCTGTTCTGCTAGTTTACTTGGTTCCAGTTGACTGATGTTACATGCAGGGTTTGATCTGAGTTGCAGTTTCCCAAATCCCAAGGGCATGTGCTCTCTTTAGTGCGTGGGAATTAATTGCACAGACCTGCTTTGCTTCTAGAAGGACATGTAATACATTAGAAAACTGGGGGATGGGTGCACAGAGCTAGGAACTGAGGAAAAGGTATGCACTTTATTATCTGAATTAAGAATTTGACAAACGATGCGTTTTACTGCCTTAAACATGTTTCTTACTGTCATTGGTAGACTGGTAATCTGCCAGTGGGCTGGATGAAGGGCTGTTGTGATGGTTGGATGGGGGGGGAGGGGGAAATGGTAGGGGTTGTCGGTGATGACTGTCGAGCAGCCAATAACGCAGCAGATTGGAGCAGAGGGGTGAAGAGATAGGAGGAGAACTGTATGCATATCTACATGGGGTCTTTTGAAAGCATTTCTACAAAGCAGCAAATTCTATATCTCTATATCACCGTCTATATCCCTCATTTTCCTTTCCCCTGAATCTCAGTCTGAAGCGTCACTTATTCCAGCTTTGCTGGAACATCACCTATTCCATAGTTACTCCAGCTTTTTGTGTCTATCTTCGGTTTAAACCAGCATTTGCAGTTCCCTCCTACACAAACCTGACACCGGGACACCTTCACTTCAGTGAAGAGACTATTCCCAAGCTGCGAAAATAATGCCATTTCAGTTTATTGTTCATAGCAATGTCAGGGAGGACACTAGGGCATTATTGTCAGAGGGAACAACTACATTTATCTTAGTGAATAAGTGAAGTGGGAGGAATAAGTTCTGTGTCTTATCCACACTGAAGTTTCTGTTACTGCCACTTTTGCAGCTTTATATCATCTTACCTTTGCTTCAACTCCCTCTCAATATCACTCTGAATATGAAAGTAATTTCATTAATGTTCTGACTGCAGGTAACCCATCAAGCTGATCGATGTGCAGATTCTTGGTACAAGTCGTGCTTTCATTATTCTCCATCACTCCACAAAGCTATGTTATTCCACCAGCCCATTATGTACAGGGTGGCTGTTGGACAAGAACATTTATCTCCTTCAGACAGCTAATGGTTACTGCCAAAAAACCCAAACACAGCTGCTAAGATGAGAGCACTAATGCATCCAGAAGCATCATGAGGTAGACATTTGACATTGATGAGCATTCCTTTAACCACATAGAACTGCTAGGAGAACATCTACAGTATAGTGATAACTGATATGTTTACATATTTTATTTTTACCATGAAGGACTAGCCATCACCTACCTTAATTTTAACGTATGGGCTTAATTTCACTGTTAATACATGCAACAGCTGGGGAGCAGCTTTCCAACACAATCGGCCTGGAGCTGAATTATCAGTTAAATTCTGACTTGGGTTTCTGGTGAAGTTTAAAGCATTTATCTAGAAAGGCTGTTTGATGACGCAGGTCACACTTCAACTACAACACAGGCACTTAAAATAATGTGGATTTCCAAATTGAGTCTCAGATGGAAGATGAAATGGTGACTGGGAGGAGTGAGTGTATTTCTTTAAAAGCTTTCCCTGCCACCACAAAGATGGATTTTCTTTTTCTTTTGCAGCTTGTTTTGAAAGCCAGAATGATGAAAGAGAGTAATCTTCCACCTAGAACGAGTCCTCTTTCTTAGATCCTTTGACTGCATTTTGAATGACCTGTAAAAGTGTAATGTTACTTTCGTGGTAGGCTATTTATTTAAGATTGGCAAAAGAATTGAATCAAAAAACAAAAAGTATCTCGATTCGAAACGTCACCTATTCCTTTTCTCCAGAGAAGCTGCCTGACCCGCTGAGTTACTCCAGCATTTTGTGTCCATCTAAGGTTGTTCAAATGTATGTTTTATTACTGTTACTGCTAGTTACTTTTTACATGTCCCAGTTCATGCTGCTTTTCATCTCCTAAAGTACATGGAAGCCTTTTGGGAAATGTTCTCTCTGTCCACCCTCCCCCAGTTTATTGTGCAACTCCCTTCTGTATCTCCTCCCCAACATCATGCTGCCAGTCTCTACAATCTTGTCTCAAGTCAGCAATGCTTTCTTTTACCCTTTTACATTATGGTACCAATTTTCAGAGCAGCCACTTGATCCAATAGAGAGATAGTGGAATCCCAGTATATTTTGAGAAGTAGCCAGGCAGAGGGGAATGGAAACACATTTTTAAAGGATGTGATGAAAGGGATTCAGCATAATTCCCTTAGATCACACAGGCAAACAGTATCTTGTTGCAACTAATTATACTTGTCATCTCCTTGCTTTTCACCCTTCTTATTGGGTTATTTCTCCTTTCTCACGACAGCTGAATACAAGATGAGACTTTCCCCTTCATTTTGTCAATTTTTTTTAAATAGTTCATTCTATCTACCGTCATCCACCACTCTATTTCGATTTATACAGTGGAAATTAACTACCGGAGTGAACAAAGCAATGTGTAAATTGGAATTCTAGATTAAACAAAATGATCATGAGAATTCCCAGCCACTATGAAATTTCCTGGTGAGGTGCAGCAGCTGGCAGGTATTCTTTGATAAATATTGGGGGGGGAAACCCGAGATATAAATTCTTCAGGGCTTCACCAATATGGTCATTATAATATCAGCCCAATAGCCAGAGAAAGTACAGTGTGTTCTTGGAGCTTCCACAACTCCCTGTCCTAGATCATATTTTGTTATCAGGATCACATATACTCTGCCCTGCTTCCCAACACTCAACAGTTTTACTTCGCAGGCACATTGTGTAGCCAAAGTAGAGAGTGAACATGGCAATTAGATCATTGTCTTCATTGCATTAGATTAGAGTTTTATTATTGTTGTGTATATACCAGGGTGCATTGAAATTCCTTGTTCACAGAGTAAACCGTATACACACTGCAATAAATATGCCGACGAGTGCAAAGCAGCAGAATAGTGAAAAATTGCAAAGTAATACTTGAATAGTGCAAAAAGAATAGCATACAATAACGGAATAGCCTAATGAGGTAGAGTTAAAAGTAGTTGGCAGCAGCTCCAGGAATGGGATGTGAAAGAGGTGATGGGTTTAGGTCTTGGATAGCAGTGGGGATGGATGGGGGGAAGCTGCTCTTAAGTTTGGATGTCTGAGCTTTCACGTCTTCTCCCGTGAGGTAGAAGAGAGTATAGGAAATGGCCAGAGTGAAAAGCATCCTCAAAGTCACTTCTAGCCTTCCAGATGCAACGCGCTGTGAAGATGGACTGGGTGGAAGGGAATGATGAGACCGCGATGGATTGGGCTGTTTTCACCATAATCTGCAAATTTAGACAGTCAAGAGGAGACCAGTTGCCATATAGAAACATAGAAAATAGGTGCAGGAGTAGGCCATTCGGCCCTTCGAGCCTGAACCGCCATTCAATATGATCATGGCTGATCATCAGGCTGAGATGCATCCTGTCACATTAGTTTCCACAGTGCATCTGTAGAAGTTCGAGAGAACTTTCATTGACATGCCAAATTCTCTCTGACGCCCAGGAAAGGAAATCAGCTGATGTGTTTTCATGATCAATACAGCATTATGAAGAGACCATGATAGGTTACTGGTGATATGGATGGTTGGATGATATAGAAAGTTGAAGCTGTCAACCATCTCCACAGCAGTTCCGCTGATGACAGGGTTGTGTTCAGCCGTCAGCAACCAACTTTTTTGTCTTGCTGACGTTGAAGGCTGGGTTATTGTCCTGACACCACGACATTACATTCTCTACCATTCCTGCACTCTACGTAAGCGTTGCTGTAGACTCACCCGATAACCGCACGCATCATATGCAGAGTTAAAGATTGAGTTGGCGTTGTACTTGGAACACAGTCATGGGTGTACAGGGTTAGAGCAAGGGACTGAGCACACAACCCTGAGCGCCAATGTGGTCATTTAGCTGCTCAGCTTCCGTTTTGATTCTTGGGTAAAAATAACAAGCTGCTGGGCGAACTCAGCAAATCGGGCAGCATCCATGGAGGGAACTGGACAGATGACGTTTCAAGACGGTGGGCCGAAGGGCCTGTTTCCGCGCTGCATCTCTAAAGTCTAAAGGTCAGAACCCTTCTTGAGTGCGATCTCTAGAAGTGTTTGACCAAACAATCAGACTTGCGTCAGTTCTGTGCAAAAAAATCAAACATTCACGTCTTGATTCGGTGCGTTCTTCCAGCATATCTGTTTTTATATCAGACTCGCATCAGAAGGAAACGTGACTGATAAGCAAAAGTCAAGTTGCTGTGTTCCTTGCCTACATCTCCCCTGACCACTATTCCCCCAGATAACATGAACAATTACTGACCTGTGTTTCAATTTGGTAAAGTGGAAGACAACAGTTAATTCACTTATACCTTCAAAGATCTTGCAAGTGTAGAGCAACAAAATCATCAGTGAAAAGGCTGTGTTAAAAGCATATTGGCAATTACATTAGGCTAACACTGTTAATTCTCTGATTACATTATGGGAGAGCATGGCCCACAGGGACCATTGGAACTGCCTTGCAGTTAGAAAACCATGCATAGTGCAAATAATTTTTTTATGAGGTCCCATCTCAAGACATCGTCTTAATCCGATGTCAGAGCAGAAATGTGGCAAGGTAGTGACGTATGGGGAGTACTAACATCACAATAAAGTACATTTATAATATGAGCAAGGTCTGTTCTTTGATTTATGTGATTGAAGGCATGTTTGGAGGTCGTTTTGTAACAAAATGTGGAGAAAATGGTTTTCAATATGGCAAGCCAAAAACAGAAACAAATTGAACTCACACAGCTCAATTAATACAACGCTCAATCAAGCCTGTAAATGGATGCCAGAATTTGTGCGCAAAGCTTGTGGGAGGCTGCTTATGAATACAAATAGAGAATCCCATATGCAGTGTAGGAGTAAAATAGAAAGCAGCATCCATTAGACTATATCAATGATTCTTAAAGACTTAAACACAAAGTGCTAGAGAAACTCAGTGAGTCAGGCAGCATCTGTTGAGGGAATTGACAGGTGATGCTTCAGCTGTCATCTTCCACTTTTACTCCTCCCTCTGCCTTTACATTTCACTCCTCCTCGCTGTTTATCTGACACCCCTTTTGTCTCCTTCTCACCCGAGTCCTTGTCAGTTACTACACCCATCTGTCAATGAAAGGTCTAGATAGAGAGGATGTTTCCAGTAGCAGGAGAATCTAGGACCAGGGGGCACAGCATCAAAATAAAAGCAAGTAACTTTAGGATGGAGCTGAGGAGGGATTTCTGTAGCCAGAGGGTGGTGAATCCGTGGAATTCATTGCCACAGACGGCAGTGGAGGCCAAGTCATTAGGTATTTCTAAAACAGAGATTAAAAGGTAAAGGTAAGCCCTATGTAAGGGCGTCAAAGCTTACGGGGAGAAGGCAGGAGAATAGGTTAAGATGGAAAATAAATCAGCCATGATTGAATGGCAGAACAGACTTGATAGGTCGAATGGCCTAATTCTCATGTCTTATGGTCTTAAT
This sequence comes from Malacoraja senta, assembly GCA_038087875.1. Classification (NCBI taxonomy): domain Eukaryota; kingdom Metazoa; phylum Chordata; class Chondrichthyes; order Rajiformes; family Rajidae; genus Malacoraja; species Malacoraja senta. Next base: position 52,055,785 of record CM075984.1, read on the forward strand.
CCCCCGATTCTGAATCCCCCCTCACTTGCCAGACATTGTCCCACTCCTACCTCACCTTTCCAGCTTTCCCTCCCTTCTACTCCAATCAGTCTGAAGAAGGGTCCTTGACCCAAAATGTCGCCCATCCATTTCTTCCACATATGCTGCCTGATCTGATGAGTTCCTCCAGCATTTTGTAATTTGAGATTAAGATTCTGCAGTTCCCTGTATCTTCATTATTAAAGGCTTATGTCCAAAAATTGGTCTGATGAATTTTGGAGAGGTTTCCTGCAGGAGAATAACTTTACCAGCAGGAACATGAAAGGTTCTAATACTTTTGGACATGTCGGCATAAAACATAGTTGAAATTACCTATTCAATTTGGCCTCTGAATAGAATTAAACTTATGTTACAAAACACTTCAGAAAAGTCTTGCACATTTTTTGAAGTGTTTTATAACAAGTTTATATGGCCTGTTATAACTTAAGTTTACAAAGCCTCTTTCTTGTTTATATGGCCACTATCTTATGGCTATTATTCATGTCAGTTTATTACAGGAACCAATTTATTGAGGTACTAAAATGAGCCTAACTACAAAGGTCAAATTTAACTTGAGTTGCAAGGAATGATAAAATTGTCAAAGAGATTATTAGGTATTCAGTAATTTGACAGTAATTATTACAGAACAATATTATAGTTAAGATTTTGAGACATTTTAAAAAGCATCAATAGTATTGACAAGTATATGGCTTTGAGACCTTAATGAGCTAGGTTTTGCTGGCTCCAGTATGCACGGTAGCAGTAATAAAGAAAATAATGGCACTCAAAACTGATAAATCTCCAGGAAGAGATTAAAAGTGTAGATGTGAACATTGAGGTTGGTCTAATAATCTTACAAAGATATCTTGATTCCTGGTTCAGGAAGCAGTCTTGTACATACAAAACATTTCCATTTCACTCGATTCTTAAAGAAGTTTAGAAAATGGGATAGAATTATTTTTGAAAGGCGTGGACTAATTGTTTCATTAGAAGCAGGACCAACAACAATAACATCTGTTGTTGGGAAAATACCATAAAGAAGTTAAAGATCAAAGTAAAATGTTTACAGTTGTGCCCAAAAAAGTAAGATAAAAAAACTCAGAATCCTACAAAGGAAGAAAAAAAAAGATAAGGAATAGCACAATGGAACACGAGTAGTTCAGCAAGAAACATAAAAGAGACAATAAAAGCTCCAATAATTATATAAAAATGAAAAGATCAGGTAAAGCTAATGCAGATTCCTTAAATACTCAGAAAGGAATAATTATATTGGTCAATAAGGAAATGGCAGAAAGATTAAGGAAATGTTTATCTTCACAGAAGAAGACAGAAAATGTCCCAGAAATAGCGTAGCATTACATGTGAATTTGGAGCTCGGAGAACTTAGCATTAGAGAAATTACAGGGAGTGTTAGTGCCTCATCCGCGGAGTTTCTCCAGCATTTTTGTCTACCTGAGAGTGTTAGGCTGATGAGGTGACCAGTGTGCACCATTTGGAAAGATATGGAGGTAAGAAATGCACTGTATCTTCCAGAGTTGCACAGACCGAAGAACAGTTCCCATATTGATATATGGAAAATGAAAGCACACGTCTGAGGAGCAATTGAGAAAGAAAATGCAAAACAATAAATCTGATATCAATAATAGGTAAAATATCGCTATCAATTATACAGGAAGCGGAAACGTGGCATCTGGAAAAATAATAATAGGATTGGATCACTTAATTATTAATCTATGAAAGGGGAATAATTTTTGACAAATCTGTTGGGGCTTTCTGAGACTATGACTACCAGAACAAAATAACAATGAACCAGTTGACGTGCTCCGTTTGATCTTCCGAAATGCTTTGAACAAAGTAAGATTATTTACAAAAAATAAGAATGCAAAGTTTTGTGGTTAATTTACTGGCGTGGACTGAAGATTCGTCAATGAAGAGAAAACTGCAAATAGGAATAAACAAATCATATTTGGGTTGTAGGATTATGTCAGGTTTGGTGCCGCTGGGAACACTGGACAGGAATTTGGTTTTATTTTTTGGTATTTGGTTAAAAATGTATATTGTTACATTCGCAGCGATTGATTCGCTATGAGAATATGAGTGTGTGAGCCAGTTGGACATCACCCACTCCACTCTCTTCTTAAATAATAGTAATTTTATATAGGTACTGTTGGCATGAAGAACAACAACTGGAATTGGAATGCACAGTGGGCTGGTCAGCGCCTGAAAGAAGGCTATTTGATATGTAGTGATACAGCGTGGAAACAGGCCCTTCAGCCCAACTTGCCCACATCGGCCAACATGCCCCAGCTACACTAGTCCCACCTGTCAGCAAATGGTCCATATCCCTCCAAACCTGCCCTATCCATGTACCTGTCTAACTGTTTTTAGAATGTTGGGATAGTCCCTGCCTCAACTACCTCCTCTGACACCCACCACCCTTTATGTAAACAGGGTTACCTCTCAGATTCCTATTAAATCTTTTCCCCTTCACCTTAAACCTATGTCCTCTGGATGTATTTGATGACTAGAACAACAGATCGTGATAAATGGGTTATATTGCCTATTGGCCAATTCGTAATGAATTTTTCCAATTTTTTTGATGTTGAATACTGCCATTGCTTTTAAACATCAGAATTGTTTGGTAGTAAGGTAATATAATTATATTAATGAAGTTAATAATGTAGAATATAATTTGTTATATTTGGAACTGTCAAATAGATTCCCAAAGCAAGTTTGAACATTTCTGTGACAGCATTTATAATTTTATATTAGCGTTCAATTCAAATTCATATCACAGCATTAGTGTTTTAATCAATTCTGTGAAGCATTTAACAAAGCAGTGATCAATAATTAGTATAAGTGTAACGTTTTAATTTTATAGGTTAAGTAACTTGCATGTTGACCATGGAAGATGTGGACTTTATGATGTTGAGATTGCAGGGTAACGGTGATATGTCAGATGCTGATACTGAATTTTGATCTGTGTGAAATAGAAAGGGATATGTCAGAACATTGTTCAGTGTATAGTGTGCTATCTGAAATAAAACCCATTTAAAATGAGAATGCTTTTTTTTTTCTCATATTACAGAAGACCACAAAATTTTATGGGACATTGTATTACTTTGATTTACAATGAGGGCCAGGTGCAGAATGAGCTAAAACGCAGACCTCTGGAGAACTGGATGACATTCTGTATTGGCATATTATTTGGAGCCGCTTATGTTTTCACCTCTGGGAGCAGCATTTGAATGCGGTTCCAACAACAGATGGGATGAGGGTTTTCTTTCTAATATCTATTAAGGTTTATAAGTTAAATTAATGACATCAGTATCCGTCTGGTCCCCAGAATCCCAAGCCCCCAGTTTACAGCTGTTGTGCAGTTGAGACTGCAATTCTAACTTCAATCTGCTTGCAAAAGAGGCACAAGTGGGGATTGATCAAAGATATCCTTTATACTGCTACTGTACATTGATCACAGATTTCACAACTATTCTTTTAATGCCCACATTTAGTGGATTCTCTACCTCTCCAAATCCCTAAAGAGTACCAACTTGTTGAACTACATGGAATAGATTTTGAAAGACGGCTCTGAAGTTTAATTTCCATATACTGTATTCATTTGTGTGGTTTCTTTCAAAATTGCCTCAGTAGTTACGGCAACCTGCCCTATCTGATTCAAATCATGACATTCTTTGATGGATAAAATATATAATGTGCAATTCAAAACACGCAGTAGCTTCATTAATACTGCTTTAATTTAGAAATCACACATCGCAAAAACGTTTTAATTTGCGGTTCTACCATTTTAAAAAATGTTTGCAAGTTGTAATAATAATAATAGATTTTATTTATAATGCAATAGATGTCACTTTGGAAGAGAGAATGCAATAGATGTCACTTTGGAAGAGAGAAACTGAACCGAAAAAAGTTTCTTAACATGCATAATAACCTAGTAACAACTTTTTTTTAACGTATACCAACTTCTTGTTTAAGAAATAATAGCATCTTAGGGGATAAAGGAATCAAGGGATATGGGGGAAAAAGCAGGAACGGTGTGCTGATTTTAGATGATCAGCCATGGTCATATTGAACGCCGGCCTACTCCTGCACCTATTTTTCTATGTTTCTATTAAATAGAGTAAAAGTCGTAATTTGGTTATTCAGCGCACAGGAAACGTGTTCCGTTGTTTAATCTTTCCCATAGTTTTGGTTCCCTGTGACAAAACTTGGAGAGCAAAGGGGAGGCATGTGTGGCTGGTTACCATGTCAACTGCAACTGGACACTGGGGAGGGGCAGACAAGGGTAAAGCTCAACTTTCTGTGGCGAGTGTTGAGGGAGCATCTGTGCTTGAACCGGTTAATACATACCCATGTTTCTCTTTGCTTTGTGGAGATCTAGTTAAGCCACTTCAAAGTTCACCTTTTTTTTGTCACGAATGTCCATGCTTCACTGCTGATGTGAATTTCTGATAACCTAATTGCAGAATTTAATTAATTTGCTAAACCCCTTCACAATAAAGTGCTCTAGTCATTCATTCTGTTTGGGCATGTCTGCCAAATGCTAGTTTCATGGTCAGACATTGAACGTTGATGAGTAGATCAAAAGTGAGAATTTGGGGATGGCACAGTAGCGTAGATGTACAAACACCAGAGACCCAGGTTCGATCCTGACCCTGGATGTTGTCTGTGTGGAGTTTGCATGTTCTCCCTGTGACTGGCGTGGGTTTCATTCAGGTCCTGGGGTTTCTTCCCCCAACCGAAAGGCGTGCAAGTTTGTAGGTTAATTGCCTCTGTAAAATTGCCCCTAGTGTGTAAGGAGCAGTCAAGAAAGTGGGTAACACAGAACTAGTGCGGACAGATGATTGACGGTGGGAGGGGCTCAATGGGCCAAAAGGCCTGTTTCCATGCTTTATCTCTAAACTAAACTAGAAACACATTTGGTCCTATCCTTAACATGTCTACATAACATGTTTTCCAGCAGAAGTCACTGAATACAATTGGGAAAATTGGCTGAATTGACTATAGCTTGGGGACATCAAAGCTAATAGCTGTACAGTTTTAACACAACAGCTAAAATCAGTACGCTCTGTGCAAATTTCCATATTGATTTTGCCACCAAACTGTAAGGTTAAACAATTTAAACTTTCTATTTCAGTTTAAACATAAGTTTTCAATCTACCTATACATTTATTTGCAGTACTTAAATTTGCACTAACCTTTTCAAGCTTCGTGCAAATACAATAATTAACAATTCTTAACCTCAGTTAAGAATTTCTAATTCTGGTTCTGAGCCATACTTATTTGCAAAGAGGATTATTTATACATTAAAGATTTATCGTACTGATGAGTTTTCCCTCTACAAATATCTATAAATGTACAAGTTTTGTACAAGTATTGTACAAAAACTCATAACTCATCTCTATGATATTTCAAAATAATAGAAACTTGGAATATAGCCTCAATCTCCCCCAGTGTTAAAATGTTCATTTAGCTCCAAACTTAACATGGTTATTTTGAGAATGGTAGATGCTGTAAGTTCATAGCCTTTCAAATCCTTGAAAACCAGATGGAAAAATGGAAAACTAAGAAAATTGGCAAAGGTTAAGATTTATTTAAGAGTAGTAACCCCAGAAGTGATCAATGAGTCTTTGTTTTAAAAGGTCAATCAGTAAGAAAAGTATTGGGGCAGATAAATAAATGAGCTGATATGAAAGTGTTGAGCTTTTGTGCTGTCCATGATTGGTCTAGTTAAGATAAATGGTCTGCACAATTGTGGATTGGATTAAAGTAAAACAGGAGCAAACTTTTGATCTTTGACATTGAAATGTGCAAATTCTTAAGAAAGAATCCTTGAAATATTAGTTGCATTTGTGTCTCGAATACAGTAGTTAAATTTGTTATTTAAAACCAATGTAGAATATAGACAGTTCATTACTAATATTTCAGTGCTAATGTCATTGTGGGAAATTTTAGGGAGTAATAACAAAGATATAATTCATTCAAAAGTTGTGATTTGTATCCAAATTTGGAAGGACATAGCTTGACTGTTTTCTGAATCCATAGGTTTTCATTCCATTGTTACATTCCATTTACTTCCTTTTGATATGTCTTAATAAAGCTTCGGTGTGATAACTGATATGTTAATATTATGGTAACAATTACATTGAGGATATTGACAATATACCATTGCTATAAAATAATTAATAACATTATAATTTTTAAGTTGGGTATGTTTAGACTATTAAGACATTGAGGATTTTTTTTTTAATTCTGCAATGATTCACTGCACACTTGTAAAGAGATAGCACAGGCACTTCAAGACAATGGCTGCAATCAATGTTATCCAAGTAAAATAATTTATTTTAAGTCAGCAAATGATCTAATTTAGTTTTTATGGGATTTACTTGTTTCAAGAATTATATCAGTAAAATCATGAGATAAAATTCAATGTTCCCTCTGCCAAACCTTTATCATGAGTCTAAATGTATCTGCTAATTTTTGTGTGGCTTCTTTGCTATTTATTTTGCAGTTTCGTTATATTATTCTGGATCGCAATTGAACATTTTTCTGGATCATAGTTAGATTTACAATGAGCTCCCGAGCCCTGAACAGAAAAGGTGGCCTTCAGTACTGTAGACACTTCCTATCAGACAATGGCATATTCCATGGTAAGTTGCCTCACTTGACTTTTCATATAAAAAACAGATTTATTTATTTTGATTTGGAGTGATAAACAGATCATTAAAAATAATAATATACATATGATTAACGGAATGAACTGCAAATGAAGAGAGAAGGCAGCTTTAGATGATGTATTTATACATATTCATGTGTCGAGTCGAGACAAATGGGATGTTGGGAAAACAATGGAAGTGTGTGGAACAAAAAGATACTTAGTTGGAGTTGGAGATCGGATCAAACGTGTTCAAGAAGTTTTTAAGAAGGAACTGCAGATGCTGGACAAAAATGCTGGAGAAACTCAGCGGGTGCAGCAGCGTCTGTGGAGCGAGGGAAATAGGCAACGTTTCGGGCCAAAACCCTTCTTCAGACTGATGGAGGGTGGGGGTGGGTGGGGGGGGTCGGGGAGAAGAAAGGAAAAAGGAAGAGGAGCAGCCCGAGGGCTGAGGGAAAGCTGAGAAGGGGAGGAGACAGCAAGGGCTACCGGAAATGGGAGAATTCAATGTTTATGCCCGCATTAACCAACCTGACCTCCCGGTGGCTCAGCACTTCAACTCCCCCTCCCATTCCGAATCCGACTTCTCTGTCCTGGGCCTCCTCCACGGCCAGAGTGAGCACCACTGGAAATTGGAGGAACAGCATCTCATATTCCGCTTGGGCAGTCTGCACCCTAGTGGCATAAACATTGAATTCTCCCATTTCTGGTAGCCCTTGCTGTCTCCTCCCCTTCTCAGCTTTCCCTCAGCCCTCGGGCTGCTCCTCTTCCTTTTTCCTTTCTTCTCCCCGCCCACCCCCACCCTCCATCAGTCTGAAGAAGGGTCTCGGCCCGAAACGTTGCCTATTTCCCTCGCTCCATAGATGCTGCTGCACGCATTGAGTTTCTCCAGCATTTTTGTCTACCTTCAAAAGTGTTCATGTTGATCAAATGATTCCAGCCAAAGATGAACCAAAAACTGAGCTTGAAGTCCTAATCCCTGAGTTTTTATCTGAAAGTGAGTTGGAAGATACCACTGTGATTGAAACACAAAGTTCAGTTAGTACAGACGAAGAAACAGATTCCTCTTGTCAAAGTCAGGGTACTAAAACTGAGCCAAACAAGCCTACATTTGAGTCAACACCTAAACCTGTTACACCTGTTACTGTTAGACGATCAGGCAGGATCCGTAAACCAGTAGTCAGGTTAGGTTGTTGTTAAAGAAGGAACTGCAGATGCTGGAAAATCGAAGGTACACAAAAATGCTGGAGAAACTCAGCGGGTGCAGCAGCATCTATGGAGCGAAGGAAAAGTTAAATATCTCACTGCAAAAGTAAAACAAAAATGTGTACATTTGTAAAGTAAATACTGGTTTAAATCAAGTATCACAACAACAAAATTGTAACTGAGTACTTAGATTTAATACTTAAAAAAAGGAGAGCAGTGTAAAATATTCATACATATTCATGTGTATGCTAATGAGTTGGTGCTCAATATAAGCAGGGAATGCTGGGTAATAAATCTCTCTCTCTCATGATCCAGTTAACCAGTCTAGTTCTTCATTCTGCCATCCGGAATATAACAGATGACATAAGCAGGTCAATTATAACGTTCAATGGATATTATTATGGTGGAGATTGATAGATTTTTGTTCAGTATGGGTGTCGGGAGTTATGGCGAGAAGGCAGGAGAATTAGGTGAGAGGGAAAAATAGATTAGCCATGATTGAATGGTGGAGTAATCTGGATGGGCCGAATGGTTTAATTCTGCCCCTATAACTTATAACCTATGGATTTATAAGGACTAACATTGTATGCACTGAGACCTTGTTATCAGCAATGGACTTCCAGGATAACAAAGAAGTGTGGATGTTGCAAAGACCCTCTTCTTTGTACTTTATGCACCTCCCAAATAAATGTAAACGCACCCAATAATGTTCTAAATGCATGAGCAAACATTACAATATTTAAATATCTAAATGGAAATGAGATGAGCCAACAGGCTCCTTCTTGTGAACCAATGATCAGTTTTCAAATCACAAACTGCAGCTGTGTAAATAAAGGCCACGATCAATTAAAACGGTGCACAATGCAAGTGTTCTGGTACCTGATCAAGGTACTTACTCAGACAATGATGGCGCTGCAACATGTACCTGCATATAGATATTCAGTATTGGAAACACTTTGTTATGTGTCCTGGGGCTTATCTCTCAAGTTTCTAGATCAGTTAATTACAAATCAGTGGATAGTAAGAGCAGTGGTGGAAGGAACTGCAGATGCTGGTTTAAACCGAAGATAGACACACAGAGGTGGAGTAACTCAGCGGGTCAGAGAGCATCTCTGGAGAAAATGAAAATAAATTATATTTTGGGTCGAGACCCTTCTTCAGACTTGGAGTCAGGGGAAAAGGACCCCTTGACTTTCAGTCTGAAGAAGGGGCTCGACCCGAGACGTTACCTATTCCTTTTCTTCAGAGATAATGAGAGCAGGGTGTGCCTAGATTCCAGCAATAATAGATGAAACATAGAAAATAGGTGCAGGAGTAGGCCATTCGGCCTTTTGAGCTAGCACCACCATTCAATGTGATCATGGCTGATCACCCAAAATCAGTACCCCGTTTCTGCTTTTTCCCCATATCCCTTGATTCCGTTAGCCCCAAGAGCCAAATCGAACTCTCTCTTGAATACATCATGTGAAAATACAATCATTGAAATCAATGCATGAAAATCTATTCATGTTGAAGTTTGTAGTATTGGATGTTTATTATTTTTATTCTAAAATGAATGATAATGTTGTCAAAGTTTACCATTGGTTTTCCTTGTATTGTTGTTTGAAATATTTTTATAGATTTAATGATGTTTCATTGATGTAAAAAAAAAAAAAATGTAACTAACTAAAGTTGAATCTTTTATCATCTTCCTTGGGGCTACAACCTAAAGATGGGAACAGCTGAAACTCCTTTAAAAATACCTGGCGTTTGTTGGTTGGCTTTTTGTGGGAACACATGATTGCTGGTGGATGGAGTTACGGGGAAAGTGGATTTGACATTTAGATATCAGAAGAGTAGTCTACACCCAGTGTGAACTTATTGCATATCTTTACAGCAATCCCTGCCGCTTCTCTTCATAAGCTCCATCCTTGGTAGCTCTCTGCCACCAAATGTGCAGGTGGAGTCCTTAAAACCTAAAGTGGTGATGAATAGATGCTTTCTCCATTGTCGAGCCACCTGAAGCAATTTTTTGGGACCTCATTACAGCCATTGGATGACTTTTTGCTTAGTTTAGTTTCGAGATACAGCGCAGGAACAGGCCCTTCGGCCCTCCGAGTCTGTGCCGACCAGCGATCCCCGCATACTAACAATGTCTTACACGCTAGGGGCTATTTACAATTATACCAGGCCAATTAACCTGCAAACCTGTACGTCTTTGGCATGTGGGAGGAAACCGGAGATCGCAGGAGGAGGAAACCCGCGCAGGGGTTACAAACTCCGTACAGACAGCACCCCTAGTCAGGATTGAACCTAGGGCCCTGGAGCTGTAAGGCAACAACTTTACCGCTGCGCCACCATGCCACCCATTTTGTGCCACCATTTGTACCACCTCAAGATCTCACTGGTTGAGTGCTCATGGCTACAGTATCAAAGAATAGCCTTGTTACCCAAGCAGCAAGCCTATAGGCATAGAAACAATGAACTACAGATGCTAGTTTATAAGTTAGCCTATAAACCTGCTGCAGGGTACAAAATGATGGGGGAATGGACTCGCTCCTGCAGGTAGAAGTCCTCAATGTAGTTCTTTGGCATTCTTGTACACGCCAGCAGAGATATCTCCTGGTCTTTTCTTGCCTGTGGCTCTTTAGCTTCCCCCCCCCCCCCAACCTGAAAGGAGAATTTAGGGAGTTAGGAGGGGAGTTAAAGAGAAGGACAGCAAAGGTAATCTCGGGATTACTGCCTGTGCCACGCGACAGTGAGAATGAGAGTAGGAATGGAGCGAGGTGGAGGATAAATGCGTGGCTGAAGGACTGCTGCAGAGGGCAGGGATTCAAATTTCTGGATCATTGGGACCTCTTTTGTGGAAGGTGCGACCTGTACTAAAAGGATGGGTTGCACTTGAACCTGAGGGGGACCGATATCCTGGCGGGGAGATCTGCAAAGGCTACTGGGGAGACTTTAAACTAGAATGGTTGGGGGGAGGGACTCAAATAGAGAAAGCTATTAGACAGTGTGTGAGGCAGGAGGCAGAGAAGGAAAGCACTCAGACCAAACATGTAGGGGGAAAGAAGAAAACAATAATAAACAGAGAATAAGAGGTGGTGGGGTTCTTAAATGGGTGAGCAGAGAAACAGAGGGGTGTAAAATGCGGGCGGAAGCAATAGGTAGGAAGGTGAAAAGTAAAAGTGGCAGGCAGACAAATCCAGGGCAAAAATCAAAAAGGGCCACTTTTCAACATAATTGTATAAGGGGTAAGAGCGTGGTAAAAACAAGCCTGAAGGCTTTGTGTCTCAATGCAAGGAGCATTCGTAATAAGGTGGACGAGTTGAACGTGCAGATAGCTATTAATGATTATGATATAGTTGGGATCACGGAGACATGGCTCCAGGGTGACCAAGGCTGGGAGCTGAACATCCAGGGATATTCAATATTCAGGATAGAGAGAAAGGAAAAGGAGGTGGGGTAGCGTTGCTGGTTAGAGAGGAGATTAACGCAGTGGAAAGGAAGGACATTAGCTTGGAGGATGTGGAATCGGTATGGGTAGAGCTGCGAAACACTAAGGGGCAGAAAACGCTGGTGGGTGTTGTTTACAGGCCACCTAGCAGTAGTAGTGAAGTTGGGGATGGCATCAAACAGGAAATTAGAAATGCGTGCAACAAAGGCAAAACAGTTATAATGGGTGACTTCAATCTACATATAGATTGGGTGAATCAAATTGGCAGGGGTGCTGAGGAAGAGGATTTCTTGGAATGTATGCGGGATAGTTATCTAAACCAACATGTAGAGGAACCAACGAGAGAGCAGGCTATTCTAGACCGGGTATTGAGTAATGAGGAAGTGTTAGTTAGCAGTCTTGTTGTGCGTGCCCCCTTGGGCAAGAGTGACCATAATATGGTTGAGTTCTTCATTAGGATGGAGAGTGACATTGTTAATTCAGAAACAACGGTTCTGAACTTAAAGAAAGGTAACTTTGAGGGTATGAGACGTGAATTGGTCAAGATTGACTGGCAATTAGTTCTAAAAGGGTTGACGGTGGATATGCAATGGAAGGCATTTAAAGACTGCATGAATGAACTACAAAAATTGTTCATCCCAGTTTGGCAAAAGAATAAATCAGGGAAGGTAGTGCATCCGTGGATAACAAGGGAAATCAGGGATAGTATCAAAGCAAAAGATGATGTGTACAAATTAGCCAGAAAAAGCAGCATACCAGAGGACTGGGAGAAATTCAGAGACCAGCAGAGGAGGACAAAGGGCTTAATTAGGAAAGGGAAAATAGATTATGAAAGAAAACTGGCAGGGAACATAAAAACTGACTGCAAAAGTTTTTATAGATATGTGAAGAGAAAGAGATTAGTTAACACAAATGTAGGTCCCTTGCAGTCAGAAAGAGGTGAATTGATCATGGGGAACAAGGATATGGCAGACCAATTGAATAACTACTTTGGTTCCGTCTTCACTAAGGAAGACATAAATAATCTGCCGGAAATAGCAGGGGACCGCGCGGGTCAAAGGAGATGGAGGAACTGAGTGAAATCCAGGTTAGTCGGGAAATGGTGTTGGGTAAATTGAATGGATTAAAGGCCGATAAATCACCAGGGCTAGATAGGCTGCATCCCAGAGTACTTAAGGAAGTAGCTCCAGAAATAGTGGATGCATTAGTGATAATTTTTCAAAACTCTTTAGATTCTGGAGTAGTTCCTGAGGATTGGAGGGTAGCAAACGTAACCCCACTTTTTAAGAAGGGAGGGAGAGAGAAACCAGTTAGTCTAACATCGGTAGTGGGGAAACTGCTAGAGTCAGTTATTAAAGATGGGATAGCAGCACATTTGGAAAGTGGTGAAATCATTGGACAAAGTCAGCATGGATTTACGAAAGGTAAATCATGTCTGACGAATCTTATAGAATTTTTCGAGGATGTAACTAGTAGAGTGGATAGGGGAGAACCAGTGGATGTGTTGTATCTGGACTTTCAGAAGGCTTTCGACAAGGTCCCACATAAGAGATTAGTATACAAACGTAAAGCACACGGTATTGGGGGTTCAGTATTGATGTGGATAGAGAACTGGCTGGCAAACAGGAAGCAAAGAGTAGGAGTAAACGGGTCCTTTTCACAATGGCAGGCAGTGACTAGTGGGGTACCGCAAGGCTCAGTGCTGGGACCCCAGCTATTTACAATTTATATTAATGAACTGGATGAGGGAATTGAAGGCAACATCTCCAAGTTTGTGGATGACACTAAGCTGGGGGGCAGTGTTAGCTGTGAGGAGGATGCTAGGAGACTGCAAGGTAACTTGGATAGGCTGGGTGAGTGGGCAAATGTTTGGCAGATGCAGTATAATGTGGATAAATGTGAGGTTATCCACTTTGGTGGCAAAAACAGGAAAGCAGACTATTATCTAAATGGTGGCCGATTAGGAAAAGGGGAGATGCACCGAGACCTGGGTGTCATGGTACACCAGTCATTGAAAGTAGGCATGCAGGTGCAGCAGGCAGTGAAGAAAGCGAATGGTATGTTAGCTTTCATAGCAAAAGGATTTGAGTATAGGAGCAGGGAGGTTCTACTGCAGTTGTACAGGGTCTTGGTGAGACCACACCTGGAGTATTGCGTACAATTTTGGTCTCCAAATCTGTGGAAGGACATTATAGCCATAGAGGGAGTGCAGAGAAGGTTCACCAGACTGATTCCTGGGATGTCAGGACTTTCATATGAAGAAAGACTGGATAGACTTGGCTTATACTCGCTAGAATTTAGGAGATTGAGAGGGGATCTTATAGAAACGTACACAATTCTTATGGGGTTGGACAGGCTAGATGCAGGAAGATTGTTCCCGATGTTGGGGAAGTCCAGGACAAGGGGTCACAGCTTAAGGATAAGGGGGAAATCCTTTAAGACCGAGATGAGAAAAAACCTTTTCACACAGAGAGTGGTGAATCTCTGGAACTCTCTGCCACAGAGGGTAGTTGAGGCCAGTTCATTGGCTATATTTAAGAGGGAGTTAGATGTGGCCCTTGTGGCTAAAGGGATCAGGGGGTATGGAGAGAAGACAGGTACGGGATACTGAGTTGGATGATCAGCCATGATCATATTGAATGGCGGTGCAGGCTCAAAGGGCCGAATGGCCTACTCCTGCACCTATTTTCTATGTATCTATGTAACCTTTATTTTCAGTCTGAAGAAGGGTCCCGGCCCAAAATGTCACCCACCCATCCATTTCTCCAGAGATGCTGCCTGACCTGCTGAGCTACTCCAGCACTTAGTGTCTATCTTTGAGATATGCTAAACCTTGGCCACTGAGTTGTGTGATCGCAGTCTAACTTCCAATTGCATTGGGACTATCGACTGCCAGCTGATGCGATGTACTGGTTCCTCTCACCACTGGGGTTCAGGCATGATGAAGAAGCTCATGGTAGTTGTGACCTCCTGCCAGTTGCTTCTCAGCAGACCCCCTCTGCTCTGTACAGATACAGATATGTGAGGTTCGGCTGACTAGAACGATGCCATTTGGAATGAACAAGTGGAATCATTCAATGGTATGGAAAGTGCACCGTTAAGCTTATAAATTGGAACTTAACAATCTCCAAGGTTTTCTAATTGGCCTCCCTACATAATTTCACAAAGCCACTCCTAAAATCACCTGGAATATCAAACCAGGGCTATTAATATTGGATTTGCCTGTCCATTATTTTCACCCCCTCCCTTCTAGTCTTGGATTCACTGGCAAGTTCCAGGGATAGTAATAGTGTTGAGGGCAGAGAGGGTGAAGGGTATCTAGGGAGATACAAGAGACTGCAGATGCTGGAATTTGCTGGAGCACGAACTGAGCTGCTGGAGGAATCAGTGGATGAAGCAGCGTCAAAGAACAAACCATTTCATAGAAACATAGAAACATAGAAATTAGGTGCAGGAGTAGGCCATTCGGCCCTTCGAGCCTGCACCGCCATTCAATATGATCATGGCTGATCATCCAACTCAGTATCCCGTACCTGCCTTCTCTCCATACCCTCTGATCCCTTTAGCCACAAGGGCCACATCTAACTCCCTCTTAAATATAGCCAATGAACTGGCCTCGACTACCCTCTGTGGCAGAGAGTTCCAGAGATTCACCACTCTCTGTGTGAAAAAAGTTCTTCTCATCTCGGTTTTAAAGGATTTCCCCCTTATCCTTAAGCTGTGACCCCTTGTCCTGGACTTCCCCAACATCGGGAGCAATCTTCCTGCATCTAGCCTGTCCAACCCCTTAAGAATTTTGTAAGTTTCTATAAGATCCCCTCTCAATCTCCTAAATTCTAGAGAGTATAAACCAAGTCTATCCAGTCTTTCTTCATAAGACAGTCCTGACATCCCAGGAATCAGTCTGGTGAACCTTCTCTGCACTCCCTCTATGGCAATAATGTCCTTCCTCAGATTTGGAGACCAAAACTGTATGCAATACTCCAGGTGTGGTCTCACCAAGACCCTGTACAACTGCAGTAGAACCTCCCTGCTCCTATACTCAAATCCTTTTGCTATGAAAGCTAACATACCATTTGCTTTCTTCACTGCCTGCTGCACCTGCATGCCTACTTTCAATGACTGGTGTACCATGACACCCAGGTCTCGCTGCATCTCCCCTTTTCCTAGTCGGCCACCATTTAGATAATAGTCTGCTTTCCTGTTTTTGCCACCAAAATGGATAACCTCACATTTATCCACATTATACTGCATCTGCCAAACATTTGCCCACTCACCCAGCCTATCCAAGTCACCTTGCAGTCTCCTAGCATCCTCCTCACAGCTATTTCAGAGTCCTTCAATTATATTTTAGCAGAAAAAACAAAAGGTCATTGACCTGAAAGGTTAATCCCATTTCTCTCTCACTTAGTCTGCTGATTACTTGTGGAGATGAGCGTAGACAAGATTAAGAAATGTGCTGCCTTTTAGCTCAGATTTCCAGCATTTTCAGTCTCTTTAGTTTTCATGCGCTATGAGCAGCACATTTCAAGGTCACATGAGTATGAACTATTAGAAAATGCACTGATTTGTTAGTATTTTAAGAGCTGGCTTGAGGGCCAATCCATATACATCATCTCGCACAAGGCTTATAACATTCACATCCTATAGCATTTGGCTGTTGTGTAATACAAAACAAGAATTTAAGAATAGATTAATGTGAGGTTAGGTCTTTGCAAAAGGATTAACGAGTCGTAACGAATCATGTTCAGAGGTTTCAATCTCTACTTACCGACGGGAATCATTCCCTGACAAATAGAAAGGACAGGGTATTGGTAAACAAGGATGTGCTTTGAGTAGTGCCAGGAATTCTTGTCTCCTAGAATGGCTTTCCTTTGGGCATCCGGGATGTTAAGTATGGGATGCAGTGTTGCCATCCCACAGAAATTCATTATGGAGAAAATAGGTTTGTATCATTGATCTATTTTTGGTAAATTACGTGTTTGTAATTTTTCAAACTATGAAACAGCTTCTCGCCATCTGTTCATGAAGGAACGGGATGTTTTAGGAATGCCTAGAATTGAATCTGTACCATTATTTCAAATCATGCAAGGCAATAAGATCTAATCACAGTGAAAAAGGCTGAATGTGAAATGACTGCAAATATACATTTTTACAAAGTTGTAATTATAATATTTATATTGTAATCAAGTCACTCGGACTTTATCTTTTAATAATTACAATGAATTATGAAGGTGCAAACTGTGACTCTTATTCTTTTGGAAAGTGACCGTATGAAGAAGGGTCTCGACCTGAAACGTCGCCCATTCCTTCTCTCCATACATGCTGCCTCACCCGCTGAGTTTCTCCAGCATTTTTGTCCACCGTATGATTTTAATTTCTTTTTCTGCATCACAAATTTTAATAGAATGTTCTAAGTAATAATACATTTGATTAATAGATCTATGAAGAATTGGTACAAACTATCAAATTATTGGAAGCCATAATTTTTCAGCACAGTTCCCCTCAATTTTATCAGTTACAATTTATCAGTCGTCATCCCATGGTAATTTTGCTGTCATTTTTAGTTTAGATGTTTTAGTTTGCTTCTTTCATTGCAAATCTTGTCTAATACTATAGCATTTCATTTAGGATGTTAGTAATCAGCAGTTGAGAGGAAGTAGTGCATGATATGCTAGGATGAAGAGATGTCGGATATTTCTGAGCAACTTAACAAATAAGTTGACAGGTGAAGAACCAAGCAGAGCCAGTCAAAGATTCACAAGGATGCGAGGTTTCAGAGTGCAACTTTGAAATGAGGACAGTGATAAGGGACAGAGATGAGTTTAGTCTCAGAACCAGGACAGTTTACTTTAGTTAAAACAAACGGAGAGCCACTGAAGGAACTCAGTGGGACAGGCAGCACCTGTGGAATTTTTTGGATGCAGATTCTATCATCTGCATCTCTTGTGCCTCCAGTTTAATGTGGTATCTTGTTTAGAAGTTTGTGAAGTGCAGGTATTAATTGGGACACCCTGTTCAGTGAAGTTTCCAGATTGTTCTGGCTACACAACGGACATAAAAAAATCCAGTAGCACTCTGAGGCAGTAAGTTCTTCTGTCATTATTGATGTTCTCCGCTCTGCAGCAGATTAACTATTTATTCAGCACATTGTATTTTTAGAACTTGCTGCCAAAAATGTGGGTCCATACATTTGTGTGCCACATGATATTCCACCTTAAAACTAGTTCTTTGCATGTCTATTAAAGTTTTCCATTTCACTGTAAAGTTGTTGTAAATGTTCTAGGTTTATATGCTATTTATTTTATTGCTCGGGTAATTTATTTGACATGACCTACTTGAGCTTTATTTTAGTAAATTTGACATATCATGTACGTGGAAATTAATATAAAGTTTTCACAATGTTAAATATATTAATATCTATCATGCTGCGTTTTTCTCCTTCCACATCTGCAAGCAAAAGTGTACTTTTATTATTAAAATATTTTGGATAGTTTGGATAGTCAAAGTTGTC
This sequence comes from Malacoraja senta, assembly GCA_038087875.1. Taxonomy (NCBI): domain Eukaryota; kingdom Metazoa; phylum Chordata; class Chondrichthyes; order Rajiformes; family Rajidae; genus Malacoraja; species Malacoraja senta. The sequence goes on from CM075984.1 coordinate 52,073,632, forward strand.
AGTTTGTTTGATGCACTTTATCACTAAGGTCTGTTTTACGATCAAACCTGTTTCGTTGCCCTCCATAATCCATGAATGTTGATCTTCTCCACAGTGGAAAGGTGCATGTGTGTAATGCAGTCAGGAACTCAGATGGTCAAACTGAAGAATGGAAGCAAAGGCTTGGTGCGTCTTTTTTACCTGGATGAACACAGGACCTGCATTCGATGGCGACCATCAAGGAAAAACGAAAAGGCAAAAAGTACGGAGATTTAATGCTGCTTTCCGAATATTGTGTTAAAAACATAAATAAACATAAAACGATATCATTAGTTTAGTTTAGAGATGCAGCGCAGAAACAAGGTCTTCGGCCCACCTCGTCCACACCGACTGGTGATTCCTGCACATTAACACTATCCTACACACACTAGAGACTATTTTACATTTACACCAAGCTAATTAACCTACAAACTTATACGTCTTTGAAGTGGGGGTGGAAACTGACGATCTTAGAGAAAACCCACACAGATCACGGGGAGAACGTACAAACTCCGTACAGACAGCACCCTATAGTCAGGATTGAATCCAGGTCTCTGGCGCCGTAAGGCAGTAGCTCTACCACTGCGCCACTGTGCCGCCTTATGCATTTTACATTTTTTAAATATGTCATTGTTGGAGCAGGGTGCAACAGTGTTGCATCCGGTAAAGATGCTGCTGCATATTCTACGACGCAGGTTCAATCCTGACCTCGGGTGCTGTCTATGTGGAGTGTGCATGTTCTTCCTGTAACCAAATGAATTTCCTCTAGGTGCTCCAGTTACCTCCCATATCCCAAACTTGTGCTTATAGATTATTTGTCCACCATAATTTGTCTCTGATGTGGGTGGCAGATAAAATCAGGGGGAATGAAATAACAATGAATTGGTGCTGGTTTATACCAAAGATGGACACAAATTGCCGGAGTAACTCAGCAGTTCAGGCAGCATCCTTGGAGAATGTGGATAGATGACAGATAGACAGAAAAATCGAGGTTGGGGGGGGGGGGGGGAGGGGTTGATGTACACATTAGAGAAAGCATGTTACTATAAAGTAAGTGGGGGGATGACAATGATAGGCATGCTGTGAGAGATAACATGGGTGTAATGGGCCAAAAGGCATCCGTTTACGGTAAGGGAATATAAGAAGTGACAATTTGCCAAAATTCAAACAATGGACTAAAAAGGCATGAAAATTAGCTGCATGGCAACATTTATATTATTCCAAATCTGTTTTAATATTTAAAATGAGCTTGCCATTTGTGTAGCTTTACCATTGACGTGGAAGAAATGTAACAGCTGGGCAAATAGAATATTCCAGAAGAGCACCAGGATGAAAAAATGAATAAATGTAATGAATCTTCCCGCAGATTAAGTACTAATGATTTTTTAAAAATACTTATAATGACAAGCTGCTATTTTGATATCCATCACTTGGACTGAAGCCCAAAATCAAGCTGCTGTAAGGCACCTCCATATTTAAATGAAAAAGACAAATTAATTCAAAGAAACAGACAAAAATTGTAAAATAACCGAGTAAATTACACATAAAAATTAACTTTTCTGCATGAAGATAACGTGCAACTTTTTCTCTCTCACCAGTTTCCATCGATTCAATTTGTAAAGTTTTAGAATGGAGCCAATCTACAAACTTTCACCGACGCGCTGAAGGGAGCTTTGACCCAAGCTGCTGCTTCAGCATTTACCACGGAAGTCATATGGAGACACTGGACTTAGTAACCTCCAACTCTGAGGATGCACGCACTTGGATAACAGGATTAAAATACCTGATGGCTGGAATCAAAGATGAGGATTTGCTTGCAAGACGACTAAGGACTCACGATCAATATCCTTTGTGACACATATGAAAACCCCCCAGCATTTGTCTCAATTCAGTAAAACAAAATGGAACTTAATAATTAAAATTTTACAACTCTGAAAGATACCAGTTCACTTACTCCATTTTTTATTTTCCATGGTAGATTTAAATTCCTAACCTAAAGGTTACAATCCAGTGCCAATACCGTTATGTTATTATATGCACATCGTGTGAGAATATAAAAGAGTACAGCACAGCAGCAGGCCCTTTGGCCAATAAAATACCTGCTGAACAGCAGAATCAAGGGATATGGGGAGAAGGCAGGAACGGGGTATTGATTGTGGATGATCAGCCAAGATCACAGCTCCAAGTGCCGAATGGCCTACTCCTGCACCTATTGTCTATTGAACATGATGCCAAGTTAAACTAATCTCCTATGCCTGCAAATGATCCATATCCCTCCATTCCCTGCTTATACACATGCCTATCTAATAGCCTCTGAAATGCCACTATCGTAACTGCCCTCTGATCTTTGACATTTCCACCCTGGGGAAAAAGGTTGACTGTTTACCCTATCTATGTTTCTCATAATATTATATACTTCTCATCAGCTCGAGAAAAAGCAATCCAAGTTACAATCAGCTTCTATATTTATATATATATATATATATATATATTTCAATAGGTGTTATCACAATAATTAGTTGCACAGCTAATATTCTTAGTGTATATTATTATGAAAATAACAGTCTACTACTGAATGGTCAATCTATATTACTCTGGCTATATGGAAAATGAGACATAAATTGAAGATAATCCTAATGTATTGACTTCCAATGCAGTTAAGCTTTTCTTTAATTGCACTTTCACGTGGATGAAGCAGATGTTTGAAGAAGCTGATAAGAATGGGGATGGCTCGCTGCGCATTGAGGAAATCTATCAATTGATGCATAAACTAAATGTGAATCTACCTCGCAGGAGAATCAGGCAGATGTTTCAGGTTAGTTATCTAATCAAAGCTGCCTTAAACTGACCAATACAAGTTATTTACTAATTCTTTAATATCACTTGAGAATTAGGTACTCATTTCCCTGAAATGATTTGGGGTGTTTGAATTTAGTAACATTAAATTAAGCATAATTTCTGGAATCTATAATGATAGATGTGATGTGCTGGCTACCTCCACCTCATTCTGTAACTGTACTTTAACTTTTGTTGACCTTCTGTATATTTCCCTGATTTCCATGTTTTATCATAAAAACAAGGCGGCATGGTGGCGCAGAGGTATAGTTGCTGCCTTACAGCGCCAGAGACCCAGGTTCTATCCTGACCACGGGTGCTGTCTGTATGGAGTTTGTACGCTCTCCCCGTGACCTGCGTGGGTTTTCTCCAGTATCTCCGGTTTCCTCCCACATTCCAAAGGCGTTAATTGGCTTTGGTAAAATTGTAAATTGTCCCTAGCTTGTGTAGGATAGTGTAAGTGTACGGGGATCACTGGTCAGCGCGGACTCGGTGGGCCGAAGGACCTGTTTATGCGCTGTCTCTCTAAAGTAAAAGCTAAACTAAAGTGCAGTATGTCCCAATGTCATTGATAGTTGGTTAGTTAGGTCTCCAGAGCCTTTTTAGTTCCTTGTTTTTCTTCATGATTTAATTTAATGTCAATGCAATGTTTAAAGTACCTATGTATTATTGGAAAGTGAATTTGATCAAAAAAATCTCCTCGTTGATGCTTCTAACCATCGTGAAATGGAAGATTAAAAAGGCTGCCTTTAATTCAAGGTCCCCAATTGAATTTCCAATTACTGAAGAACTGGAGTTTGATTTTAATCATTGGTACAGATTAAGCGGATATCTTAAATTCAATGGAATATAGAATCTTAAATGCCATCACAGAAATTGAGACTGAGCTTCAGTACATAATGAAATATAAAATCAATCTGGAGGGAAGGATTATCAGTGCATGCATATATTGCTGTGTGTATTTATCTGAATTTTAAATAAAACATGGAATAAAGTCTATTATGTTTTCTATTTTTAAATGTTAGTGGTTTTAGTAAGTTATTTGGAAACATCGATTAAAGGAAAAAATGATAAAGAAACCAAATGAGTTTTTTTAAATTTGAAATTATTATATTTAGAAACTATAACAATGGCCATGTGCCTTTGTGAAGGAGAAAATGGCTATCTGCAGCGACCAATATAATAATTTCCTATATTATCTATAATACACAATATAATCTGTCTATAACAATTTCATGGTCAGCCAGGAGCCAGAGAATTTCAAAGGGTCTGAAGGGTCAGTTGTAATTATTCAACAAAGAATATGCATTTAATATAATAGATTGTGTTTACACAGAAAACATGAAACAAAGTTGTAATGGAAAATGTTAAACATTAATATCTACCTCCAAAGGGCAAAAGTAATGGTTTAGTGATTAAGTTTATAGAGGTTATTACGGGATCCATGTCTCCTGTGTGCTGATCTGTAAAGTTGCAGCAAGATTTCCTAACTTTTGTACTCCCTATACTTGAGTTTAGTTTAGAGATACAGCATGGAAGCTGGCTCTTTGACCCACCGAGTCCATGCCGACCATCGATCAGCCGTTTGCATTAGTTCTATGTTATGCATCCACTCCCTACACACTAGAGGCAATTTACAGAGGCCAATTAAACTTCAAACCCGTATGCCTTTGGGATGTGGGAGGAAACCAGAGCACCCGGAAGAAACCCATACGGTCACAAGGGGAACGTGCAAACTCCACACAGACAGTAAATGCCATCAAGATCAAACCCAGGATTCTGGTACTGTGAAGCAGCAATTACCAGTTGCACTACTGTGCTGCCTGGCAATAAAAATCAACATTGCATTAGCATTCCTAATTACTTTATCTGCGTGCTAACTAACTTTTTGTGTTTCACGTACACAGATTTGCAAATCCTTTTATACTGCTACATGTTTTAGGCTTACTAAGTGTGAAGATTAATTTGATTGTTCATTCTTACACATTTTCCAACATCAACTTCCATCCAATTTTGTGTTACTTAAACTGTCCAAATCTCATAGGTTCTTCATGTTCACCTTGTGCTTTATTGACCACCTATCATTGTATCAGTAGCAAATTTGAAAACAAGACACATGGTTCCTTTAACCAAATCGTCAATGTAATTTTTAAATTCTTGAGGACTCCATACTGATCCCTGTGACATTCCACTGATCATTGATTGCTATACCAAGACCCATTTATCCTGACACTCTGTGTTTGAAGTAATTGCAGATGCTGGTTTACACCGAAGATAGACACACAATGCTGGAGGAGCTCAACGGGTCAAGCAGCATCTCTGAAGGAAAGGAATAGATGACGTTTCAGGGCAGAACCCTTCCTCAGACTCGTCTTTTTCGCCAGAGATATTGCCTGACCCACTGAGTTACTCCAGCATTTCGTGTCTATCCTGACACTCTGTAAGTTAGTTATTACCATATCCATACCCATGAGTTATCCCAAACTCTGTGCTCTTGTACAATAATATTTTAACTGGCACCCATTGAAATATCATCTGGAAAAACAAATTATATTTGTTAGTTCTTCTTCATCCAATCTGTTGTATCCTTAGGGATTTGCAGTTTCTTGTGTCTCTATTTTTATGTGATTTGCTGGTTAACTCTCATTCTTCATTGCCTCACTGTGCAATAAATGTTTCCATCTGGGATATTCTCTCAAGCAATACCTAACAGTTTTATAATTAGGTTGACAAAATGCTGGAGAAACTCAGCGGGTGAGGCAGCATCTATGGAGCGAAGGAAATAGGCAACGTTTCGGGTCGAAACCCTTCTTCAGACTGATGAGAAACCCTTCTTCAGACTCGCATCAGTCTGACGAAAGGTTTCGACCAGAAATGTTGCCCATTTCCTTCGCTCCATAGATGCTGCCACACCCGCTGAGTTTCTCCAGCATTTTTGTCTACCTTCGATTTTCCAGCATCTGCAGTTCCTTCTTAAACAAAAAGTTTTATAATTAGTTTTGGATGTACTTATGATTTAAAATTATCTCTAACAATTGGGGAGGATGGTCCAAGTTTCTGGTCTGGATGTCATGAGGAGGATAAAGAACATTTCCTACTTAAACATGTTTAAGAAGGAACTGCAGATGCTGGAAAATCAAAGGTAGACAAAATTGCTGGAGAAACTCAGCGGGTGAGGCAGCATAGATGCTGCATCACCCGCTGAGCTTCTCCAGCATTTTTGTCTTCCTCCTACTTTAAGCATGTGGGGAGGAAAGTAAAAGGAAAACTGGTAGGAAAAAGTGGTCAATTTCTCCTGTTTGATCATCATAACTGATAACGCAGTAAACCAGCAAGAAAGTGATTTCAGATATTTCAATGATTTCAAGTCATGAGATGGAAAATAGTGGACATTACATTGTTGAGAGAAAGGAAGAAAAGTATATTGATAAAAGAGAAACTAAAAATTTCAACCAATTAGTTGAAATAACTTGGTCCTTGATTTTTAATACACTGAGGTATGATTTGTTTTTCTCCTTGTCTCCACACACTTTACCCAATTCCTGATAGGAAGCTGATACAGATGAGAATCAGGGCACATTAAATCTTGAAGAGTTCTCTGTATTCTACAAGATGATGTCTTTGAGACGGGATCTCTTCCTACTGGTGAAGGCTTACAGTGATAAGAAAGACCATCTTACTGTAGAAGAGCTTGCTCATTTTCTCAAATCGGAACAAAAAGTAAGTAACTTAAAAACCATTTTCTAAGCCTAACAGCTATTGAGTTGCCAATCTGGGCATTTTAGAGATTTTTGGTTAACAAATCTCAAGTGCATTTAAAAAAAATCATCTCCAATCTGATTCAGGATGCAATCTGTGACGTGCCATGGTAGCCTGGTTAACAGCAGCTAATGTTTATGTCTCACCTTGAAAGTGCAGCATCATATAATGTCAGGAATGCTATCCAGTAAAGATTATTATAAAGGAATAATATGAAAGTTAGCTTTAAAGGGGGACGTTAAAGAGGAAAGAAAGATGGAGAATTGGCTTGTTGTACCTGCCTGCTAACTTTCTTGTAGAGGACACCAACATCAGTAGTGCAGACTGACTTTCAAGTGTCTGTCTTGGCCTAAACAAGCCTCTGTTTTTCTGTTCTTGACTACAATTACCCCACACTATCTGGCTGAACCACATCTCCAAGTTCTCCTTCTCCTTCAGAAATAGAATAAATTCTGGAGCCCATTAGTGCTGAAGAAACAACCACTATGTAAATGAAGCAATTACATTTAGGGTTTATCAAACCTCCAGAATTCGAGGATTTTTTTTTAGAGTAGGTCTGGATGAAATTTCGGAGATGGCAAAGTACTAGTGATTCATAAATGATGAAGAGAATTTTACAATAAAGGCGTGGCTTAACTAGTAAAGGCCAGCAAGCACAGGTATTATTGGTGAATGAGACTCGGTGTGACTTAGAACTACCATGGCATTTAAGTTCATTTCTATTTACAACTTTATGGGAATAAGCTTTAAGGGAAAAGGTTAAATAGAAGTATAAGGAATTCAACTCTTACGTAATCAACAAGCCCTGGGTATAATAATTTTAATTGCAATTTTTCTTAACAATAGTAAAGTTGCATTTAAAAATATTAGCTTCATATTTTTTCTACACACAGATGGATAACGTGACGTTGGAATATTGTATGGATGTTATAAGAAAATTTGAGATCTCTGAGGAAAACAAGCAGCAAAATGTTTTGGGTGTCGAAGGTAATGAGAGAAATGCATTTGTAAGTGATTCTATGTGGAAAATTAATATGAATATTGAAACTTGTGCCATCTTCAAAGTAGTCACTTAGAATTTAGACATGGTTACTTTTGTGATAAAGCAAAGAGCGAAAAATACACAGGAAATCAGCAAGTATCTGTGGTAAGAGAAACAGAATTAACATTTTGGCTCAATGACTTTTCATCTGAATTTAATGAATTTAATCTTTTCAGGAACATGACCGTGACATTATAGGGTAGTGTTGGAATAAAACATTTTACATTTTTCTATTCATATAAATGATCTTTAGAAGCCTTGATTCCCAAGACCAAATAAGTTGTCTTTTGTTGCATGATATACCTGGCTGCCTAAACAGTGTAGGAAGGAACTGCAGATGCTGGTTTAAACTGAAGATAGACATAAAATGCTGGAGTAACTCAGCAGGACAGGCAGCATCTCTGGCTAGAAGGAATGGGTGACGCTTTGGGTCGAGACCCTTCTTCAGCCTACAGGACAGTGTTTCAGATTGGCTGAAACTTTTCCGGAATTGACAGGATTAAAATAATTACGGGCGGCATGGTGGCGCAGCAGTATGGTTGCTGCCTTCATAGCGCCAGGGACCCGGGTTCGATCCTGACCACGGGTGCTGTCTGTACAGAGTATGTACGTTCTACCGTGGCCGCGTGGGTTTTCTCCGAGATTGAAAGACGTACAGGTTTGTAGGTTAATTGGCTTGGTATAAATGTAAATTGTTCCTGTGTGTGTGTATGATAGTGTCAGTGTGTGGGGATCGCTGGTCAGCGCGGACTCGGTGGGCCAAATGGCCTGATTCCGCGGAGTATCTCTAAACTAAACTAGTCAGACAACTACAAAATCGCCACAATATCAATATTAATTATGGTTCTATTTAAAAAAAATATATATATATAATTTAAAGAAAGTGAAATTTGATATACTTTGGTCTTGGAGTATTAGTTTTAAACTTTACCTTTTTTCGTAGGGTGTTTCTACATATGATGACAGGTCTGCAGATAAACAGAACCAAATCAGGCACTAGTGGCAACAGTGGAAACAGGTTGCATATCTTTGAATAGACCTTTTTAGGCCATTTGCATTCTGACATGTTGAAATATAAAGGACTGTGATTTTGTCCTTCCCAACGATAGTTTTTTTTTTTCTCTCTATTCAAAATCACATTAATCTGCCATCTGGATTTAATAACAGCACATCTTCAGAAGAATCAATGAATTTTATAGGGTGCATTATAATCTCAAAGTATTTAAAATATATGCTGTGCGGCACTAAATGTCATATCGGAACCAGCATGATCTTATCCATTTGCCATGTCGAGAAAAATAATGAACAGCATAATGTTACAAGTATACTGTTGCAAATGAAGAGCACTTCAGATCCAAGCCTATAAATCTTTGGGCTTTGAGATTTCAAATGACATTGAGGCTAAGAATTGTTCATTTTGCTATATGCTTTTTAAACATAATGATTAAAATCCCCAGACAAGTCGTTCTGTTTTGATATCTAAAATGTAAGGATTTTAAACAAAACCTGCTTTTATGCTCCACTGATGAACATGCCTTCACGAATTCTCCTTTTACATCTAGGATTTACTAACTTCATGCGCAGTCCTGCATGCGACATATTTAACCCTTTGCACAATGAAGTAAATCAGGATATGGATCAGCCCCTCTGCAACTACTTTATTGCCTCTTCGCACAACACTTACTTGACAGGGGATCAACTCCTTTCTCAATCCAAGGTGGATATGTATTCCTGGGTGCTGCAGGCTGGTTGTCGCTCTGTGGAAGGTAGCTATACAGCTATACACTATGCAAATATATATTCTGGCAAGAGCAATAAAGTCAAAAATGTGTTCCTCGCCTTGTCAGTAGGTACCTCTGTGGGTTTGGTTCCATTTCTGGCTTCATGACAGAACTAATCACCACCTGTTTGTGCTTATCTAAGCATGCTGCGATGAAATAGCAATTGGTCCTATTTCTTGACAGGCTCTTGATTAGTACGGGTGTCAGGGGTTACGGGGAGTAGGCAGGAGAATGGGGTTGAGAGGGAAAGATAGATCAGCCATGTGTGAATGGTGGACTGAATGGCCTAATTCTGCTCCTATGACTTCTGAACATAATAAATAATGTAAATTGGGCATTTTCTGATTGGAAAAGAGAAAATTGATCGATGAAATATATGCATATTTGGATTCTAAAGGAACCAAGTAATGTTTGTCACCATAAATTATTTCAATTTGTTCAGTAGATAGAATTATAATAAGTAACTCCCATTTTTGGTGTCATTCTCTAGTAACATAAGAACTCAACACCATCCTATACTTTAATTATAAATCTTCCTATTTGATGGTTACACTTTGGCTCTGTTCAAAATGTAATGATAGCACTGCATTGGTTGTATTCTTATTATCAAATCTAATACAGGATTAAAAATATATTCCCAATCCCCTTTAAATTTCATCTGTAGTTTCTTCAATACAATAGACAATAGGTGCAAGAGTAGGCCATTCAGCCCTTTGAGCCAGCACCGCCATTCACTGTGATCATGGCTGATCATCAACAATCAGTACCCCGTCCTTGTCTTCTCCCCATATCCCTTCACTTCGCTATCTTTAAGTGGTCTATCTAACTCTCTCTTGAAAGCCTCCAGAGAATTGGCCTCCACTGCCTTCTGAGGCAGAGAATTCCACAGATTCACAACTGTGTGAAAAAGTTTTGAAAATGTTTCTCTTTTACCTTTGATGTTACCTGTTCTTGTGCACATTGTATTTTTGACCACCGATTTACCATTCATATAACTTATTTATGCAGGTCTTTCCGTTGTCCCTAGGGTGATTTCACTGCTCCTCTTCTTCTGGTATCATCTACAAATATGACCAGTGTATATTGGATTTCTATGCCAAGTCACTGAATATCTTGGTGGACCACTTAAGCTATTGCTGCTGCTTTGTATCTTCTTACTGCCTTGTTTGGTTTGTATAAGGATTTAGTTATCATTTCTCTTTATGTACAGTACCAGACGCAGACTTTTGAAACGTGTAGGAAGGAACTGCAGATGCTGATTTAAACCGAAGATAGACACAAAAAGCTGGAGTAACTGAGTGGGTCAGGCTGAATCTCTGGAGAAAAGGAATAGGTGTGACAGTCTGAAGAAGGGTCTCGACCCGAAATGTCACCAATTCCTTTTCTCCAGAGATGCTGCCTGTCCCGTAAGTTACTCCAGCTTTTTGTGTCCATCTTCGGTTTACATCAGCATCTGCAGTTCCTTCCTACCCATTAAAAAAAAGTCTGCCTCTGGCACATTCATACATGAAGAGAAATGATAACTAAATCTGACGTTATTAACTTTTCTTTTGACAGGTATTAATATCATGGAGCAATTATGAAATGCTACTGGTTTAATTTAGTTTAATGAAGATATTCTTGAGTTTATAAATGTCCTCAATTTTACACTTTTAATTATTTTGAAATGCAAATGAAGAACATAGCAACCATAGGTTTCACTATTTTGTTAAATAAAAAGTTAGAAAAGTAAAGTTATATTTTGTTTTAGGTTTTCATGTTTATTTGCACCAGCTACGTTGGACTATGACTTAATGTATTACCTTTCCTCCTGCTGGTCCTTTAAAGTTATTTGCACTTTGTTTCAGTTGACTGCTGGGATGGACCAGACGGAGAGCCAGTTGTACAACATGGTTACACACTCACATCCAAGGTGCTATTCCGAGATGTTGTTGAAACCATCAACAAATATGCTTTCATCAAAAATGAGTGAGTGTTACCTTTTATTAATTAAAAATCAATAGATAATTATTGACCACTTGTGCGTCTGACACAAAATTCATCTGCCATTGACAATTTCTGTTCTGATGAGTGTGGTTCATCAATGGATGGATGCAGGATTTGGCTAATATGCTGACGTAACAACCAGTTTCACTGGAGTAAACTAATCTCCAGTGAAACCAATAGGAATAAATAGTACAATATTAGGAGAAATAAATAATAGCCACATTAGTCAGCATATAATCAATATTTCTGCCTTGCTTTAAAAACAATGTACCAAGTTTGGATTTGTAGGCATATGTTGTGTTTTAGAAGTGTTAAAGTAATTAAGATTATATGTTCAATTAGATGTTTGAAATATTTCTTCACTTTTACAATCAGTATTAATATTAGATACTTCTCAATATGATATATTCCATGTTTTATATGTGATGTGAAAAATCATGCGGTGAATGAAATCAAACCATTTCTGGAAACAGAGGAAACCTTTAATCAATATAAATAAAGATTTTTTTAATATTAAAGTGCTACTTAGTACTATTTATGTTTGTGAATCATCTATCTTAAGATTTTAAACAATGATCTTGTCAATTGTAGAAAAGCTAAAAATATTTCACATCAATTTACATGTAAAGATGACTAAAGGAACCATCAAATACATACAGAGCCCTCCATAATGCTTGGGACAAAGACCCATCATTTATTTATTTGCCTCTGTACTCCACAATTTGAGATTTGTAATAGAAAAAAAAATCACATGTGGTTAAAGTGCACATTGTCATATTTTATTAAAGGCCATTTTTATACATTTTGGTTTCACCATGTAGAAATTACAGCTGTATTTATACATAGTCCCCCCCATTTCAGGACACCATAATGTTTGGGGAAACATGGCTCCACAGGTGTTTGCAATTGTTCAGGTGTGTTTAATTGCCTCCTTAATGCAGGTATAAGAGAGCTTTCAGCGCCTAGTCTTTCCTCCAGTCTTTCCATTACCTTTGGAAACCTTTATTGCTGTTTATCAACATGAGGACCAAAGTTAAATAATAATAATAATGGATTTTATTTACGGGCGCCTTATACCGAGGTCTCAAGGACACCATACAGAGATTTGTAGAAAACATACAATCAGAATTTAAAAAAAAAAATAGGTTATAAAGACCAATACATAAATCAGGGACAGAATTCCTTCCAAAAACACCAAAAAAAAAGAAAATCAGAAGCACAACTTGAGGAGAGAGCAGCGGCAATTTAACGCCAGCGTCCACTCTCCCCTCCGACCGCCATCTTGAACACAGACTAACAAATACAATTACAAACAATTACATACAAAAATCATCCCCCCACAATGATTTCCACTGTGGTGGAAGGCACAATGTCCAGTCCCCAGCCCCAGTTCACCCAAAAAAGTCAGGCCAAATGAAGCCCCCGCTATTGCCTCTACGAAGGCCCGATGATCCTGGCCGTTCTCGCCGGGTGATGTAGCCCCGGCGTCGGGAGAGTCCTCCAGCAGCTGGGCCACCTGGAACGGCCGCATCCCTCACCGGAGGCCGTAACTACGGCTGGAACGGCCGATTTCCCGCAGGCGTCCGCAGCACCTGAAGCCGACAAGGCCGCGCCGACTTGGAGCTCAAGGCTCCCGGTGTTGGAGTCGGCGCCGCCGCCCGCGAATGGTCGCTCCAGTCCCGGAGGTGTTGAGCTCGGCGGTCCAGCTCACCGGAGCTCCAGTGCGTCGGTCCAGCGCGGCGACCCAGGCAAGGCATCGCCCGCTCCGCTGCACAGTAGCGCTCCAGCGCCGTGCCGCCACCGAAGCTGAGGGTGCTGTGCGGTTCCCGCCAGGAAACGCCGCTCCACGCCGCTCCACACCCGCTGGTAGGCCGCGAGGACGGGTCGAATGGGCAGCCGGAGAGAAGGCTGCCTCACCGACCAGGTAGGGACCAGGAAGTGGTTTCCCCTTGATCCCCCCACATTAAAGGCAAAATAAATAAAAACAAAGACTTAAAGAAAACTAAAAAAACGTAGTAAAAAAGTACAATTAACGGACGGCTGCTGTTTTGCAGCCGTTCCTCAAGATGGCTCCTCCCACCCTAAAGTTGTGCCAATGAAAGTCAAAGAAGCCATTATGAGACTGAGAAACAAGAATAAAACTGTTAGAGACATCAGCCAAAACTTAGGCTTGGCAAAATCGACTGTTTGGAACATCATTAAGAAGAAAGAGAGCACTGGTGAGCTTACTAATCGCAAAGGGACTGGCAGGCCGAGGAAGACCTCCACAACTGATGACGGAAGAATTCTCTCCATAATAAAGAAAAATCCCCAAACACCAGTCCGACAGGTCAAAAACACTCTTCAGGAGTCGGGTATGGATTTGTCAATGACCACTGTCCGCAGAAGACTTCATGAACAGAAATACAAAGGCTACACTGCAAGATGCAAACCACTGGTTAGCCGCAAAAATAGAATGGCCAGGTTACAGTTTGCCAAGAAGTACTTAAAAGAGCAACCACGGTTCTGGAAAAAGGTTTTCCAGACAGATGAATCGAATATTAACTTATATCAGAGCAAAGTGTGGAGGAGAGAAGGAACTGCCCAAGATCCAAAGCATACCACCTCATCTGTGAAACACGGTGGTGGGGATGTTATGGCCTGGGCATGTATGTCTCTCGGTGTGTCTTATGTGGGGGGGGAAAGGGGGAAACAGTTTTTCAGTCACTTCCTCGACGGAGGCGACTTATTCCATGTCGCTTCTCCGCCTCCCCTCTCACGGCCTAACAGCTTGGATTGGAGCGGTCTTTCCCGGAGTCGGGCCCAGAGCTTCAGCAACGGGCGCAGCGTGAATTTTTCCATCGCAGAGCGGGGGGTGAACCCTTGCCGGGGGTCGCCAGAGAGGAGTGCTCCGATCGTTGGCCTGGTGACTTTGACATCATGGGGCTATGGTCTGCGGAGCTTCTAGCCGCGGGCGTGCGGCCTATAGCATCCTGAGGCTGCGGTCTCCGGTAGGAAAGTGGCACTCCAAGCTGCGGAGTGTGTTCGACCGTCCCGACGTCAGAGTTTCAATCATCCCGACGAGAAGGCCTGTACATCCGGCCGTCCATAGCGGCGACTACGGAGGGCCCCAACCACGGATGAACAAGGGAGGAGGACTAACTGAACTTTGTTACCTTCCACCACAGTGAAGAATGCTGTGATGGATGTTTGTGTTGGATTTTATTGTGTATTGTGTGTTCATTTTTTTCAACTGTATCGTTGCTGGCAAATTCATTTCACTATACCTTGGTTGGTGCATGTGATGGATAAATTTGACTTTAACTTTGAAGATACTGGCTCACTGATCTTCATTGATGATAAAACTGCTGATGGTAGAAGCATAATGAATTCTGAAGTGTATAGACACATCCTATCTGCTCAAGTTCAATCAAATACCTCAAAACTCATTGGTGGGTTGTTCATTCTACAGCAAGACAATGATCCCAAACATAAAACTGAAGCAACGAAGGAATTTTTCAAAGCTAAAAAATGGTCAATTCTTGAGTGGCCAAGTCAATCACCCGATCTGAACCCAATTGGGCATGCTTTTTATATGCTGAAGAGAAAACTGAAGGGGACTAGCCCCCAAAACAAGCATAAGCTAAAGATGGCTGCAATACAGGCCTGGCAGAGCATCACCAGAGAAGACACCCAGCAACTGGTGCTGTCCATGAATCGCAGACTTCAAGCAGTCATTGCATGCAAAGGATATGCAACAAAATATTAAACATGACTACTTTCATTTACATGACATTGCTGTGTCCCAAACATTATGGTCCCCTGAAATGGGGGGACTATGTATAAACACTGCTGTGGTGAAACACTACATGGTGAAACCAAAATGTATAAAAATGGCCTTTATTAAAATCTGATAATGCGCACTTGTGATTTTTTTTCTATTACAAAGCTCAAATTGTGGAGTACAGAGGCAATTAAATAAATGATGGGTCTTTGTCCCAAACATTATGGAGGGCACTGTGATACACTAGAAAGGTGATTGACCCAATTATTATACATATTTTCAAATGAAAATTACAATGTGTGTTGCTTTTCAACCATTCTTTAGATGAATTAACTGATCCGAGTGATATTCATACTGTGCAGTTTTGGAGAGGCACATTGTAAGTCTCAAAACAGTGAGTCAAATCATTTGTTTGAAAATCAGCATCAGAAGCGCATAAGTCACAGTATGACATGTTTTCAATGCATGAAATAATGCGCGTCATTGTCATCAGCTAAAATAACCTGATTCAATACATCCACGCATATGAAGTCACAACACATTTGTGTAACTTATCTTTATTGCATGGGTCAATTGAGCATTGCTGAGTTGCAGAACCTGCTGCTATTTTGAAACGGCTGTTACGTGCAGTGAGTTTGCTGGTCAGCTTTGGCCTGAATCTTGGCTATTTTGTTGGCCTGCTATCGGAAGAATTGGGAAGGATGATTATTGTGGAATGCCACAGGAAACAGCAATTAACACACAGCTGCCATCAAACAGGGCTTTTTGCAGATAGAGCTCTTTCTCTTATGTTTTTGCCTCTTACTTCGAAGTTCACTGGCTGTTACACCTTGACAAAGCCAAACATTGTTTTCTGACATCCAGCTATCCCAAACTTGCTGAAACCCAAATTTATTTGGTTAATTCCCCCATTCCAACAAATTTACTTTGTAGTTCTTTTTTTTCTTTCATTTCTGCTTTGCTGAGCCAAATTAATTTCTGAAGTTCTATCAATGTACTGGCATGTGAAAATTAAATGGAAGTTCAGTCTTCCATCTCAGTCAGTTTAACATTAATAGCGTTTCTTGAATTGTCTGCACCAAAATTGGAACATCTTCTCCAAAAGAGTTTATGTATTTTGATGGGGTTTCTCCTATTAACTATTCAAAAAAGTGCTGAGAAAGATGATTCAAAACGAAATATCATCTTAAGCCATCCACCCACCTGAAAAAAAAAGTGTTTGGTTATTCAAAGTTTGCTATGTTATTTGTTGAGTTTCTTTAAATTCCAGGTATCCTGTGATTCTATCCATTGAGAACCACTGCAGCATCCATCAGCAGAAGAAGATTGCTCGATATTTGAAAGATATCTTTGGAAATAAACTAGAGTTATCTTCTGTTGAAAAACATCGAAAATACCAGTTTCCTTCTCCTCAACGTCTAAAGGGAAAAATTCTTATAAAGGTAACAGTTCCATTTCTGGATGCTTTTTCTTATTTCATCGTGGAAACATTTTGTCAATGATTTGGATATTGCTTATTGCTTTATTGTTACTTTAAAATGGAGGTCAGCAAGCTTAGAAAATTTGTTCCAGCATTGAGTGGCAAGCCTAGAATATGTGTACCAATTGTTAACAAAACCCTTGACAATCAGAAACAATAAAAATCACAAGAAATAAACTAATCTGACCAATAACGCGCAGAGTCTCTTGCGCAGAGTGCGGGATTCGAGAACGATAGGACATAGGTTTACTGTGTAGGACAGGGGTTGGCAACCTTTTCTGCCAAGGGGCCATGACATATGTCTGTGAGCGGATGGCGGGCCGCATCTATCACGTGTACACATGGATCCTGCCCCGGATGGCAGGCATCAAATCACGGGTTCACATAGATCCCGCCCCTTCGAGGATGCCATCCGGAGCACTGAGCTCAAATATCATACTCACTCGTCCCCAGCCTACTGACAACTCCGATCCCGACAGTGAAGCCCAGACACAGAAGGTGCGCGGCCGTGCCGGCAGCTTTGCGCAGGATGCAGTACAGCCAAATCACCTTCCAGGTACCGGAGGTAGAAAATAAATGCTGGAGAAACTCACTCCAGCATTTTTTTTTTCTACCATCGATTTTTCCAGCATCTGCAGTTCTTTCTTAAACATTCCAGGTACCGGAGACGACGGAAGTCTGCGGGCCAGATGATTCTGGGTTACGGGCCAGATTCGGCCCGGGGGCCGTAGGTTGCCGACCCCTGGTGTATGAGAAAAGATTTTATAGGAATCTAAAGGGTAACTTTTTCACACAACGGGTGGTGGGTAAATGGAATGAGTTGCCCGAGGAGGTAGATAAGGCAGGTACTATCTCAACATTTAAGGAGCAATTAGACAGGTACATGAACAGGACAGGTGTAGAGGGATATGGACCAAGTGGGACTGGTGTAGATGGGACATGTTGGTCAGTGTGGGCAAGTTAGGCCAAAGGGCCTCTTTCCACACTCTATGACTATGAACATTAAGTGTACACAAGAGTAGCTCTGCAACCTGTGCTCATCACTTCAGCACACTGGAAATGGTCCACAAATTAGCCTCAACCTCCCACACAAAGAGAAATGAGGAGATAACAATAGAAATTATCTTCTGAAGATAACAATAGAAAAGGCAAGAAAGGAATCGGCATATCGGGCAAAAAGTATGGAAAGGGAAAAAAAAGGATAATTACTTAGATTTAAGAATATTTCATCAGAAAAAATATTTGCTGATTATTTTGGTGAGTTATTTAAAGATGAACAAGGTCCAGGAGATTGCCTACTTAGGTACAAAGTGCACAGACCAGTTACATTCCAGCCTGAAGAGTCTGAAGAAGGGCCTCGACCCGAAACATCATCCTCTTGCTGTCTGACCCGCTGAATTACTCCAGCTTTTTGGGTCTATCTTTGATTTAAATCAGCATCTGCAGTTCCTTCCTATACATTCCAGCCCTAGTGTATTTGGGAGAATACCCAAATATAAATCTGATCTTTGCTCTATGCGTGTGTCGTAAATAACATTAAGAGCAGATGAGCAAGTATAGCCTATACAAGCTTATCTGTTATTCGTTAAGATAACATATTAAACAAATAATCTTGGCCTCAGTTCCACATAAGACATAACTCTTGACTGGCCCAGGGTGTCTATTTCATCCTTGAATATATTCAATGATTTAGCCTCCACAATTTCATGGAATTCAAAATTCCGAAGATTTGCCACCTTTCAAGAAAGGAAATTCCTTCTCACAGCCATCTTAAATGGGGACCTCTGTAACAATGCATGAATGTGTAACACAAATTAGTGTGCACTGTACTTTCTAGGCAATGTTTGCTTCAACTATTGAAACGCTTCTTGAATATAATTTGTTCCGAAATAAAATTGCAATAAGCCAAATCAAATTTAGGACCACCGTAAATTGGAGGAGCAGCACCTCATATTTCGCTTGGGCAGTTTGCACCCCAGCGGTATGAACATTGACTTCTCTAATTTCAGGTAGTCCCTACTTTCTCCTCCACTTCTCAGCTCTCCCTCAGCCCACAGGCTTCACCTCTTCCTTTCTTCTTCCCGCCCCCCCACCCTCACATCAGTCTGAAGAAGGGTTTCGACCCGAAACGTTGACTATTTCCTTCGCTCCATAGATGCTGCCTCACCCGCTGAGTTTCTCCAGCAGTTTTGTCTACCTTTAATATATTGTAAATTGTTTAATAAAAAACAAATTAGAAATAGACCATCTTAAGATGGGTCTCGACCCGAAATATCACCTATTCCTTTTCTCCAGAGATGCTGCCTGGCCCGCTGAGTTACTTTGGTGATGTCAAAATCGATTCATACAATTAATCCATGATCTATTTCAGGGAAAGAAACTCTCAGCTGACCTCAACACCGATGCAGAAGAAGGCGAGGTGTCTGATGAAGATAGTGCCGACGAAATTGAAGAAGAGTGCAAATTAAAGCAAATCAATGTAACTGTTCACCTAAACATTTTGAAATTAAATGTAATAGTGATTTAGAAATATCAGTTAAATATGATGGCTAAGAAAATGTGGCTGAAATGTTGGCAAAAAAGGGTCACTGCCTGCCCTTGTTACCACGTAAAACAAAACACGGCACCTCTGGATGCGGAAATGAGATATTACTGTTATGATACCCACTTTTTCACAGAATGCACTGTTGCATTCTTGGTAGGTACAGTCAACACAGAATCAACAATTTGACCTGAATTTCAACTTTGAATGCAGAAGTTTTACTTTAACAATTCTTGAATTTATTACATTTTAATCTTAATCCATAATTATTGCATGTTTATATATTATATAATATATAATGTTTGCTTTATGTATGCTCCCTGAATATGTAATGGGGATAATGGCAGGAGAATGGGGTTAGGAGGAAGAGATAGATTAGGAGGTTAGGAGGAAGAGATCAGCCATGATTGAATGGTGGAGTAGACTTAATGGGCCGAATGGCCTAATTTTGCTGCTATCACTTATGACCTTATAATGACTTCTCCTTAAATTCTCCCTGAATACAAGTGCAAAAGTCCAATATTTATTTTGCTATAAATACACTGATTTAAATGTAATTTATTGTCAAATGTTTTCTAACGTTTTAGTTGCCTGTGAGAATTCCTTAAAATGACTAAATGTCAGCCTACTATATTGTTGGATGCCACAGATAAATCCAAAGTTATATTGTAAAGCTGGTTAAAGATTCATGGGTAAGCTGTCTCAAGTTCATGAGGAAACAAGCCACAGAGCCCAAGTCAGATCATTTTTTGCAGAAAGATGTTTTGTCTGCAAACTGTTTTAATTGATTCACGATAAATCATTAAAATTACACAGTGGATAAAATATTAAATAAATTAAAGTGACTTCAGTCATCATTCCATTCAGCATCCTATACATAATAAAACTAGAGAGAATGAATCCTGGCATAAGCAATTAAATATGGTATGAAACAGCGATCTCTTGTAAGATTATTTTAGAAAGTTGGAGCGTTCTCTTGTAGCATTATTTAGTCGATGTGTTCTGTGCACTGTTTTCTCACATGGTAAAAAACAATCTACAGTTCCAGCATGGAACGATATTATTCAATTTATTTCTACCTTTGCAATCTCTCCACCAAGTCCCATTTCCATGCCCTTCTCCCACGTTACATTAATTGTACAATCTACTACTGGTTGTGCTTCAAGCATTGTCTCTAGTAGGGTTAAAATATTAATATTGACTATATTCGATGGACAAAACTTAGATCAATGTAACTTGAAGAAAAATATACAATTTGAGTGGAATTCTCTTTGACAGTTAGGTCAGAGAGCCATACAGCACAGGAACAGGTCCTTCGGCCCAACTTGCCCATGCCAACTAAGAGGCCCCATCTACACGAGTTCCACCTTCCTGCGTTTGGCCCATATACCTCCAAACCTTTCCTATCCATGTACCTGTCCAAATGCCTTGTAAATTTTGTTAAAGTACCTTCCTCAGCCATTTCCTCTGGCAGCTTGGTTGTCCTTAACATATTTAATGGCATCGTTAGCACTTTGTTACCCAAATCACTTCAAATAGCCTGCATTTAAATTGCTTAATATACTTGATAAAGGAAACTTGTACTCAATAAATCAAAATATTTGACTTTATTTTCCATTCAGCAGTATCCAGTAGGGATATTAACTGAATCATTTCAGCCAACCCTTGAGTAATGCTGATCATTAAACATGCAGATTTAGAAACATAGAAAAATAGGTGCAGGAGTAGGCCATTCACCTCTTCGAGCCAGCACCGCCATTCAATATGATCATGGCTGATCATCAAATATCCCTTGATTCTGTTAGCCCCAAGAGCTAAATCTAACTTTCTCTTGAAAACATCCAGTGAATTGGCCTCCACTGCCTTCTGTGGCAGAGAATTCCACAGATTCACAACTCTCTGGGTGAAATAATTTTTCCTCATCTCAGTCCTAAATGGCCTAACCCTTATTCTTTAACTGGTTCTGGAATTTCTGGAATCCCCAAACATTGGGAACATTTTTCCTGCATCTAGCCTCCCCAATTCTTTAAGAATTTTATATGTTTCTATGATCTCCTCTCATCCTTCTAAATTCCAGTGAATACAAGCCCAGTTGACCCATTCTTTCATCATATGTCAGTCCCGCCATACCGGGAATTAACCAGGTGAACCTACGCTGCACACCCTCAATAGCTGTAATGTCCTTCCTCATATCAGGAGACCAAAATGGCACACAATTCTCCAGATGCGATCCCACCAGGCCCCTGTGCAACTGCAGTAGGAATTCCTTGCTCCGAAACTCAAATCCTCTCGCAATGAAGGCCAACATGCCATTAGCTTTCTTCACTGCCTGCTGTACCTGCATGCTTAAGTTCAGTGACTGATGTACAAGCACACCCAGGTCTCGTTGCACCACCCCTTTTCCTAATCTGATACAATTCAGATAATAATCTGCTTTCCCGTTCTTGCCACCAAAGTGGATAACCTCACATTTATCCACATTATACTGCATCTGCCCACTCACCCAACCTATCCAAGTCACTTTGCAGCCTCATAGCATCCTCATCGTAGCTCACACTGCCACCCAGCTTTGTATCATCCATAAGCTTGGAGATGTCACATTTAATTCTCTCATCTAAATCGTTAATATATATTGTAAATAACTGGGGTCCCAGCACCAGCCTTGCGGCACCCCACTAGTCACTGCCTGCCATTCTGAAAAGGACTAGTTAATTCCTACTCTTTGCTTCATTGAAATTGGTAACTTCGTAACTCCTGTCTGACAACCAGTCTCTATCCATGTCAATACCCTACCACCAATACCATGTGCTCTGATTTTGCACACTAATCTCTTGTGTGGGACCTTGTCAAAGACTTTTTGCAAGTCCAGATACACAATTTCCACTGGCTCTCTTATCCATTCTACTTGTTACATCCTCAAAAAATTCCAGAAGATTAGTCAAGCATGAATTCCCCTTCATAAATCTATGCTGACTTTGACAGATCCTGTCGCTGCTTTCCAAATGCGCTGCTATAACATCTTTAATAATCGATCTTTAAGAATGATTTTGTTGCTACAAATTGTTATAACAGCTTCCTCATTAGGAGTTCCTTTTAAAATACTAACTAGTCCCAATTCAGTCTGAACGTAAGTAACCTGTTATTCTCTGAGCGTTCTGGACCCCTCAAAAGGCCGGTTAATACAATAAAACCTTCAGAAAGAGATGCTATCAGGTAAGTCTCCTGTATGGATTTTACTGGATGCCCACCTTGTTTCAACAGAGCTCAAATCCCCCTTACTACTGCTGCTTTCAGACAAATCTATTTGAACAGTTGTTTTTGGCATATTGATATTATTGGAATATTTAATGCTGTATTCAACTTCCTTATACAGGGCGGTACTGCGAACCACCATCAAGTGGAATGTTTCATAAGAAAGAAACTGGATTTCTTACAGAAAGAGTCTCAGCTCCAGGATAAGGAAAATCCCGATAGACATACAGTCTGTGCACTTCTGAGTGCCACACACAAAGGTTTAAGTGATAATCTACAACAGGTAACATTTGCAAAATTCTGCAAAATATTCAAATCTTCCATCATGCGCATTTGTGCCTCACTATTGTTTAACTTCAAATGATGAGGACGAGGAAGATAGTTTGGATAAATCTTTGGAATCCATTTATTTTTCTAACAACTGTTATCTTTTTATATAGCACATAAACAATACTTCAAATGTCCTAATTTTTACACTTTTTAGTACTTTATTTAAACATATGCCATTCTAGTTAAAACCCTGGAGAGAGTGAATTTTGATAGTTTACCAATTTCAATGAAGTCAAGTGTTTTATTGTCATATGTCCCAGATAAAACAATAAAATTCTTACTTGCTGCAGCACAACAGAATATGTAATCATAATAGATAATATAACAAAAACTCAGAAAAACAACAACAAACAATAACAGTATAATAATAATAATACTAGTCTATTGTAGTTCATAGCTTATGAGGTTGTAGTGTTTAATAACTGATGGCTGAAGGAAAGAAGCTGTTCCTGAACCTGGACGTTACAGTTCTCAGGCTCCTGTACCTTCTTCCCGATGGCAATGGTGAGATGAGTGTGTGGGCCAAGATGGTGTGGATCTTTGATGATGTTGGCTGCCTTTTTGAGGCAGCAACTACGATAGATCCCTTCGATGGTGGGGAGGTCAGAGCCGGTGATGGCCTGGGCAATGTTTACAACTATTTACAGTCTTTTCCGCTCCTGGACGTTCAAGTTGCCGAACCAGGCCACGATGAAGCCAGTCAGTATGCTCTCTACTGTGCACCTGTAGATGTTCAAGAGAATCCTCTTTGTCATACTGAATCTCCGTATTCTTCTCAGGAAGTAGAGTCTACTGTCGAACAAGGCTGCATCGTTGCTCCAGTGCTCTTATCAGTCTTTCTTGCTATATTGTTGCATCTCATCTCCAACAAACTCATGTGAAAGTTAGATAAATCTTCAGAACTAATGGGAAGCTATACAACCTTCCAGGACTAAGATTGCCCAAATCCCAGAAGTCAGGCTGCAATAAGTAGATTACGTTCATGCTCAGAGACCTAACTTTGAGCCGTCATTAATGTTTTCACTGAAGCATGCAAGATCATGAGTCTTGCATTCAACATATGCTAAAATTCCCCCTTCCCCCCCATTCCCCACCCTAGTCATCCTTGTAGTTCCATTGTTCACATCCATGTATCCCTACCGTTAACACATCTTCCTCAGCGAATAAAGGGCCATTATGGGCTCCACCCTTCCTGAGGTCATCTGTTGCTGGCCCTGTTTTGTTCTGGCCCTCTCTATCTTTCAGTCTGAAGAAGGTTTCTGACCCAAAACGTTGCCTGTTCCTTTTCTCCAGAGATGCTGCCTGACCTACTGAGTTACTCCAGAATTTTGTGTGTATCTACAAAATTGAGGTCCTGTATCATCTTGACCCTGCTGCACCACACTGCCCGCCGACAATTAAGATTCACTGCGAGACCATGGAAATCATGACCACTTCCCTTATCTCATGAGCCACCTCTTGGTGAAGGCAAACATTGATGTTGACGTTCATCATTGTCTTCAACGCACCAGCTCTCAGACCTTGCATCAAACCCATAGTGTACTGAGCATGATTAGACCTTGTCTTCTTATATGCCTATGAAACCTGGTGCAAATAGACAATAGATGCAGGAGTAGGCCATTTGACCCTTCGAGTCATTCAATGTGATCATGGCTGATCATCCCCAATCAGTACCCCGTTCCTGCCTTTTCCCCAAATCCCCTGACTCCGCTATTTTTAAGAGCTCTATCTAGCTCTCTCTTGAAAGCATCCAGAAAACCTGCCTCCACTGCCCTCTGAGGCAGAAAATTCCACAGACTCACCACTCTCTGTGAGAAAAAGTGTTTCCTTGTCTCCGTTCTAAATGGCTTACTCCTTATTCTTAAACTCCTAATTCAAAACGACATCAATTTATGAAGGTAGCACGGATGCCCAGCCTCAAGTACACCTACTAGAATCATGCAGTATTGGCAAACAAATGCCTTGACTGTGATATTAGAGGAGGATATATGCATTGCAATATGTATCAGGAAGAACATAATTAAAATGGATCTACCTTTACGAAAGTTATTTCTGTAATTTTCTCCTTCCATGCATTTACTTTGTATTCTTATCTTAGAACTTGTTTTATTTTCCAAAGTGAAATAACCTAAAGCATAGAGGCTCTGTAGTTATGGTAACGTGTTAATTTGGTTTGATACATATCATGAAAGGACAGAAGATGGTTATTAATTTTAGTTTCTTTCATGATGGGGCACCTCCCCCTTTGAAGTCAAACTTTTAATATTGGCACTATGTGCTAAAACAATTATGAAGCTTTACTTTCCATTGTATCCTCATCTTGTCCAATTTTTAAGGTCTTTTGCAACTTTATCTGTGAATTAATCTAGTTTGGAGTTGAATCCTATTACTAGTGAACTTTCGTGGGTTTTGATGTTCTTGTATTCAGCCTCGGTCAAAAAGGCGAACTGGAAAATATATTTCAGTGTTTCAGTCATTGTTTAGTTAAGTAACTATGCTCTGGATCAAACCCAGGATACCCACGGGATTAGAATGTGACTTCTCACCTGTGTCCTTGACATTAGGTGGAGTTCCTTGAATAGCTAAATGTTTGCTTATGTTCTGTGAAAACGAGATTAAAGGGAGAAATTAATCAAGGAGAAAAAGGCTTTAGTGTTTTATTTCTTCTTGGCAAGCAAAGAAAGCAATTCATGATGCATCGCTTTTACAGAAACATTTTTTATATTCATTGAATTTTATTTCTTAAAGAAAATTTGTACTTGAAACTTGGGAAATCTGATTTTACACAAGTTGCATTAATAATCTGGTTGCTTTTACATTGTTTAAGTACAAAGTGTAAGTCATTTAAAAAGTGCCTACAACTTCTTATATCGAAGTGATCGCTTCGCCCAACACCTCCGCTCAGTTCGCACTAACCAACCTGATCTCCCAGTGGCTCAGCACTTCAACTCCCCCTCCCATTCCGAATCTGACCTCTCACCCCATTGCCAGAGTGTGGCCCAGCGCAAATTGGAGGAACAGCTCCTCATATTTCGTTTACGTAGTTTACACCCCAGCGCTATGAACATTGACTTCTCTAATTTCAGATAGTCCTTCCTTTCTCCCTCCTTCACCCCCCCCCTTCCCTGCTATCCCACAAGCCTACTGTCTCCACCTCTTCCTTTCTTTTTACCCCCCCCCCCACGGACATCAGTCTGAAAGAAGGGTCTTGACCCGAAACGTCGCCTATTCCTTCTCTCCATAGATGCTGCCTCATCCACTGAGTTCTTCCAGCATTTTTGTTTTTCAAGCATCTGCAGTTCTTTCTTAAACAATACAACTTTTTATTATTGTTTTTCCATATTTGTGACCCAATAGTTTCTGAACTGAAACATCAAGTTGACGGTAGTTTTGGTGGGGAACCCTATTGTTGCTGGTTTTCAGTTCAGAATGCTCAAGCAGATTTCCCTCTCGGCCCATAGAGGCTTAAAACTTGTCTCAAGTAATGGTAGAAATGGGCAGTGGTAGATTACCTGCCCTTCATTGATTCACCTACAGTCTTGTAGTAGTCTTGTGTAGAAAGATACTGGTTTATACCAAAGATAGACACAAAATGCTGGAGTAACTCAGCGGGACAGGCAGCATCTCTGGAGAGAAGGAATGGGTGGCGTTTCGGGTCGAGACCCTTCTTCAGACTGACTTTGTAGTAGTCTTTTTGGGCGGCACAGTGGTGTAGCTGGTAGAGCAGCTACCTTGCCGTGCCAGAGATCTGTATTAGACAATAGACAATAGGTGCAGGAGTAGGTCATTCAGCCCTTCGAGCCAGTACCACCATTCAATGTGATCATGGCTGATCATCCCTAATCAGTACCGCGTTCCTGCCTTCTCCCCATATCCCCTGACTCCGCTATTTTTAAGAGCCCTATCTAGCTCTCTCTTGAAAGCATCCAGAGAACCTGCCTCCACCGCCCTCTGAGGTAGAGAATTCCACAGACTGATCCTGGCCTCTGTCTGTATGTCTGTATGGTGTTGTCTGTATGGAGTTTGCAGGTTCTCCTAGGCTTTCCTCCGGGTGCTCTGGTTTCCTCTCCGGTCCACAAGACATGCAAGTGTATAGGTTAATTGACTTCTATAAATTGCCCCTAGTGTGTAAGGATTGGATACGAAAGTGGGATAATCTAGAACATGTGTGAATGGTTGATCAATGGCCAGCGTGGACCCAAGGGCCTGTTTCCATGTTGTATCTCTAAACTAAACTTTATCAAAATTAAAGGAATCAATGATTAAACTAAAGTTTCAATAATTTTCTAAGTATAGAGGAATTGCCTACCATCACTTGGATGTCATTGATTTTTTTGAAAGGTCATATTAATCCATAAATGCCGTTGAGTAAATTCACTGGCACAGAGAGACACTTTATGCACAAGAATTGCAATTCTACATGTTTTAGAATTAATATAGATTTTACAGTCTCTTTATTTTTCAATGCTTTTGTCTTAATCCTATTGTGCACCCTGTAAAATGTTAGCCAAAACTTTTGATTTTCCTTTCTGGTTTGTTGCTTGCAAAATTGTCAATGTTATTGGCGGTTCGGCTCTTTTCGGGAGTTTAAAAGCAGAGGAGTTTAAATTTAAACATTTAAAAAGTCAAGATCAGTGGGGAACATCAGTATTTCCACTGTGACTGCAAATTCTAATCATTTTATTTTGTTTGATTGAAAACAAATATATCACAAGATCTGAAAGTGCAAAAGCTTTGCTGGAGAATCCAACACGTGCGGAATCACTTGTGCATGTTGCTCTGGTATTTTATTTTATTCTTCACATGTTTAAATTATAATGTTTTATTTTTAATTGTCTACTGTATATCATGTTATCCTTACGAGCAAAGCACCAAAGCAAATTCCTTGTATGTATACATACTTGGCTAATAATGTATTCAATTCAATTCTATTCAAACTAAAATATTCAAAATGTATTTTTTAATCATTCTTTATCATTCGTCTAACATGTGGATAGGTACACGGATAGGACAGGGTGAGAAGGATATAGAAACAGTGAAACATAGAAAATAGGTGCAGGAGTAGGCCATTCGGCCCTTCGAGCCTGCACCGCCATTCAATATGATCATGGCTGATCATCTAACTCGGTATCCTGTACCTGCCTTCTCTCCATACCCCCTGATACCTTTAGCCACAAGGGCCACATCTAACTCCCTCTTAAATATAGCCAATGAACTGGCCTCAACTACCTTCTGTGGCAGAGAATTCCAGAGATTCACCACTCTCTGTGTGAAAAATGTTTTTCTCATCACGGTCCTAAAAGATTTCCCCCTTATCCTTAAACTGTGACCCCTTGTTCAGGACTTCCCCAACATCGGGAACAATCTTCCTGCATCTAGCCTGTCCAACCCCTTAAGAATTTTGTAAGTTTCTATAAGATCCCCCCTCAATCTTCTAAATTCTAGCGAGCCAAATATGGGCCAAACGCAGGCAGGTGGGACTCGTGTAGATGGGAAATGTTGGTCAGTGTGGGCAAGTTGGGCCGCAGGGCTTGTTTCCATGCTGTGTGACTATACTATTTTTTTTCAACATCATATTTTCTTAACGTGTTGTATTTCCTGAGCAAAAGGCCAGGCAATAGGCATGATAATGAAGTGATGTAAAACCCATTTCCTATTAGTCTAAAGTAGGTCTCTGTTGTAAACCATCACTGCTCCATCAATTAAGTGATGCAGCTAAACCTGAATGAAGAAAGATATTTCTTCCTCACATTTATAATTAAATTACAATTACCCACGGTGAGCACAATACTGTGTTTGTGTAGTTAAATAGTTTTGCAGAATGACCTGTATTGGCACATATTGATAACCTGGTTTCATGATGTAAATCCAGCTACTTTAAATGTTCTTCTCTACCCTTCCAGAACTCACATGTTAAAGAAAATACGAAAGAAAGTGGGAGAAAACCTCACAATCGATCATTTATCAGCAGTTTTACCAAACACAAGGTAGGATATTGCTGATTTTATTCAATAGGTAGAATATTTTCAAGCTGTTATTTAAACATTATTTAGGCAATTAAAATATATACCTGAAACATATAGGGTAGACTACTTTAAATAAACATTTTAAGTATAACATTGAGCAGCATCAAGTACAGCTAAAGTACTTGCATTTGTACTGATGTGTTATATCGATTGTCTCTTTTTCTGGATTAGAAAACTGCAAAATCCAAAGCAAAACTGTTCAATCGAAATGATGAAGATCAGCAGAATTCTATTGGTAAAGATACTGGGTCGGCCTACAGGTTAGCTACCTGCAATTCTTCTTCTTCTTAAGCCCTTTGCTCCTCTAGGAAGCATAGGCCATTGACAAATGTCCTCCAACTCACTCGGTTGTTGGCAGATCTCCCCAGCTGAGCCCACTCTCAAACATTTCTACCTGCGATTACTTTTCATATAAAGTGAACAATATTAGTTCATGTTGGTTCAAATGCTTTATAAAATTTCAAACTTTTGCAAATGTTTAATAAATCATTAACTTTTTTTCGTACCGTTCATTGTTCCTATAGGAACATTGTTGTGAATGTACATTGATTATTGCTTTAATTGTTTTCTTTGTACATCTGAATGCAATATGTAAATTTTATTAAATTTATACATTTAGAACAGTACAGCACAGGAATGGACCTTAAGGTCCATATAAGGTCCTAGATTAATATAACGCCAAATTAAACTAATCTCCTCTGCCTGCACGTGATCCATATCCCTCCATTCCCTGCATAACCACGTACTTATCATAAGTGGTAGGAGTAGAATTAGGCCATTTGGCCCATCAAATCTACTCCACCATTCAATCCTGGCTGATCTTTCTCTCCCTCCTAACCCCATTCTCCTGCCTTCTCCCCATAACCTCTGACACCCAAACTAATCAAGAATCTATCTATCTGCCTAAAATATATCCACTGACTTGGCCTCCACAGCCTTCTGTGGCAAAGAATTCCACAGGCTCACCACCCTCTGACTAAAGAAAACCCTCCTCATCTGCTTCCTAAAAGAACGTCCTTTAATTCTGAGGCTATGACCTCTAATCCTAGATTCTCCCACTAGTGGAAACATCTTCTCCACATCCACTCTATCCAATCCTTTCACTATTCTGTACGTTTCAATGAGGTCCCCCTCATTCTTCTAAACTCCAGCGAATATAGGCATAGTGCCATCAAACGCTCATCATATGTTAACCTACTCATTCCTGGGATCATTCTTGTAAACCTCCTCTGGACCCTCTGAACCAGCACATCCTTCCTGAGATATGGTGTCCAAAATTGCTCACAATATTTCAAATGCGGCCTGACCAGCACCTTATAGAGCCTCAGCATTACATCCCTGTGTTTGTATACAAGCCCTCTCGAAATAAATTCAGTGCATTCTTTACTACTGATTCGACTAGAGGGCGGTGGAGGCCGGTTCTCTGGATACTTTCAAGAGAGAGCTAGATAGGGCTCTTAAAGATAGCGGAGTCAGGGGATATGGGGAGAAGGCAGGAACGGGGTACTGATTGGGGCTGATCAGCCATGATCACATTGAATGGCGGTGCTGGCTCAAAGGGCCGAATGGCCTACTCCTGCACCTATTGTCTATTGACTTGCAAATTAACTTTTTGGGAATCCTGCACCAACACTCCCAAGTCCCTATGCACCTCCGATTTCTGGATTCTCTCCCCATTTAGAAAATAAGATTGGATCATTATAGTTATATGAAAGTGGGGATTAAAAATAATAGAGTTATTGATATTATAAAAGCAGAAGACTACAGATGATGGAATCCAGAGACTGCAGCTAGAGGAACTCAGCAGGCCAGTCAGCATCTGTGGAGGGACATGGACAGTTGATGTTTGGGGTCAAGTCCCTTCATCTAGACTGAAAGTGTAGATGGGAAATAGCCAATATAAAGAAGTGGGGCAAGAGCTAGCGATGTATGGATGCCGGTGAGGCCGGGTGGATTGGCAGATACAGTTGTGTGGGAGAGGGAAGGGTGGAGATAACAACGGAGGCTGAGGTGATAGGCGGAGAACACAACGCTGTACACGGGCTCAGCAGTGGAGTTGCTGCCTTACAGCGCCAGACACCCGTGTTCGATCCCGACTATGGGTGCTCTCTGTACGGAGTTTATACATTATCCCTGTGACTGCATGGGTTTTTTCAGGGAGCTCTGGTTTCCTCCCATATCCCAAAGATGTGTAGGTTTGTAGGTTATTTGGCTTCTGTAAATTAGCCCTAGTGTGTGGGATGCAAAACTGGAATAACATAGAACTACTGGTTGGCGCAGACTCGGTGGGCTTAAGGGTCTGTTTCCATGCTGCATCTCTAAAATAAACCAAGATTTTTGAATCTGATGAGAGAGGAAGGTAAAGAATGGAATTGAATGAGTGGTGGTGGTGTTAAAAATTGAATTATTCAACTTGCCTTAGTCCCCCTTCTTCCTGGAGAGTGGTGAATTAGTGTTATTTCCACATCCTTTACAAACAATGATGACTTAACATTGTGTTTTTATGTAGATTGGGCCATCGCAAAAAAACAATGAAACTCTATCGTGGTCTTTCTGACCTGGTTATATACACCAACTCTGTGACCTCCCAGGACCTCCAAACGAAAGGTGAGGGATGTCCCTAAGACTAAAACAATTTCAACATGAAAAGTGTTACTGAAATGACAGTATGTTGTACTCTTCAGTACAACAGGGGTTTCTGCTTGAATGGTTTAAAATGTGGATTAAGTAACTTATCTTTATTCAGAAGTTCTTCACTAATGAAAGTAACTGAGCTGATAATACCACAGTTAAAGTATTTATTTACCACTACATCTTATCACTGGCAAGCAGGCAAAGAATTTGGGATTGAGTAGAATATTCTCCAGCTGTACAATGAGATTGCAGTCATGCCACAGATTTGTAGGTGTAGGGTGCTCCCGGGAATGAACCTATGGACACTCCCACATACGAACGATCTCCCTGAATGTTATTAAATTCAAGACACAACATACATGCATACATTAGTTCCTATCAAAGGCAGAAGTAGTTTCCTGTCTTTCCCGCCCCTTTTAGTGGTTATTCTTTCTTATCAGTTTTTTAATCATTAAATGCCATTCATTACTATGCTGTGGAGATATGGGGACCATTTCAAGTGATTTTTGTATATTTACTGATTTATGGGCAGAATTGATTTATGAATATCTGTAAAGACAGAACCCGTTCATTGTCTGGGGATGGCCTGTACATTGTCTCGTAAAGATCTTCAATTTTCTTTCTCCTCTCTTTGCTGTCACCAATATTGCTATCAATTCCCTTCCCTGAAGGTGAACATTTTGTAATGTGATTGTTTACAAGGGCAAGTGGCAAAGTACATCAACCGTGATAATGCAGGATGTCTAAAGGGCCTGTCCCACTTTCACGACCTAATTCACGACGTGTTTTACTCGTGGACATTTTTCAACATGCTAGAAAAAACGCCCCGACCTACTTGATACCACGAGTAACTACGACTAGCATCACGGCCTGCTACGACCTACCTACGACCTCCTACGACCTCGTGACGACCATGCTGCGAGTATGCGTCAAGGACAAACTCGGCAGAGGTCGTGAATTAGGTCGTGAAAGTGGGACAGGCCCTTAACTCTGCTGAATGTGATACCTGTGTTGAGACCCATGTGTTTAAATTACATAAAATTGCAAAATAGCCATTTTGCTGATGTCCCAATTTAACCTATGATTTCATTTCAAATTTTACAAAGTACATTTTTTTTTTTAACAGGATCCTCCGGAAAGGTTTTATCGTTAAGTGAGACTCAAGCACACCAACTTTTACATCAAAAGCCTGAGCAATTTATTGGTTTTAACCAGAAACATTTCACACGTGTATATCCATCTGCCTTCAGAATAGACTCGAGCAATTTCAACCCACAAGAATGCTGGAATGTTGGTTGTCAGATGGGTAAGTATGATTATACACTTGTATATGTAATTTCTTTTAATGATTTTTAAGTCATATTTTAACAATCCATTATCTTCAGAAAGTAAATTGCCCAAAGATCAAATTTCACCCTTTCTCAGTGCATTAAACTTTCATGTCATTCCATGCCAACCCCCAATAAAATCTTGTGAAATTTATCAATTTTTGAATGATGTTGGGGTAACTTACACCTTGAATGAAACTCTAAAATGGAATCTGTGTGCTGATGAAGGGACCTTCTTTTCGGAAGGAGATGAGTAATTTCTTTAGTCGGAGGGCGGTGAATTTGTGGAATTCTTTGCCACAGAAGACTGTGGAGGCCAAGTCAGTGGATATTTTTAAGGCAAAGATAGATAGATTCTTGATTAGTACAGGTGTCAAAGGTTACAGGAAGAAGGCAGGAGAATGGGGTTATGAGGGAAAGATAGATCAGCCATGATTGAATGGTGGAGTAGACTTGATGGGCTGAAAGGCATAATTCTACTCCTATCACCTATGAACAGGCTCAAGTGAATGCAGCTCCCTACAATTTGCTGGACATCAATCTCAGACAGGCCACAGCCCTTAAATACACATTCCCCACGGTAGCCTGGGAAGAGTAGCAGATTCAAGGACCTTTCCCTCTTCTTCCTGGTCCCACTGGGCAGAAGGTACAAAAGCTTGAAAGCACGTACCACCAGACCCAGGAACAGCTTCTTCCCCTCATATATCAGGTTTTGAATCATCGTCTCATAAGCTAGAGTGCTCTTCCAGCGTACCTCCTTGCAGGCATTGGACTTTTTCTCTGGAACTGT
The DNA here is from genome assembly GCA_038087875.1 of Malacoraja senta. Classification (NCBI taxonomy): domain Eukaryota; kingdom Metazoa; phylum Chordata; class Chondrichthyes; order Rajiformes; family Rajidae; genus Malacoraja; species Malacoraja senta. The sequence continues at coordinate 52,107,198 of CM075984.1, forward strand.
AACATTACAATGCTGCAAAACTATATTTTGCACTCTGGTATTTTTATTTTTGTTCTATCTTTTGTATTCGTGCATTGCTTGATTGTACTTGTGTATGGTATGATCCGATTTAATTGGATAGCATGCAAACAAAATCTCAGTACACACGACAGTAATAAACCAATAAAATAACATTACCAAATAACATTTCCAAAAGGAACACCACTCATTAAGGGCAGAGGCAGGAAGTTCATCTTTCTTGAAAAGAGAGCATCATGATTACTTCTTCTCTCTTGCCATCTTCCATGTTTCAAATGTTGACCTCGCTGTCATTGTCCATCCTGAAAAGGATGCAAGCTTCCGGCGACAATCAGTGGGAGCCATCACTTGTTGCAATAGATGATGGTGGAGGCAGAATTAGCTCAGGATACTTCCAGTTTCCAGCCCCGCGACGTGGACGCTTCTGCTATGGGGCCATCATAATTACTCAAAATGAAGGTGCATGGAAGAGGAGTAATTTATACACCAGTGGACCATGAACGAATGATACTTTATTCTCATATGTGAAAGGCCACAGTGAGATTCTTTGCTTTGCATACACAAGCATGTTCCATTTGCATACACAAGTGTTCCATTTAGTCCCCAATGGTCCCTCTTTGGTCTCGGCGGCGTGTCCAGCACCCACGTGGTCCCGTCCGACATGCGGCACCCACCGCCCGCCTGTCCACGATCGCTGGCGCCTGTCCTCGACGGCCGCCGGGTCCTCTCCTGATGGCTCCACAGTGCCAACACTGAGTCTGGCCATGGGGACCTGCCACCCGGCTTCTCAAGGGCCACGGCCTCCCGGTAGCGTCCACGCGGTCCCCATCCACCATTAGAAGGTGACTCAAAGTATTGGAAGTTTCCCCAGTTCAGTCCTTTTCTAAAAATTATAAAAACAAATTAAAAGGAGAGCTTTCAGATTGTGACATTACCATTCTGTTTGTGTTCACAGTGGCACTAAATTATCAGTCTGATGGTCGTATGATGCAGCTAAACAGAGCCCTATTTATGAAAAATGGGAACTGTGGGTATGTCCTAAAACCTCAATCGATGTGCCAAGGTATTCTTTATATTTAATATTTCATAGTTTCACACTATTAAAGAATAAAGCTTGTATGTGTAGATTACAGTTTTCCAGACATACTAATCAAAATAGCCTTAAAGATATTCACCTACTACTATCTTGGGGTGGAAGATTGCAACCTTCAGGTGATCCGCCCTGTTTCGACGAATGCAATCAACCTGGCGTGCACAATCAAATAAGATCAAATAGAACAAGTTGTCCTACAACCTTAAGCAGTGCACGCCATACCCAAGAAGAAGACCTACTACTATCTTGAAAGAGTTTTAACAGCCCTCCTTGAAGGCTTTTGCCTTTCACTCATTTATGCTCATGTTTTACGGTTTGGGTGCTATATCGCTGGGACGTTGTGAATTGTTCTGTTCAGGGGGACACAACATTGCTGAGTCCATTTGTAACTGTATGTGATTCCTGTACCTGACATCAGGCATGATAATCGTTGCACTGGAAAACGACCACAAGTTCTGGAGGAACTCAGCGGGTCAGGCAGCATCTCGGAAAGGGGCAGCGGTCATTCAACATTTTGGGTTTGGAACCTTCTTCAGACTGATTACAAACCTTGATTCAGCCTGCAACATGACTCGGGGATTGAAATAAAATTGACTGCAAGGGATAGAACTATTTGCTGATGAGGTCAAATAAGATTACTTCTATAAACCTGTTCAAGAAAGAACTGCAGATGCTGGAAAAATCGAAGGTAGACAAAAAAGCTGGAGAAACTCAGCGGGTGAGGCAGCATCTATGGAGCAAAGGAATAGGTGACGTTTCGGGTCCAGACCCTTCCTCACACTTCTATAAACCTGTGTATTTAAATATGCACCCCATCAGTTTCAAGTACATTTCCTTGGTGAATGCTTTTTAAAGTTTAGCCAGTTAAATCTAGCACGAAATCAGCAGTTAAATCTTCCACTTTACCCTCTCGCAGGTAGGTCTCTATAGTTCCATTTATCAAGTTTTCTTTTTGCTGTGACAGCAGACAGCATTTAATATATTCTTATGAAATTCAATTTTAAACAACCCAACAGTCTGTTGAAATACTGCATAGAGAGAGAGAGAGAGAGAGATGTTCTACGAATGTATAAAGCATTCAATTGTCAATATTAGCAACAGCAATTTTTGGTATATTTAAATTTTTGGCCAAGCGCATTCTGTTAACTGCGGGCAGCATGGTGGCACAGCGGCAGAGTTGCTGCCTTACAGCGCGAGAGACCTGGGTTCAATCCTGACTACGGGTGGTGTCTGTATGGAACTTGCATGTTCTCCCTGTGACTGCATGGGTTTTCTCCATGTGCTGTGGTTTCCTCCCACATTGTAAAGACGTGGTTTGTAGGTTAATTGCCTTCTGTAAATTGTTCCCAGTGAACAGAACATAATTAGTACAAGAGTGATCACTGGTCGGCTCAGACACCGTGGGCCGAAAAGCCTGTTTCCACGCTGCATCTCTAAACTAAATACAAGTAATGTCGTGTGAAATGATTTTACATTTGCTTCATTTAAAAAAAAAAAAAGTGTTCATTTCCAATCTAATTCCTTTCTACACTGTGTGAAATTTCTGTTCCAGGTGTTTTTAACCCATTCTCTGAAGATTCTCTGCATGGCCATCTTAAAAAGCAGCTCACACTAAAAATTATCAGTGGACAACAGTTGCCCAAGCCACCACATTCTATGCTTGGGGACAGAGGCGAGGTAATGGAGATTTAATGTGTTACTAATTTGATTTTGGTCATTAAACTACAATGCCAACCCTGGATTTGATTATCCCTGCCAAAGAAAGACAATTAAACTACGGGTCCGTCACCGATTTCCCGGCATCTGATGGGCCGGCACCTCCTTTAATCCGGACAAAATTACGAGAGCATTGAGTGTAACGCACGTTCTTTCGGGATGTGTGCCTCCGTTCTGAAAGTGTTCATTGTTTACCTGTTTGTTAATTGTTAATTCTTCATTTAAGTTTCTAGCATTCTATGGTGCTTTAGAGACACAGGTGGGGTATAATTAGTGGTAAAGATGTGTTTTTGCTGAATTATTATTACATGATCTGGAAAATGGATAATCCAGCAAGCCTCTGGAACCAAGGGTGCCGGGAAATCGATGGTGTACCTGTACTTGTTTACGAAGAACCACTGACAAATCACTATTTATGCTGACACTGGTGTTTCTTGTTGAGGAAGGATTAATTAGATGAACTTCCTCTTCTACATGAAACATGTTATATTTGGATAGAGCATGAGTTGAAATGTAAAGATGTAACATTAATATTTCTCTTCTTAAATTGAGAGATTCTAGTTCCTTAGATTTTGGCAAATGCAGAGGATGGGAAATGATTGGTTGATTAAATGTAAAACATAGAAACATGACTAAAACAAATTGCAGCATTGTATGTAGAAATCACAGATGTAGATAAAGATTTCACCATTTGGACAATTGTGATTTTCATCGATGAGCATTGTTATTGTTTAGAAAAATGATGCGATGTTTCTATTTCTCTGCAATTGTGATATATTCCTAAAGAATAATAAGCCAATGTGCATTTTTTGTAGTGTTTCATACTTGGGTGCATTAGTAAATTCCAAGAATATATTTTCACATTTATATTTTTTAATTGATTGGTCTTTAACAGATAATTGATCCCTTTGTTGAAGTGGAAATTATTGGTTTACCGATAGATTGCTGTAAGGAACAGACCAGAGTGGTGGATGATAATGGTGAGTTGTAGTCCACTTTGGTCTATATTGTATTGTAATTTCTAATTAGGTCAATTAGATATATAAAAAAAGACCAAATACAACATATCCACTGGTTTTCCCTTCATCTATAATTACAACCTCAAAAATATTCTAACAGATTTGTCAAACTTAATTTTATTTCAATTCGTATTATTCGATCATGATATTCATTCATAGTGTGGCAAGAGGCGCAGTGGTAGAGACCCAGGTTCGATCCTGACTACAGGTGCTGTCTGTATGGAGACCTTCCTGTGACTGCGTGGGTTTATTTTCTAAGTGGCTTGTTACCATCCCTTAAAGATAAATTATTGCATTATCCCAATGACTAAGAAGGGTCTCGACCCGAAACATTGCCTATTTCCTTCGCTCCATAGATGCTGCCTCACCCGCTGAGTTTATCCAGCATTTTTGTCTACCTTTGATTTTCCAGCATCTGCAGTTCCTTCTTAAACATTTTGTCTACTCCACTGCGAAATCTCCTCAAAGTAATGCCTACTTTGAAGAAGTTCTCCTCCTCCCTCCGAAGACAGTTTAACAACCTCCTCTCTCACTGCCCCCCCTCTGTGATTCCCCCTTCCCTCCAACTCTACGACCACATCCTAACCCAGACCCGGTACCACAGCCACGTTTGCTTCCTCAGGACTTGCCTGCGCCTCCATCTTGTACCTCATGGTTTCCAGCTCCAGTTCCCCACCTCCCAGTTCGTACCCAACCCAGACTATAGATCCAGACTGGCTATCTGCCGCCATACATGGCAATTCTCCTTCCGTGCTGAAGAAGGGTCTCGACCCGAAACGTTGCCTATTTCCTTCGCCCCATAGATGCTGCTTCACCTGCTGAGTTTCTCCAGCATTTTTGTCTACCTCCCAATGACTAATGTTAGATTAACTGTTTTATAGTTTCATATACTTTCTCTTACATTTTTTTAAACAATGCAATTACATTTGCTGTCTCCCAATCTATGGAAAATGTTTTTGAATCTATGGAGTTTTGGAAGATGATAACTAGTGGATCCATTATCACCATAGCTGCTAACACTTTCAAAATGTGAGATACAGTGCCCTCCATAATGTTTGGGACAAAGACCTATCATTTATTTATTTGCCTCTGTACTCCACAATTTGAGATTTGTAATAGAAAAAAAAATCACATGTGGTTAAAGTGCACATTGTCATATTTTATTAAAGGCCATTTTTATACATTTTGGTTTTACCATGTAGAAATCACAGCTGTATTTATACATCGTATTTATACATAGTCCCCCCATTTCAGGGCACCATAATGTTTGGGACACATGGCTTCACAGGTGTTTGTAATTGCTCAGGTGTATTTAATTGCCTCCTTATTGCATGTATAAGAGAGCTCTCAGCACCTAGTCTTTCCTCCAGTCTTTCCATCACCTTTGGAAACTTTTATTGCTGTTTATCAACATGAGGACCAAAGTTGTGCCAATGAAAGTCAAATAAGCCATTATGAGACTGAGAAACAGGAATAAAACTGTTAGAGACATCAGCCAAACCGTAGGCTTGGCAAAATCAACTGTTTGGAACATCATTAAGAAGTAAGAGAGCACTGGTGAGCTTACTAATCACAAAGGGACTGCGGGCCAAGGAAGACCTCCACAGCTGATGGCAGAAGAATTCGCTCTATAATAAAGAAAAATCCCCAAACACCTGTTTGACAGATCAGAAACACTCTTCAGGAGTCAGGTGTTGATTTGTCAATGACCACTGTCCGCAGAAGTCTTCATGAACAGAAATACAGAAGCTACACTGCAAGATGCAAACCATTGGTTAGCCGCAAAAATAGGATGACCAGGTTGCAGTTTGCCAAGAAGTACTTAAAAGAGCAACCACAGTTCTGGATAAAGATCTTGTGGACAGATGAGACGAAGATTAACATATCAGAGTGATGGCAAGAGCAAAATATGGAGGAGAGAAGGAACTGCCCAAGATCCAAAGCATACCACCTCATCTGTGAAACACGGTGGTGGGGGTGTTATGGCCTGGGCATGTATGGCTGCTGAAGGTACTGGCTCACTTATCTTCATTGATGATATAACTGCTGATGGTAGTAGCATAATGAATTCTGAAATGTATAGACACAACCTATCTGCTCAAGTTCAAACAAATGCCTCAAAATCCATTGGCCGGCGGTTCATTCTCCAGCAAGACAATGATCCCAAACATACTGCTAAAGCAACGGATGAGTTTTTCAAAGCTAAAAAATGGTCAATTCTTGAGTGGCCAAGTCAATCACCCAATCTGAACTCAACTGAGCATGCCTTTTAAATACTGAAGACAAAACTAAAGGGGACTAGCCCCCATAACAAGCATAAGCTAAATATGGCTGCAATACAGGCCTGGCAGAGCATCACCAGAGAAGACACCCAGCAACTGGTGATGCCCATGAATCGCTGACTTCAAGCAGTCATTGCATGCATAGGATATGCAACAAAATACTAAACATGACGACTTTCATTTACATGACATTGCTGTGTCCCAAACATTATGGTGCCCTGAAATGGGGGGGACTATGTATAAACACTGCTGTAATTTCTACATGGTGAAACCAAAATGTATAAAAATGGCCTTAAAATATAAAAATCTGACAATGTGCACTTTAACCATATGTGATTTTTTTCTATCACAAATAAATAAATGATGGGTCTTTGTCCCAAACATTATGGAGGGCACTGTAGGTCATCAAATCCTGTGAATTTATCCCATTTCCATATGATTACTATTCCAATCCTTTTTTTAACTAATGACGATTGTTTTATATTTTAATTATCTATTTTCTAGGTCTTCTTTCATGAAGACAGACACAAAATGTTTGGTCAATTTCTTTGCATTTTCTTTCCCCCCCCCCAATTATCTGTCGCAGTCTATAAGGGATCAATATTAACTTTTCCTAATATTTTCCATTTTGCATATGGATAGAGGCTTTTACAGTCTAATGTTTCTCATTACTTCAGTCTTGTATTCCATTTTCGCTTTCCCATTCCTGTCAGGGTCTGTGCCTTAAAAGGTTATATATTTGTTTTAAACTATGTATTAACTCTTTAAATATGAACCAATGTTTGCTTATTATCATGTGCTACACTGTCTTCCATTCACTTGTTCTCAATGCATATTAAATTCCACCTCTCTCTTGCACATATCATCATCCTGTGCAGTTGATCTCCACTTGTTTGCAGTTAATCTTTGATCAATATGCAAGCTAATGGAAGGATGAATTAAACTACTGGTATAAATTCACTTCAAAACATGCTAACACAGTACCCTGTACACTCCATACTTTAACTTACATTTTAAGATACAAAGGAATGGAATCAATAAAATCATGTGGTTCATAATGCAAAATAATGATTTTCTTAACTGTATTCTCTGAAACGATAATCAATGTTGGTTCTTTTCCAGTAAAAAAAAGTTAATGGCAAAGGTAGATTGTTGTATGCTCTGGAGAGTTGACGGAGATAAAGGTGGAATTGTAAACTTAATTCTCATTTTCAGGATTTAACCCTGTCTGGGAAGAAACTATGACTTTTACAGTCAACATGCCTGAAATAGCCCTGGTTCGATTTCTGGTGTGGGATCATGATCCAATTGGGCGAGATTTTGTTGGTGAAAGAACTGTGTCCTTTAGTACTCTCATGCCAGGTCAGTACACACTTTAAAAAATCATCTCTCGAAATGTCACCTACTCCAATTTACTGTCAAAAGCAACATACTGATTCGGGAAAATGCTTCCTTCCACAGGATACCGTCATATTTACTTGGAGGGCATGACAGAATCTTCAATATTTGTGCATGTGACAATTCATGACATCTGCGGAAAGGTCTGTAATCTTTGATTTTATTTGTTTCATCCCTGATTTAAATATATTATCAGTTATTCTAATCAGATTCTTGATTGGTACGGGTGTCAGAGGTTATGGGGAGAAGGCAGGGAGAATGGGGTGAGGAGGGAGAGATAGATCAGCCATGATTGAATGGCGGAGTAGACTTGATGGGCCGAATGGCCTAATTCTGCTCCAATTGTTCGTCCTGAGAGAGATAATGTTATGCACCATGAAGTCAATGCAACCCCTTCCAGGGTGATGCATCTATGATCCTTTGATGTGTTGGAGGACAAATTGCTAGATTGCTGAAACAAAGTTCCTTCAAAGCCCCTTTTGAATTCTGGTGTCCAAAGTCATAATGGCACAAGTCTGAGCTTGCAAGCTAGTATTGCACAAGAGCAGTCCTGCCACTTACTACCACTTGGACATCAGATGGTTTCTGTAGAGATGCAGTGGAAGCTGAGGCATCGTCCATCAGCCATGCTGGGTCGGCCATATTAAAATGGTAGATTGAGATATAGAGATCTGCAGATGCGGGAATCTTGTGTGAAACACAAAACGCTGGAGTAACTCACTGAATCAGGCAGCATCCGTGCAATGAATGGAGAGGCAATGTTTCAGGTCAGGGCCCTTCTTTAGGAAAGGTGAGCTCCACTTTCTCCACAAATCCCTGTGCAAGAGTAGAGTTGATCCTTGATTTTGCATTTGCATGCATTCTTACCAGTAGGGCGACCAATACAACTACCATTTCCACAGTGTGTACCTTCAGCTTTCTTCCTTCGGTGTAAGTCCTCAACTGAGTGCTCTACAACATTACCTATGTATGACCTTAACTTTTGGGACTCTGGAAAATGCACTGGCTTTCTCCTGCCCTGTCCGTAGGCCATTCAGAACTGGTGAAGCCAGAACTAACCTCGACAGCACAATTTCTAAGCTGCAAGTGACAGATCAAGTGATGTTATCTCATCTTTGCTCTCTACACTGGGAATATAGGGGATATGTGGTATTTAAGTGCTGCTTAAGGGGGCTGATTGCGTGAAAATATCTGGCCCATATTCCCTCATGTCACTCAGGAAGCTAATTGCAAAGACTTCTATCTTGGGTTCAAGCTACAAACCTCCCTTCCTTTGATTCAGGCTGGCTTTAATCTGAACTAACTCGCTGGAATTGATGCTGACTATTTATGAAATGAGGGCCCAGAGAGTGCAATTGTTGCTTGAATCATGATGAGGAACAAGCAGCAGAAATTGTGTTTGCCCTGCAGTGGGTCAATGGGCCCAGGTTAATCATATTTTGTGATTCCATCACCTGTTTTCAAGTGATAACCAATTTGCCCCCTAATGTATTTTTCTTTGCACTGCAGTATTTCAGATTGCACATTATCTGGGAGTTGTAAAATGATCGTTTTTTTTGAATTGCTTTATTTCCTAATGTTTTGTGTATTGTCATTGGATCGTTATTTCTATCATTGCTGATTCTTGTTCATAGATACAAAACAACCAAGGCTGTTATTCCTCCAAAATAAGCTCACGTTTATTTGATGATAGGTCTTCTTTTAGACTAACTTATGACATTTTTTGTTTCTGTATTCTACCAAGTGTTCAACATGTTGAGTAGATGTTCGGATAGATATAATTCAGTTGACTCTCTTATGAAGGAAAATGTAATCCATAGATTCATTTAAAAGGGTCAAGAATTGGAAGAAATGTGTCTCGAATTCTTGAAATAAATTTGCAATTACGCTGCAATTGATATTTAAAATGCACAATTTAATTATTTTGAAATATTTGGGTTTAATCCAGGCAGTGTAAATTTTGTTTACTTTGTATATCTGGTTTGATATTGTTACGGTTTTTCCAGATGTAGGTGGAGATGGGTAGAACTATTATTGTAGAGGTCTAAAATCTAATAGTAATCAACGTAAGCCATGGCTATAACCTCTTTCAAAGTAAACAAAATTAATTTCTTTAATCACCCGATATAGCAACTGATGGGACTCAAGAGTCTGTTTAGCAAGACTCCCAAATATCCTCCAGCAAACAACAACCAAGGCAATGTGTTGCAAAAGAAATCCTTTGGAAATCGAATTCTACGTCGCACTGTCAGTGCACCCACAAAGGAAAGGAAAAAGAGCAAAAGCATGCTTTTGGAAACTTCCATTGACTTGCGGGAGCAGGAATCCAATCCTCTTCCTTCCAACGAGCAAGAAACTTGCAGCAAGCGAGGAACAAAGAAACTCCATATGCGTCCAATGTCAATGCCAGTCGAAAATTTGCTTTCTGGAGAGATGCTGCCATCTGCTGGTGAAAAATCTGGTAAGGCACAACAGGATTATAAAATCAGTTGATACTTCTAGGAGTGAAAACGTGAATTTCTAATTTCACACCATGTATGTAGATGCAGCTTAAGAAATTCATAGCTAGATCCATTAATCTTCAGCTTGAATGTATATAAAACCTTGCTTTGAAGTACACCCTTGTTTTTATCATGAGAAAGTGTTAGGGTTCAAAGACGATGAGTTTTCTGCTAATATTATTTGTTTGCATTGGTTTAATTTTATAATATAACAGTGCAACTTATCCCTTTTACATATTTAACTCTATATATTGTACTTTAACTACTTATACCAATTTTTGGAGACTGTTATATTGTGTTCCACTGGGTCTTTTCCTCTGTTCAGAATTGATCGAAACCAATTATTCTCTTTCAAAGTCACAATCATTCCCAGAGATCTTTGTCTAAAAAGGCCTGTACTTCTCTCATACCTCCACCTTCAGGATTGAGAATCATGCTTCAAATTCAATAACATGCCTGACATTAATATGTCGGTAATCTTGGTGAGCTTTTAAATCCAGCTCTTTTGGGTGCGAGATACTTCAGTTAACATGTTTGACTGGTCATCCCAGCCATGTATTACATTCACAAATATAGAAACATAGAAAAATAGGTGCAGGAGTAGGCCAGTCGGCCCTTCGAGCCAGCACCGCCATTCAATATGACCATGGCTGATCATCTAAAATCAGTATCCCGTTCCTGCTTTTTCCCCATCTCCCTTGATTTCTTTAGCCCTAAGAGCTAAATGTAAGTCTTGAAAACATCCAGTGAATTTGCCTCCACTGCCTTCTGTGGCAGAGAATTCCACAGATTCACAACTCTCTGGGTGATGAAGTTCTTCCTCATCTCAATCCTAAATGGCCTACCCCTTATTCTTAAACGGTGACCCCTGGTTCTAGACTTCCCCAACATTGGGAACATTTTTCCTGCATCTAGCCTGTCCAATCCTTTAAGAATTGTATATGTTTCTGGAAGATCCCCTCTCATACTTCTAAATTCCAATGAATACAAGCCCAGTCGACCCATTCTTTCATCAACCGACTTTGAGTCCTGAAAAGCGCTATATAAATAAAATCTATTATTATTATTATCATGTGTCAGTCCTGCCATCTCGGGAATTGACCTGGTGAACCTACGCTGCACTGCCTTAATAGCAATAATTTCCTTCCTCAAATTAGGAGACCAAAATTACACAATACTCCAGGTGGTCTCACCAGGGCCCTGTACAATTGCTCCGAACTAAAATCCTCTCGCAATGAAGGGCAACATGCCATTAGCTTTCTTCACTGCCTGCTGTACCTGCATGCTTACTTTCTGTGACTGATGTACACACACACCCAGGTCTCGTTGCACCTCCCCTTTTCCTAATCTGACACCATTCAGATAATAATCTGCCTTCCTGTTCTTGCCACCAAAGTGTACAACTTCACATTTATCCACATTATGCTGCATCTGCCCACTCGCACAACCTATCCAAGTCACCCTGTAGCCTCATAGCATCCTCCTCGCAGCTCGCACTGCCACCCAGCTTTGTGTCATCCGCAAACTTGGAAATGGTACATGGTTTAGAATAGAATGCCAACAACCTTTTTAATTTTTCAAACATAAAATAGATTTAATGACTTGGGTAAAGAAGCCTAAAGAGCAACTCCTTACAAGGTCGCTGCAATGAGTTAAAAGCAGAACATTTCAATACTGACATAATTCCATGAAACTGAGTCGGTCTTATTCAATGCATAGACAAAGATAGCCCCTAAATTGATATATTTTGTTTTGTAGCACATTCCCAACATTTAAGTGTGTCTGAATATGGACACAAAAAACTGGATTAACTCAACGGGTCAGACAGCATCTCTGGAGAAAAGGAATAAGTGATGTTTTGGGTCGAGGCCCTTCTTCAGATGTCTTCAGAGTCTATTCCTTTTCTCTAAAGATGCTGTCTGACCCACTGAGTTACTCCAGCTTTTTGTGACTATCTTTGGTTTAAACCAGCATCTGCAGTTCCTTCTTATACATGTAATTGTATCTCTTTGACAGACCAGAAATCTGTTTAAGGAAATTCTAGGAAAAATATTTTTGAGCTAACATTTTTCTTGCATGACATTATATCTATAAAAGACCAGGAAAACCAAGTCTCATACTGAATCGCCGCATCCTGAATTCATTCACAATTCAATATGGTGACACCTTCTGTTGCCAGCTTTAACAGATCTTTACTTTCATACAGTGATCTGAAAACACTTGATGTCCAGGTAGCCTCCATAACTACCTATATTCAGATTTGACTTTATTTGTAACTATCTGCTAGCATTGATTGCATTTCTACAGATGCACATAGAGTCATAGAGTGATACAGTGTGGAAACAGGCCCTTCATCACAACTTGCTCACATCGGCCAACAATGTCCCAGCCACACTCGTCCCACTTGCCTGCCCTTGGTCCATATCCCTCCAAACCTGTCCTATCTATGTACTTATCTAACTGTTTCTTAAATGATGGGATAGTCCCAGCCTCAACTACCTCCTCTGGCAGCTTGTTCCATACACCCACCACCTTTCCTATTAAATCTTTTCCCCTTCAGCTCAAACCTATGTCCTCTGGTCCGTGATTCCCCTACTCTGTGCATCTACCCGATCTATTCCTCTCATGATTTTGTATGCCTCTATAAAATCTCCCCTCATCCTCCTGCGCTCCATGGAATAGAGACCCAGCCTACTCAACCTCTCCCAAAAGCTCACACCCTCTTGTTGTGGCAACATCCTCGTAAAGCACATGTAGATAACAAGCCAGTTAGCTTCAATTTACCCTGTTACAAATTCAGTATAGACTTCTAAATCCCATTCTATGGCAAAGATTCTCAGCGCAATATCCAAGTAGTCAAGTGAGTTTATTGTATTTTGCACGAGTACAGTAAGGTACACGTACAATGAAAATCCTGTTTACAGCAGCATCACCGGCACAGAGACCCAGATTCGGGCGGCAGGGTGGTACAGCGGTAGAGTTGCTGCCTTACAGCACTTACAGTGCTGGAGACCTGGGTTTGACCCCGACTACGGGTGCTGTCTGTACGGAGTTTGTACGTTCTCCCCATGACCGTGTGGGTTTTCTCCAAGATCTTCAGTTTCTTCCCACACTCCAAAGACATACACGTTTATAGGTTACTTGGCTTGGTGTAAGTGTAAATTGGCCCTAGTTTGTGCAGGGTAGAGTCAATGTGCGGGGATCGCTGGTCGGTGCGGACTCGGTGAGCTGAAGGGCCTGTTTCTGCACTGTATCTCTAAACTAAACTAAATATAGACATAAAATACACACAAATGCTGCAAGACTGTAAGAGAAAAGGACTGGGCAAAAAATACTAGCCATTAATGCAAAACACAATTGGAAAAATAAGTCCATGGTAGTGCAAGAGGTGTTCTGTAGTGTGCTGTTGCTGAGATAGTAATGGTATCATTTTCTTTCCCCTTTGGTAATCAAAGATACCAGGACTTGCAAAGTGTGTGCCTCACTTTCAGAATTCTATAGAGTGGAGTTGTTGATTTTGAATGATGCGGATGAGAGAGCTCATTTAGCAAAGCAATGATGTAAGCAATCAATGCTGACATATTAGTGCCGTTATAGTGACACGTAGACCATAAATCAGAGTTATACCAGCAAATTTGTATTGTAAATTCCATTAGACTGTCAGCTCAAAATGCATATCTTCAAAGTCCAGCATATTTTATTTTAAATTAGATTACCTGTCATCGTTTTATACTCGAAGGTAGACATAAATTGCTGGAGTAACTCAGCGGGACAGGCAGCATCTAAGGAGAGAAGGAATGGGTGACGTTTCGGGTCGAGACCCTTCTTCAGACTGATGTCAGGGGAGTGGGCAGTACAGAGAAAGAATGTAGTCAAGACTGGTGGGAGAACTGGGAAGGGGAGGGGATGGAGAGAGAGGGAATGCAAGGGCTACTTGAAGTTAGAGAAGTCAATGTTCATACCGCTGGGGTGTAAGCTACCCAAGCAAAATATGAGGTGCTGTTCCTCCAATTTGCGCTGGGCCTCACTCTGATAATGGAGGAGGCCCAGGACAGAAAGGTCAGATTCGGAATGGGAGGGGGAGTTAAAGTGCTGAGCCACCGGGAGACCAGGTAGGTTTAGGTGGACTGAACGGAAGTGTTCAGTGAAACGATCACCGAACCTGTGCTTGGTCTCGCCGATAGACAGTAGTTGACACCTAGAACAGCGGATACAGTAGATGAGGTTGGAGGAGGTCCACGTGAGCCTCTGCCTCACCTGAAAAGACTGCCGCGATCCTTGGATGTAGTCGAGGGGGGAGGTAAAGGGACAGGTGTTGCATCTCTTGCAGTTGCTGGGGAAAGTACCTGGGGATGTGGTGGTTTGGGTGGGAAGGGACAAGTTGACCAGCGAGTTGCGGAGGGAACAGTCGCTACGGAAAGCAGAAAGAGATGGAGATGGGAAGATGTGGCCAGTAGTGGGATCTCGTTGGAGGTGGGGAAAATCTTAAAACCATGATCTATTTTATTTAATATTCTTACATGATATCTTTTTTTATGAATCTTTGAGAATAATTTTAACATTTCTTTCTGTTTTTGTTCTATCCTTACTGTCTTGTTTCTCCATAGTTCAAAACTGACTAGGAATCTTCTCCAGGTAAACTTGAACTTTGAGAAAGGTGCTTCACTGATTTAAAAAAAAATCAAAATGATGCATTTGCCAAACTTCCCCATTAAGCTTTGGATTTGCAATACAATAACACTTAAACAGAAGATATTTTAAGAACCTCAGTGAAGAACCTTATGTCTCTTTTGTCTCTTGTTCTCACCATGTCCTTTTTACAAACATATTTATGAAAACTTCACATCTGCATACATTGATTTTGGATCAATTGTTAAAATAAAAATCTGTAAAAGATTAAAATGAGTGACTGTGTTGCTTTGCCTGAGTTCACATCTGTACATTTGTAGCAGTTTTAAAACCACATCAGTAAACATAAGGCTTTATTCATAGCAGAGTTAAAGAAAGGTCGATTTCATTAACATAAGGTAGTAATTCTTGTCCATTGAGTATAGGAGCAAAGAGGTCCTTCTGCAGTTGTACAGGGCCCTAGTGAGACCACATCTGGAGTATTGTGTGCAGGTTTGGTCTCCAAATTTGAGAAAGGACATTCTTGCTATTGAGGGAGTGCAGCGTAGGTTCACAAGGTTAATTCCTGGGATGACGGGACTGTCATATGTTGATAGAATGGAGCGACTATAGCTTGTATTCTCTGGAATTTAGAAGGATGAGAGAGGATCTTATTGAAACATATAAGATTATTAAGGGTTTGGACACGCTAGAGGCAGGAAACATGTTCCCGATGTTGGGGGAGTCCATAACCAGGGGCCACAGTTTAAGAATAAGGGGTAAGCCATTTAGAACAGAGATGAGGAAACACTTTTTCACACAGAGAGTTGTGAGTCTGTGGAATTCTCTGCCTCAGAGGGCGGTGGACGCCGGTTCTCTGGATACTGTCAAGAGAGAGCTAGATAAGGCTCTTAAAGATAGCAGAGTCAGGGGATATGGGGAGTAGGCAGGAACGGGGTACTGATTGTGGATGATCAGCCATGATCACATTGAATGGCGGTGCTGGCTTGAAGGGCTGAATGGCCTACTCCTGCACCTATTGTCCAAATACTCAGAGTATTGGAAACAGTTACTTTTGTAATATAGATTGTGAATGTGTTTGCAAGTATCACACTATTTGGAGGCCACATTCTAGTTTCCATGTGCTGGCCCTGTCAGGATCGAACCCCAAGCTATTGTGTGTGCTGGTATGCATTTGCCATTGTAAAGGACTTAAAAAAATAAAAAATAAACTGATTTTCTGATCATTTATTTTACAGAAACCAAAACGGGGGCAAACTCAAGATCAAAGGGTTGTGTGGAAAAAATGGTGACATCATCATCCCCTTTGCCTCAATGCAATCCAATATCAGGTGCCAATGAGATAAGTGGAGCTCAGCCACGAGAATTGACAAAGAGTATTTTAAAAGAGTTATCAGTAAACAAAGAACACTGTTCATCCAATAATGTTTCTTTTGAAACCCCTACTTCCGAACATAATTTTATTGAGAAGGATGAGGTGTGTGATCAAGGACAGTTGCACAAACCTGAACGGTCCCAATGTAATGGGGCATTATGGCAGTGGACCAGTGTAAACTTATCACAAGACCAGAAACTCACCAAGCTGCAAGGGGAACCAATTGAAAATATTTCAGTTCCACGTTGTAATGTAAATTGTATAGAAACGGAAGAAAAGATTGAACGTTATATCGCAATGTCTTCCATTTCTTCACCTGTCTCTGTAAATAATTTTGATCTTTCACAAAATTTGGGTACGACTGTTGACAGCACAATCTCTCATCTTATTGATGCCATATCCTTGCCCAGTGAAAGTGAAATAGGCAGTCCCATATCAGCCCTCATTGCCCAGTTTGATACAACACCAGATGGAACCAATCAGACTATGGTTTCAAACTTTCAAGAAACCAACAAACATACTCGAAGCATGATGTCTGGACTGTCACAACCTCGTGGTTTAGAAATAAATGCTCCTGTAAATCTACTGTGTAGGGACATTAAAGCCAAGAAAGCCTGCTTGAAACTAACAGAAGATCCAACGATCTTCTCCAGCCCTGAGATGTCAGACCATTCCTCATATACCATAATAAATGAAGACATTCTCTCTCCTATTTCTGTTAAATACACACCAAATAGAAACATAAGTGGCACAACCATTGATGGAGCATTCGATAAGACCTTGCATCTGGATACCATTAGTCATCCAGTTGAAGTCAACATCCATGATGAAACTTGGAGCAGGATTGATGCTGATGATAAATGTAGTAGTACCAATAACCTCTGTATGACAACCGATAATGCAATTCTTAACGCATCTCCACCCATCGATTCTGTTGGCAGTAGTCTATTGGACGTAGATGACCTAGACTTCACCATCACCACCCCAGAAAGTTGTAATGAAGAATTGGGCCCAGGAAGCTCTTCCCCAGCTGACAATTTCTATCAAATGAGCCAGAAAAAAGGTAAAAAAGCAACCAATTTGTTGATTTTGGAGAACTCGCCAGTAAAAACTGCCAATGAACGGGCGCTACGTATTTCTGAAAGGAATATTTGGAATTCACTGCATTCAGTTGCAAATGAAACATCTGTAGCCAACCACCCCTTTATTGGCACAAAGCAACCAAGTGCGAGTAAGTCCAAGAGCCTTGGAGATCTGACTTCAGAGGACATATCTTGCACCTTTGAAAGCAAGTATAAGTTCATCAGCAAAAGTTTCATTGTGCCATGTATTAGAGGGCAGAAAGCAACGCCTTCCCTGAAAAATATGCCAAAGGCAGCAGATGCTTTAACCGAGCAGCTACGCAGACTTGTATCCCTGGAGCAAGAGGAAAATCAGGAAAGTTGTGTTCCAATGATAAGGCTGGAATCTGGTTACCAAAGAGGTCTGGTAAGAAAGCTCTCGTCTCGAAGCCAGAGCAGAGTCCGTTATGTAGCCAACAGGGCAAAACAAATACAGGAAGCCAACAAGCATAAACTTTCTGGTAACAGTGTCTCTGGCGATGTGGTTTTTAGAAAGAAAACCCCTATACAACACCATACAGTTAATAGGCACTCCACAGGTTCCTACATTGCAGGATACCTAAACCAACTTAAAGAAGAAGACTTGGAAGGTCGTGGTATTCCTGAAGGTTCTTGTAGTACTTTGCTCCACAGATACACTGACGATTTTTACACTGACGACTCGCTCTTGCAAACTGAACCCAGTACAGTCAGTGAACCAGAGATTTATTTCTTACTTCGGCTGTGATTTAGATGCAAAGAAAAATATTGTTTATAACTTTTTTTTTGAAACTTCCATTGAAACATTGTTCTTGTCTGTATAAATATACAAGAGTCGTCACCATCACATATATATGCATTTGAACTTGACTCTAATTGTGGACATTCCTCAGAATTTGGTTGTGACGTGGGAAGTTATTGTCATTTACATTAAACGTGAAGTCTGTCAAATTTGTACATTTTGTTTTTTATAAATTTGGGTGGATTTGTGAAATGTATTTTGTGTTTGGTGAAATAAATACATTAATTTCATCTGGTAATGCAGAAGATTTGTCTGTAATTCGAGGCACATTCTTGATCCAAAGTTGCCAAGAAACAATGCAATGGGCAGAACTGTTTCATATTTTTGTATCTCTAAAAACGGTCATCAATTCTCGTGTCCTTTAGAGAAGTTTGACTTTGATTTATAGCAAGAGTGAGGACTGGGATTTCTTAACCAAATTGTTTAGATTGCATATTATATCTGTGATGTGATAGCATTTAAACTTTTTCATCGCCTCTGCTGAAAATGTTTTGTCTAATTACTCCAGTTGATAAGCCTCTGCAAAGTATTTGAACGTTCTTCGTTATTAAGGCATCTTTCCCCTTTCTAGAGGCTTGCCAACATCCCATTACATAGAAAATAGATGCAGGAGGCCATTCGGCCCTTCGAGCCAGCACCACCATTTATTGTGATCATGGCTGATCGTCCCCTATCAATAACCCGTGCCTGCCTTCTCCCCATATCCCTTGACTCCACTAGCCCCTGGAGCTCTATCTAACTCTCTCTTAAATCCATCCAGTGATTTGGCCTCCACTGCCCTCCCGGCAGGGAATTCCATAAATTCACAACTCTCTGGGAGAAAAAGTTTTTTCTCACCTCAGTCTTAAATGACCTCCCCTTTATTCTAAGACTGTGGCACCTGGTTCTGGACTCGCCCAACATTGGGAACATTTTTCCAGCATCTAGCTTGTCCAGTCCTTTTATAATTTTATATGTTTCTATAAGATCCCCCCTCATCCTTCTAAACTCCAGTGAATACAAGCCTAGTCTTTTCAATCTTTCCTCATATGACAGTCCCGCCATCCCAGGGATCAATCTCGTGAACCTACGCTGCACTGCCTCAATCACAAGGATGTCCTCAAATTAGGAGACCAAAACTGTACACAATACTCCAGATGTGGTCTCACCAGAGCCCTACAGAAGAACCTCTCTACTCCTATACTGAAATCCTCTTGTTATGAAGGCCAACATTGCGTTAGCTATCTTCACTGCCTGCTGTACCTGCACGCCAACTTTCAGTGACCGGTGTACAAGGACACCCAGGTCTCTCTGTACCTCCCCCTTACCTAACCTAACCCCGTTGAGATAATAATCTGCCCCCTTGTTTTTGCCGCCAAAGTGGATAACCTCACATTTATCTATATTATACTGCATCTGCCACGCATCTGCCCACTCACTCAACCTGTCCAGGTCCCCCTGCAACCTCTTAACATCCTCTTCACAGTTCACACTGCCACCCAGCTTTGTGTCATCCGCAAACTTGCTAGTGTTGCTCTTAATTCCCTCTTCCAAATCATTAATATATATGGTAAACAGTTGCGGCCCCAACACCGAGCCTTGCGACACTCCACTCGCCACTGCCTGCCATTCTGAAAAGGACCCGTTCACTCCTACTCTTTGCTTCTGGTCTGCCAACCAATTTTCTATCCATGTCAACACCCTACCCCCAATACCATGTGCTCTAATTTTAGTCACCAGTCTCCCGTGCGGGACCTTATCAAAGGCTTTCTGAAAGTCTAGATACACTACATCCACTGGCACCCCTTCATCCATTTTACTTGTCACATCCTCAAAAAATTCCAGAAGATTAGTCAAGCATGATTTCCATTTCATAAATCCAAGTTGACTTGGACTAATCATTTTACTGCTATCCAAATGCCCCATTATTACCTCTTTAATAATTGACTCCAGCATCTTTCCCACCACCGAAGTCAGGCTAACTGGTCTGTAATTCCCCATTTTCTGTCTCGCTCCTTTCTTGAAAAGTGGGATAACATTAGCTATCCTCCAATCCACAAGGACTGATCCTGAATCTATTGAACATTGGAAAATAATCACCAATGCATCCACTATTTCTAGAGCCACCTCCCTGAGGACCCTGGGATGCAGACCATCAGGCCCAGGGGATTTATCATCCTTCAGTCCCATTTGCCTACCCAATACTATTTCTCGCCTAATGAAAATTTATTTCAGTTCCTCTACCCCCTTAGATCCTCTGTCCTCCAGTACATCTGGGAGATTGTTTGTGTCTTCCTTGGTGAAGACGGATCCGAAGTACCCATTCAACTCTTCTGCCATTTCCTTGTTGCCCATAATAATTTCACCTGTGTCTGCCTTTTCAGGGACCCACATTTGACTTTGCTACTCTTTTTCCCTTAACATATCTAAAGAAGCTTTTACTGTCCATCTTATATTCCTGGCCAGCTTCCCTTCATACTTCATCTTTTCAGCCCGTATTGCCCATTTTTTTTCCTTCTGTTGTCCTATGAAAGTTTCCCAATCCTCTGGCTTCCGGCTACTCTTTGCTATGTTATACATCTTTTCTTTTAGTTTTATTCTATCCCTAACTTCTCTTGTCAGCCACGGTTGCCTCCTACTCCCCTTAGAATCTTTCTTCCTTTTTGGAATGAAATGATCCTGCGTCTTCCGGATTATGCCCAGAAATTCCTGCCATTGCTGTTCCACCGTCATTCCTGCTAGGATCCCTTTTCAGTCTACCTTGGCCAGCTCCCCTCTCATGCCTTCATAGTCCCCTTTGTTCAAATGCATCACTGCCACTTCCATTGTCTTTAGGCATTGTGCAGGACAGAATTTCCCTCCCTTGGTGAATTGAAAGGTGTGCGTATACACACTTTTATGTAACTACCTCTGAGAAATTATGACTTTGCTACTGTATTTAAAATCACAGGTCTGATCAAGCCGAGGTTAAAACGTTTCCAGAAAGACTGCCAGCAGCTTCTTTTCAGTGGTGCAAAATGGTTTTATGTATTTCAGACCGTCTTTATTTGATGCTCACCACTCCCAGAATCAGATGGTAATACCGCATGAACAGTGCAATCAATGCTGAGTGTATGGATGTTCATGTGAATAATTGGTATGCTGTCCGCATCCAAAACTATGGACATTGGCTAATAAAATATCATGATATCCATGGATATTTCTGGGGTTTATTCAATATAGTCCAGACAAATTTTCCATTTAGTTAATCTTTTAGTATTTATTTACTTTTTAGTAATTCCTACTTAAAAATCCCTGTAAACAGCATCCCAATAATCTATAGATTATAATAAACTCATGTTAAACTCAGCTTGCTTATTGAACCGTTTTGTGGTTATTTTTTATTATTGTGGAACAAAAGTGAATTGTCATTCACGTTTCTTGCTTATTTAAAGGCAGTCTGTTTGTTCACAAGGCTCCCAACTGCTGTATGTGAGCTGATACACAAAATGAACAGGTCCCCAGTTGTGAAGGAACGAGGGACCGACCTTCTGTGCTCGAACCCGCAGGCTTGCGCTTGTCTTAATGGAACCAACATGCGTTCCACGTTTACTATAGTTTCCCCTCTGAGAGAGTAAACTTTCCAGGGGGGGATGCGGTAAAGCAATTAGCTTCCCATCAAATGGAAGCTAGAGGTAAATTTGTGCATTTTAACTTATGTTTTAATGCCGACAAATGTTGACAAAGAGATTTAAACCTTTGATTGCGCAGGTTTCTCCTGATGTGACGTCCATTTACATCTGAGGGTTGTTTTCCCACCAGTGAACATGATGAACAATTGCTGTTGAAACATTAATCATCACTCTGAATTATCGGCAAATATTTAAGAAGCGTTGGTACCCATTCACGATCAAGCTGTAAATCATTTTTAAACGTACTTCTTTCTCATCCCATGTAACATTCCCTGCACTGTGGCTTGCAGAGTCATATATGCTGATGATAACTAGAGTCGACAGATTCTCCTGAGGAGAAAGGAATCCTCTCTGGATACTCCACATGGGTCACCTTCGATGAGCTTCAGTTTATCTCTGGAATATCAACATGTGTGTAAAACCTTTTCCCTTGAGAGAGTAATTTCAGGTTAGCATGAAATACAACAGCAACCGCAGGTGCGTGTGTGCACTTGATGATTGATTTTTTATGTCACATGGGAAATCAAAGCAATCTGATATAATTTTATCATATAACAGCACAATATCTGTCATATATTACATAGATACATACATAGAAAATAGGTGCAGGAGTAGGCCATTCGGCCCTTCGAGCCTGCACCGCCATTCAATATGATCATGGCTGATCATCCAACTCAGTATCCCGTACCTGCCTTCTCTCCATACCCCCTGATCCCTTTAGCCACAAGGGCCACATCTAACTCCCTCTTAAATATAGCCAATGAACTGGCGTCAACTACCCTCTGTGGCAGAGAGTTCCAGAGATTCACCACTCTCTGTGTGAAAAAGTTTTTCCTCATCTCGGTCTTAAAGGATTTCCCCCTTATCCTTAAGCTGTGACCCCTTGTCCTGGACTTTCCCAACATCGGGAACAATCTTCCTGCATCTAGCCTCTCCAACCCCATAAGAATTTTGTACGTTTCTATAAGATCCCCTCTCAATCTCCTAAATTCTAGCGAGTATAAGCCAAGTCTATCCAGTCTTTCTTCATATGAAAGTCCTGACATCCCAGGAATCAGTCTGGTGAACCTTCTCTGCACTCCCTCTATGGCTATAATGTCCTTCCTCAGATTTGGAGACCAAAACTGTACGCAATACTCCAGGTGTGGTCTCACCAAGACCCTGTACAACTGCAATAGAACCTCCCTGCTCCTATACTCAAATCCTCTTGCTATGAAGGCCAACATACCATTCGCTTTCTTCACTGCCTGCTGCACCTGCATGCCTACTTTCAATGACTGGTGTACCATGACACCCAGGTCTCGCTGCACCTCCCCATTTCCTAATCGGCCACCATTTAGATAATAGTCTGCCTTCCCGTTATTGCCACCAAAGTGGATAACCTCACATTTATCCACATTATACTGCATCTGCCAAACATTTGCCCACTCACCCAGCCTATCCAAGTCACCTTGCAGTCTCCTAGCATCCTCCTCACAGCTAACACTGCCCCCCAGCTTAGTGTCATCCGCAAACTTGGAGATGTTGCTTTCAATTCCCTCGTCCAGATCATTAATATAAATTGTAAATAGCTGGGGTCCCAGCACTGAGCCTTGCGGTACCCCACTAGTCACTGCCTGCCATTGTGAAAAGGACCCGTTTACTCCTACTCTTTGCTTCCTGTTTGCCAGCCAGTTCTCTATCCACATCAATACTGAACCCCCAATACCGTGTGGTTTAAGCTTGTATCCTAATCTCTTATGTGGTACCTTGTCGAAAGCCTTCTGAAAGTCCAGATACAACACATCCACTGGTTCTCCCCTATCCACTCTACTAGTTACATCCTCGAAAAATTCTATAAGATTCGTCAGACACGATTTACCTTTCGTAAGTCCATGCTGACTTTGTCCAATGATTTCACCACTTTCCAAATGTGCTGCTATCCCATCTTTAATAACTGACTCTAGCAGTTTCCCCACTACCGATGTTAGACTAACTGGTCTGTAATTCCCCATTTTCTCTCTACCTCCCTTCTTAAAAAGTGGGGTTACGTTTGCTACCCTCCAATCCTCAGGAACTACTCAAGAATCTAAAGAATTTTGAAAAATTATCACTAATGCATCCACTATTTCTGGAGCTACTTCCTTAAGTACTCTGGGATGCAGCCTATCTGGCCCTGGTGATTTATCGGCCTTTAATCCATTCAATTTACCCAACACCACTTCCCGACTAACCTGGATTTCACTCAGTTCCTCCATCTCCTTTGACCCGCGGCCCCCTGCTATTTCCGGCAGATTATTTATGTCTTCCTTAGTGAAGACGAAACCAAAGTAGTTATTCAATTGGTCCGCCATATCCTTGTTCCCCATGATCAATTCACCTGTTTCTGACTGCAAGGGACCTACATTTGTTTTAACTAATCTCTTTCTCTTCAGAAATATTGACCAACTATTTCTGGAAACTCTTAACAAATTTGAAGTTAAATATTTTAGACTTTAGATTTTATAGATACAGCGCGGAAACGGGCCCTTCGGCCCACCGAGGTCCATGCCGACCAGCAATCACCCAGTACACTAACACTATCCTTACACGCTATGGAAAAGTTTTACAATTTTACCAAAGCCAATTAACCTACAAACCTGCACGTCCCATGGAGTGTAGGAGGAAACTGGAGCAAACTTGCACGGTCACAGGAAGAACGTACAAACTCGTACGGACAGCACCCGTAGTCAGGATCGAACCCGGGTCTCTGGCGCTGTAAAAGCCCTGTCTCACGGTGCGAGTTGACCCACAAGGTACCCCGAGCGAAAGACTCGTGGTTGTGTACGAGATTCCAAGTGTATGATCAAGAGTTTAACCGAGTTCCCACGGGTATGACTCAAGTTTGCCGTTAACTGTCATTTCTGCTATGTTCCAAGTTCGTCTCCCGAGTTAACAAGTTCCTTTCCCGAGTTACTCTTGAGCCAACCTTCAAGGAAGGTCTGTTTTAATAAGCAACATCTCCATCCTGCGGCTTTGAAGGCTGCATCTATTGATGTGACCTACAAAGGGAAAATGCGCACCGTCCAGTGCCAGAGCAGTTATACTGATGATTTGTTTGAAACACATCACGTAGTTAGAAGACCAGCAGGCGGAGGTTTGCTATATTTTAATTGAATTTACTGCCAGGTCTACACACTGCGGGGAGACTGGAGATGAAATCTTTGAATGTGCACGGATGCGCACATCAGATTGTTGGGAGACGGAGCTCAGGATTCCCCTCCTGAGCTGCTTTGGTGCCCAGGCGTGAGTTGGGGGGGGGGGGGTCAGGTTAAACTCGCCCATTTCACAGAGGCAGAGGATTACGAGGATCCAGCGAGACTCGGACTGCATGGAGAGCCGAGACTGCCCCGCTGGTGGCCAACTTCCCCCTGTCCTCCGTCACCACTCCCAGCCAGCCGGCAGGAGCTGTGCATGGAGCCCGCCACCGGAGTCGTGTCCGACTGCCTGGGCAGCCTGAGGCAGATGCGCCCTGCCCGGGGAGAGCCCGCGGAGAGACTGCTGGGGGGGGGGGGAGTACCTCACTCTGACTGTGATTGGGAGAGACAGAGGCTCACACACACACACACACACACACATACACAGTGTGGAGTTCCTCTGACTGACTAACTGTGTGGGTGTGGGGGGTGGGACATAGAGAGAGAGAGAGAGACACACACACACACAGGCAGCGTGGAGTACCTTTAACTGTGTGTGGGAGAGACAGAGGCAGACACACACACAACGGGCAGTGTGTACCTCAGTCTGTGTGTGTGTAGGGGGGAGAGAGAGAGAGACAGAGACAGTGTGGACCTCTGACTGTATGAAGGAGAGAGACAGAGGCACAGAGGCAGTGTGGTGTACTTCGGCGTGACTGTGGGGGAGAGAAAAAGAGCACACAGGACCTCGGTCTATCTGTGTGTGGGAGGGAAGAGAGACTAAGCAGAATACATCGGTCTTATTGTATGTGGGGGGAGAAAGAGAGAGGTGGGGGGGGAGAAAGAGAAATGGGGAGAGACGTATATACACACACAAAGCAGAGTTTACTGTGTATGTGGGAGACACAGATGGACTTACCTCAGTCTTACTGTGTGTGGGAGGGGGAGAAAGAGACGTACACTCACAGAGGCAGAGTCTCTCGGCCTGTGTGAGAGGGAGAGAGAGAGACACACACACACAAGGTGGATGTTAAATCTCACCTGCCTGTTTCAGTGACAGGCCCCCGCCGCCAGTGAATGAACACCCCCATCTGTCTCCCCCCTCCACTCTCCACCCTCTCTCCTCCACCCCCCCTCCCTCCTCCCACCCCCCCCCCCCAATTTGGAAATGTCATCCCATCACCCATTCCTTATCTCCAGAGATGCTGCCTGCCCGCTGAGTTAAAGAGTTCCCACGGTAGACACACGAGTCACTAAGGTAAACGCACGGGCCACTACGTTCTTACAACGTGTTTAAATGTTTCAAATTTTAACATCAAGAGTACATTTTACTCGTGGAAAAGTTTAAACATGTTTGAATTTTTCCAAGAGTTAACAAGTGTCACGGGTACCTGTCGTTAGCGCCAAGAGTCGCTAAGTTGCGTCCACGAGTTCCGACGTTCCCGCTACGTTAATCGTACGTGATTACCACGAGTTAAATTTGTTTTAAGCTCGGGGTACCTCGTGGGTCAGCTCGCACCGTGAGACAGGGGTTTAAGGCAGCAACTCTAATGCTGCGCCACCATGCCACCATTTCTTCCATAACAACTGAAATCCATTCCCTCTGCTGGACGTACTGGAAGGCATGCAATTGATATGATGGCAAAATGTGATATCACAAAGGTCTCCTTCCTGTCACTCCTTTTGGAAAGAATAACTGTATGATGTGTTGATTGCTTGAACTACATCCTGCTGGTTTCCCAATTCTTATGGGCCAATGATTGATATTGGGTAAGTAGAAAACCTGAATCTGTGAACTTAATTTCTCCTTCTTGAGAAGCCAGGTTAGAGTTGGATGCACCGAGTAATAGCTTCAGCTGCCTGAAAAATGGGTATCTAGCAAGCTAAACTTCACCAATGTGAAGCAACACCTCTTGTCACCGTCTTTGCTATTTGGCAAGCAACTGCAGAACAGAATTAGGAGCAGAATGTGGAGGAAAGAGGAGGCATTATAAAAATCTCAATTCCAGATAAGATTCTGAGGATAACTCATCCAAAGAAATATAAAATAAAAAAACAATCCTATTTGCCATCCCTGTGCTATTAATCAGCACTGTGTAAAGAAGGGGTGGAAGATTGCAACCTTCACGTGGTCCGCCCTGTTTCGACAAATGCAATCATGAATAAACTCATGTCAAATAGCAAAACATATAAACATAGAAAATAGGTGCAGGAGGAGGCCATTCCTGCTATAAGAACTAAAAGAAATAAAACTAAGAGAAAAGATGTATAACACAGCAAAGAGTAGCCGGAAGCCAGAGGATTGGGAAACATTCATAGGACAACAGAAGGAAACAAAACGGGCAATACGGGCTGAAAAGATGAAGTACGAAGGGAAGCTGGCCAGGAATATAAAGAAGGACAGTAAATGCTTCTTTAGATATGTTAAGGGAAAAAGAGTAGCAAAGTCAAATATTGGTCCCTTGAAGGCAGACACAGGTGAAATTATTATGGGCAACAAGGAAATGGCAGAAGAGTTGAATAGGTACTTCGGATCTGTCTTCACTAAGGAAGACACAAACAATCTCCCAGATTTACTGGAGGACAGAGGATCTAAGGGGGTAGAGGAACTGAAAGAAATTTTCATTAGGCGAGAAATAGTATTGGGTAGGCGAATGGGACTGAAGGATGATAAATCCCCTGGACCTGATTGTCTGCATCCCAGGGTCCTCAGGGAGGTGGCTCTAGAAATAGTGGACGCATTGGTGATCATTTTCCAATGTTCAATAGATTCAGGATCAGTTCCTGTGGATTGCAGGATAGCTAATGTTATCCCACTTTTCAAGAAAGGAGCGAGAGAGAAAACGGGGAATTACAGACCAGTTAGCCTGACTTCGGTGGTGGGAAAGATGCTGGAGTCAATTATTAAAGAGGTAATAATGGGGCATTTGGATAGCTGTAAAATGATTAGTCCAAGTCAACAGGGATTTATGAAAGGGAAATCATGCTTGACTAATCTTCTGGAATTTTTTGAGGATGTGACAAGTAAAATGGATGAAGGGGTGCCAGTGGATGTAGTGTATCCAGACTTTCAGAAAGCCTTTGATAAGGTCCCGCACGGGAGACTGGTGACTAAAATTAGAGCACATGGTATTGGGGGTAGGGTGTTGACATGGATAGAAAATTGGTTGGCAGACCGGAAGCAAAGAGTAGGAGTGAACGGGTCCTTTTCAGAATGGCAGGCAGTGGCGAGTAGAGTGCCGCAAGGCTCGGTGTTGGGGCCGCAACTGTTTACCATATATATTAATGATTTGGAAGAGGGAATTAGGAGCAACATTAGCAAGTTTGCAGATGACACAAAGCTGGGTGGCAGTCTGAACTGTGAAGAGGATATTAGGAGGTTGCAGGGTGACCTGGACAGGTTGAGTGAGTGGACCGATGCGTGGCAGATTCAGTATAATATAGATAAATGTGAGGTTATCCACTTTGGCGGCAAAAACAAGGGGGCAGATTATTATCTCAATGGGGTTAGGTTAGGTAAGGGGGAGGTGCAGCGAGACCTGGGCGTCACTGAAAGTTGGCTTACAGGTACAGCAGGCAGTGAAGAAAGCTAATGGAATGTTGGCCTTCATAACAAGAGGATTTCAGTATAGGAGTAAAGAGGTTCATCTGCAGTTGTATAGGGCTCTGGTGAGACCACATCTGGAGTATTGTGTACAGTTTTGGTCTCCTAATTTGAGGAAGGACATCCTTGTGATTGAGGCAGTGCAGCGTAGGTTCACGAGATTGATCCCTGGGATGGCGGGACTGTCATATGAGAAAAGGTTGAAAAGACTAGGCTTGTATTCACTGGAGTTTAGAAGGATGAGGGGGATCTTATAGAAACATATAAAATTATAAAAGGACTGGACAAGCTAGATGCAGGAACAATGTTCCCAATGTTGGGCGAGTCCAGAACCAGGGGCCACAGTCTTAGAATAAAGGGGAGGTCATTTAAGACTGAGGTGAGAAAAAACTTTTTCACCCAGAGAGTTATGAATTTATGGAATTCCCTGCCACAGAGGGCAGTGGAGGCCAAGTCACTGGATGGATTTAAGAGAGAGTTAGATAGAGCTCTAGGGGCTAGTGGAGTCAAGGGATATGGGGAAAAGACAGGCACGGGTTATTGATAGGGAACGATCAGCCATGATCACAATGAATGGCGGTGCTGGCCCGAAGGGCCGAATGGCCTCCTCCTGCACCTATTTTCTATGTTTCTATGTTTCTATTCGGCCCTTGACAAACCGACTCTCTGTAATCTTCTCAGGAAGTAGAGGCGCTGATGTGCTTTCTTAATAGTAGCATCAGTGTTCTCGGACCAGGAAAGATCTTCAGAGATGTGCACGTCCAGGAATTTAAAGCTCTTGACCCTTTCAACCATCGACCCATTGATATAAACGGGACTGTGGGTCCCCATCCTACTCCTTCCAAAGTCCACAATCAGTTCCTTGGTTTTGCTGGTGTTGAGGGCCAGGTTATTGTGCTGGCACCATATGGACAGTTGCTCGATCTCTCTTCTGTACTCTGACTCATCCCCATCAGTGATACGCCCCACAACAGTGGTGTCGTCAGCGAACTTGATGATCGAGATCGCACTATGACCGGCTACGCAGTCATGAGTATACAGTGAGAACAGCAGGGAGCTGAACATGCAGCCTAGAGGTGCTCCCGTGCTGATTGTTATCGAGTCTGACACATTTCCACCAATACGAACAGACTGTGGTCTGAGAATGAGGAAGTCGAGGATCCAATTGCAGAGGGATGCACAGATACCCAGTTCTGCGAGTTTGGTAACCAGCTTGGAGGGGATGATTGTATTAAATGCCGAGCTGTAATCGATAAATAACAGCCTGACATATGAGTTTTTGGTGTCCAAGTGGTCCAGAGCGGAGTGGAGGGCCAGCGAGATCGCATCCACCTGTTGTGGCGGTAAGCGAACTGTTGTGGCGGTAAGCGAACTGCAGTGGGTCCAGATTTTTGTCGAGGTAGGAGTTGATTTGCGCCATGATCAATCTCTCAAAGCACTTCATCACCACAGGCGTTAGTGCCACAGGTCGATAGTCATTGAGGCACGCCACCTTGCTCTTCTTGGGCACTGGTATGATTGATGCCCTTTTGAAGCAGGTGGGAACCTCAGACCTCAGAAGTGAGAGGTTGAAAATGTCCGTAAAAACTCCAGCCAGTTGGTCCGCACAGGTTTTTAGAACACGACCAGGTATACCATCAGGTCCAGGCGCTTTTCGAGGGTTCACCCCTCTGAAGGATTTCCTGACGTCGGCCTCTGTGACTGTGACTGAAATACCATCACAGCGAATGGGAGCTCGGGAAGGCACATCGGTGTTCTCCCTATCAAAGCGTGCGTAAAACGCATTGAGCTCATCAGGGAGTGATGTTTCGCCGACATTCGAGCTGCCTCCTGATTTCGCCTTGTAGGAGGTGATTGCATTCAGGCCCTGCCACAGCTGCCGAACATCTGTCTCATCCTCCAGTTTGGAGCAGAAGTCCCTTGGAGCAGAAGTCATAGAGTGATACGGTGTGGAAACAAGCCCTTCGGCCCAACTCGGCCACACCGACCAACAATGTCCCAGCTATACTAGTCCCACTTGCCTGTGCTTGGTCCATATCCCTCCAAACCTGTCCTATTCATGTACCTGTCTCACTGTTTCTTAAACAATGGGATAGTTCCAGCCTCGACTATCTCTGGCAGCTTGTTCCATATACCCACCACCCCTTGTGCGAAAAAGTCACCCCTCAGATTCCTATTAAATCTTTTCCCCTTCACCTTGTACCTATGTCCTCTGGTCCTCAATTCCCCTACTCTGGGTAAAAGACTTTGTGCATCTAGCCGATCTATTCCTCTCATGATTTTGTATACCTCTATAAGATCTCCCCTCATCCTCCTGCGCTCCATGGAATAGAGACCCAGCCTACTCAACCTCTTCCTATAGCTTACACACTCTAGTCCTGGCAACATCAGGGGTTAAGGGGAGAAGATAGGAGAATGGTGTTGAGAGGGAAAGATAGATTAGCCATGATTGAATGACGGATTAGACGGTGGGCCGAATGGCCTAATTCTATTCAAGTTCTTAAAACATTTTTTTTTATTATCAGAGTGAGGGATGATATTAAAACATAATATCCTGACGGGTATGGCAGGGTTGATGTTAAGATATTTGTCATAAATGGGAATGGGAAAATCATGAATAAGCAAACATGGTTGCAGGATTCACACTCAGTTTATTTTTATATATCAGGGAGCAATTAAATTCCTTGTTCACATAAAGCACAAAGTAAACCATATAATACAGAAATAATAAATACAACAGAACTGATAAACACAATGGTCGTAAGTTCAAAAGTGATAGGAGCAGAATAAGATCATTCAGCCCATCGTCTACTCTGCCATTCAATCATGGCTGATCTATCCCTCTTGACCCCATTCTCCTGCCTTTTCCCTATAACCCCTGACACCTGTACTAATCAAGAAACGATGAGTGCAAAGCAGCAGAATGGTGTAAGATTTTTGTGCAATCTGAAATAGTGCAAAAAAAACCCTGAAGTGTAATAGAATTAAAGAATGAGGTAAAGTTAAGAGTATGTACTGTAGCAGCACCTCTGGGAAGGGGGTGTGAAAGAGGTCATTGGTTCAGAAGTCTTACAGCCATGGGGAAGATTGCGTCTGAGCTTTCAAAATCCTGTATCTTCTCCCAGAAGATAGAAGTAAGAAAAGGGAGTGGCCAGAGTGTCAAGCATCCTTGACGATACTTCCAGCCTTCCTGATGCAATGCACCTTGAAGAAGGAAGGGACGAATCTGTGATGGACTGGGCTGCGTTAACCTTCTCTGCATGTTCAGCCGTTCAAAAGTAGAGCAATTGTCATAGCAGGCTGAGATGCATCCTGTCAGAACACATTCTGTAGCGCACCCGTAGAAGTTCGAGAGAATACTTGTGCACATGCTGAATCTTTTCCGATACCTAAGAAAGCAAATATGCTATTGCACTTTCTTGATCACTGCATCATTGTGGGGGGACAGGCGATAAGGATGCCTAGGGACTAAAGCTGATGGCCATCTCTGCAGAAGCTCCATGGATGAGGAAGGAGGCAATCATTTAAATTTGAGTTGCTTAGTGACCTATTCTCACAGTGTGGTGAATCCCTGGATTTCTTTACCCTGGAGCATTATGGAGAATTGATCATTGGGTGAACATAAAGAGGAGCTAGATAGAATTTGGAAAGATCATTGAACTGAGGCAGGTCCACAAAAATGCTGGAGAAACTCAGAGGGTGCAGCAGCATCTATGGAGCGAAGGAAATAGGCAACGTTTCGGGCCGAAACCCTTCTTCAGACTGATGGGGGGTGGGGAGAAGAAAGGAAAAAGGCGGAGGAGGAGCCCCAGGGCTGAGGGATGGGAGGAGACAGCCCGAGGGCTGAGGAAGGGGAGGAGACAGCAAGGGCTAACAAAATTGGGAGAATTCAATGTTCATGCCCCCAGGATGCAGACTCCCCAAGCGGAATATGAGGTGCTGTTCCTCCAATTTCCAGTGTTGCTCGCTCTGGCCATGGAGGAGATCCAGGACAGAGAGGTCGGATACGGAATGGGAGGGGGAGTTGAAGTGCTGAGCCATTGAAATTGAACTCAGGCAACTGGCCATAGTTCTTAGTTAACTGCTCTTTTATTACCTGTCATTTTTGGACTGAGTCAAGATAAGAAGTGATGAGGAGAGAAGCCCCTGCACTCCCTCTCTTTCCATCCCTCCCCCACCCAAGTCACACCAGGTTACCGTTCACACCTCGCAAACAGCTAACAATGGCCTGTTTCCTTTATCATTGTTACTTTTTTGCATATCTTTTATTCTTTTGTTCTATATCTCTCTACCGCACTGTCTATACCTCTCATTTCCCTTTCCCCTGACTAGTCTGAAGAAGGGTCTCGACCCAAGACATCACCCATTCATTCTCTCCAGAGATGCTGCCTGTCCCGCTGAGTTACTCCAGCTTTTTATGTCTATCTTAAGAAGAGATGAGGCCTGGGGCATCGATCAGCCTTAATCATATTGAATAATTGACCTACTCCTGCTCCTACTGATGTTTGGAACTTGTTAATGGTAATGTTTCCATGTACTGCTCTGTTTGTATTTTTGGAGATTGAGTATTTGTGAGGCACTTTTGAAAATACCTTGAATTGTTGCTGAAAAATAAACAGTATATTGTGCAATTTGGTGTGTTAATGATGGCTGATAAGATGCTGATCGATTGAATTGCTTAAATCAAATTACTTAAAGTTTCTTAAATGTTGTTGGAAGCTTGCAGGTCCACGTGAAAAACGTTTAAAATCACACAGCCCACATGACTTGCGAAAAAACATTGTGATAAGTTAGAAGGCTTGTCACAGCAGAAAATATCGGTCATTTAGTCATAATATTGACGTTTAAATCCTGGACATTAGTTTGATCTTCAATGTGTTTCAGAACGATGATTAAAAAAAATAATAAACACAATCTAATGAGACTGACAGTTTCTGAAAAATCATCTTAGTAATTGCTCCTCAGATGATCTTTAAGACGATCTTGACTGAATCCAAAAATGACAGATAATAAGTGAAAATGTTTTATCACACAAAGATAACATCTAGCTTACACTTGCATTAAATTCAGTATCAGTCCGACTTTTAGTTTAATGGCAATATCAGTAAATTGCAATAATGATAGCATTAATTTTGGATATGATTACATATTAACGTCTTGCTTTGAGCAATTAACTAATTAATGAGGTGTTCTACTGAACTGTCACATAATTCTGAATGTAATAAATTTGCAGCAATGTTGCAGCTGTATTCACAGTGACTCTTCGTCTCCCTTTGATACAGAGATTGGTAAAGTACTTTAGTTTGGAGATATTCATGCTATGTAGAGCTCTCTCACTAATAATACCTCTTATTAATCAAAATGGAGTTGAGACGGGAAATCTCCATTCATACACTCAATAGATGAAATTCAAGAGAGATATGTGATCAACTATCTGGGCACACATGCCTCTAATCAACCTAAAATGTAATGATAAAATTTGACATTTTACAACACTCAAAATTAGATCACTATTTAGTGGAATATACTGTTTTTATAATTAGTTGAAGATATAGATTTGTTTCCTGGATTATTTTAATGATATATGCTGAATTATTTAACTGGACTTAATATGTGCAGACTTAACTTTCAACTGCCAAGGAAAGAGGTAAACAATTGAAATTTTGTTTGTATTTTGATTCTACAAAATGGAGTTAGAAATATACTGTTCAAGTCTTTAATGAATTAGGTGTTCATTTCAAATCATTTCCAAGGCAATCATTTCTTCCAATCCACCAGCTTTATATATTGGTAACCAGTGCTCTTTCTGTGAAATACTCATGATACATAAGTTTTAAAAAATACTGAAATTGCAGGTTTTTGCTGAATTTGCAGGTTTTTTTCAACAGAACAAGGCCCAAGAGTTGAACTCGTATAAAGAATATGACCGAATGGTCCTCCCAGAGGTTAGGGTGTAATCCCGATCTTCCAACCCATTTCATTAAGGTCATAAGTGATAGGAGCAGAATTAGGCCATTCGGCCCATTAAGTCTACTCCGCCATCATGGCTGATCTTTCTCTCCCTCCTAACCCCATTCTCCTGCCTTCTCCCCATAACCCCTGACACATTGCGGGCCTTGGATTTTTTTCTCTGTAGCTGTCGTGTATTGACTGTATAACACTATATTCTGCGCTTTGGTATTTTTCTCTTTGCACTACCTGTTCTGGTTGTATTTGGCTTGATCGTCCTCATGTATGGAACACACTAGGAGCATGGAGAACCAGCTGGGAACAGACTTCGCGATCTCAGCAATTCACTGTTGCACCAAACATCACAGTCCCACCCGGCTCGGACCTGCCCTGCAATGAGTGGGTCGCCCTGAACCAGCTCCGTACAGGGGTCGGCCGGTTCAAAGCCAGCATGCATCGCTTGGGGCTGCGTTCATCAGCGGCCTGCGTGCGTGGAGCAGACAAGCAAACAGCGCAGCACGTCATTTTCGACTCCATTGTCCTCTGCCCCCCTGGTGGAGGGGTAGACCTCACGGCCCTCGACAACAGCACATTGAACTGGCTACAGCGCCTGGAGGGCGTTACATAACTTCTGTTGCCTGCATAGCACGCAACAAAGTTTTACAATGTATCTCAGTTCATATGAAATAATATACCAACACCAAACCCCTGATGGCTCCCGACTTCTATCACAGAAGGATTGAATGTGAACAATGTTCTTTCCTCTGGAGGTTTAGCTTCTAGTTGGTGTTGTGAGATAAAACAGGGAACACAGCTGTCAGCTAATTAATTTTATATCACATGGGAAATTTAAACCGTTTAGTTTACTTAAAATACAATCGCTTAATATAGTAAGTAGGACTGGATATGCAATTAAAACTTTATTCTTAGTTCTGTTGAGAAAGGATCGGAACAGTTTTTTAGTGAATAGACCACTTCTCCAGTTGCCTAAATGCAAACTATAATTTCTATGCACATATTCTAAAATGGAGAGCCTTTCTTTAGCAATGAGATACTTTCCCTAAACTTACTTTGTTTTTCTGAGTGGTTTTAACAAATTATGTACAAACACAAATTAAGTTTGTTTTGAAGTTATATTTTGAATAATGAGACCAAATCAGAAAGAAATGGTTCAAAAGTGTAAATTCTGAAAACATACATTGCAAAGGCAAAGATATTAATCGGGGCAAAAGTGTAAAATGTTAATTTTTCCAGTATATCCATTCGTGTGCTAATCCCTCCCAAGCACGTTTTCAGCACAGTACAGAACTGTGGAGAGAGGACCTCCAGGCGAGTATGATGCACCACCACAGCTTATGGTTCAAGACCCCTGAGGCCAGGCTACAAAATGATCAATGGCAACGAGAAACACACTCCCAAATCCAACGACCAGAGGCAACTTCACCTGCGGAAGCTGTGGGAGGGTCTGCCTGTCAAGGATAGGCCTAGCCAGCCACAACAGCAAATGCAACCACAGAGGAAACATTCCCCACTCTCGGCAGAATAACGTTAAAGCCGCACCATCATCTCTCGCAGATGGACGGATGCTAACAGGGCTCACTTTTGTTTCCCTTACTCATCTTGATATTGGATGTCAAAACTCAATGCTTGCTACAGGAAGGCTGCACCATCAGACATTTACCCTTAGGAGGCTCCATCTATCTTCTCTGGTGAAAATAAAAGATTCCATTCTCTATTAAAAGATCGGTTGAGTTATCCCAGTGTTCTGTCCTGGGATCACTAACACAAATGATCATGTTATTTCCACATGCTGTTTGTATAAATTGGCAATTTGTTGAATTTTCCACATTATATAATTAACTAAATGTTTTTGGCTATTAAGCACGATGAGCATGAAAGACGCCAGATGAATGCAAGCCTTGAGCAAAAAACAAAGTGCTGGGGGAATTCAATGGGTCAGGTAGCTCTAACGGTGGGAATGGACAGATGATATTTCATGTTGGGACTTCTCGTCAGACTGAGGGAGTGAGGGGGAGAAAGCCAGATAGGAAAAATGGGGACTGGACAAAGCCTGGCAAGTGATAGTTGAGTACGTGGAGGAGGGGAGGGATTGGAGGGTGGAAATAGTGACAAATGCTAAAGGTGAAAACAATACAAAAGAGTGACAAATAACGAAAGACAAAGTGAAATTCAAAGCCGAAGGAAAGGATATGGGTGGAAGGGGATAGAGTGAGAGGATATCAGGGAAATGGGGGACTCTGAGATGGGAGGGATGGAATATGAGCGAAAGGGGAAAGGGTGACAGGGCTGGTGGAAGAAATGTGTGCCCAAGGCTGTGGGGATGGTACTTGAAATTGAAGAATTCAATGTTCATACCACTGGGTTGCAGGCTACCCACATGGAATATGAGGGGCTATTCTTCAAGTTTGTGTGTCATCTCCCTCTGGTAATGGAGAAAGCCAAGGGCAGAAAGATCAGTGTGGGAATGAAAAGGGAAGTTAAAATAGCTAGCAGGCAGGAGCTCCAGCAGGTTTTAGCGGTCAGAGTGGAAGTGTCTACATGTCTACAGAGTCACCGAGTCTACATTTGGTCTCACAAATGGTAGGTGAGGTCACATTGGGAGCACCAAATGCAATAGATGATGTAACCTCACTCTGGCAGTGAAAGCCTTTGTTTCTTTGTTAGCTGCATAAGGTTATTTGATGTAATGTGACTAAAACTAATTCCAGTTTGCCATTTACCACAGTTGCGTATAACTTAGGACATTGTAAACTTGTTAAGTTGGAGTTGACCTCCATTGTGGTGCAGATTGTTTTTCACCTTTTGATTTCTCTGTCTCCACCTGCTTTTCCCCTTTCTTTGTTCCCTGTACATGTTCCTATACCTTTCTCTTTAGGTTTAAACACGTCCATAACGCTCTAGCAAATGATCCCTCCAGGATATGCTCCCAATCCTACCCGAGTCGAACATCTCTTTCTTCCCCAGAACTAGTCCCAATATCTCAGGAGTTTAGACCCTTCCATCCTACACCAATCTCGAATCATAAATCTCCTGTCCCTACACATAGTCATGGAGAGGAGACCAGTGTTAGTTTATCTAGACAGTTCAGGTGCAATAAGCTTCCATATTATGCAGACTAGAGAGAAAATCAGGCTAAATTTCCTGCTCCTGTTTAATATCCGTTGTTCTCTGTTGTGCAGACTTTGTTGCAAATGGGTTAACATTACGTGTTTATTTAAATTTATGCTTTGAACAAATAACTACATTGTATATAAAAATATAATGAGGGAATGGATGAACCAGAAATGGATACAAAGCTTGCTTGCACATTCATATTATTATAGATTAAAATATGATTTATTATCGGAATTTAGGGATAAATGTGGTCATGTGTATTTTATCCTCCATTCTCCAATACAAACCAATGGAATCTATTACTATCAGTCACTTGGTTTATCAGAGTATTGTTCATTATTCACACTCCTTCACCCAGAGGTCACCTGTGTCCAAATAATTTTCCACTTTCTGTGACTCAAAATTGTACACACAATAATAATTTTGTTCAGTGCTGTTGCAGTTGCTTTTCCCAGTGCAGATTAAAGCATGCAATACTGTTGAATACTTTTGGGAATATTTTAGTTTTTAAGTTCTTGTAAAATGATGGGTTCTGCCAAATGTACCAGCTGTATATAAAGGAGCTAACACGGAAATAAATCAGTCTGCTTTCACCTGTGATGGAGGCAATAATGAGTTTCTTTGTTCGTTTTGCCCTAGCACATGCATTCTCTCATTCTGTGCTTGGGGTCACTAATCCAACATGTAAACTACTTGAGAAGTTTAATCTGTACGGAGTCCACGAGGATGGTGATATCATTATTGGTGGATTGTTTCCTATTCACTTTTCAGTATCTGCGCCTGAACTTTCCTATAAGGCAAAGCCTGAGGATCTGTGGTGTGAGGGGTGAGTTTAAATGTTTTATCATGAGCTTCCTGTCAAATATTTAAAATACTTAAAAATCATCAAGAATACTTCTATTCTGTTTTTCAAAGTAAAAAAGATCTTTACTGGATATGGAGCAGGTTAAAATTTATTTCAATTTCTATCAATAATGTTTCAGTGCATATAAAGTGACGAACTAAACATCTGCTTAGTTTTTTTCAGCATCTGCAGTTCTTTCTTAAACTAAGAATCCATTTGTGACTTCATTAAATTCTTGTGAGATTCAATCATATATAACATCATTGATTTTTAATGCTCTTATGCTTAAACAAATCTCTATAAAACATTGTATATGGAAAAAGTATAAAATGCAACATTGTAATTGTTAAAATTGAAATTATACTAAATAATTATATTATTTATTCTTATTAGCTTGAAAACTGGACACAATATATTTTCAGAAACAAAAAATGGTCAGAGCTATAATAGATGATTTATGAAATAATTAAAAATTCTGGCTTTGATTACAATGGGAAGAGAAAACATAGAAGATTTTAGTGATGGCAGCTAGTAGGAATTTGTTCCTATATTGAGTTAAATCAAATGAAATGTTTAAAGTTCAAAATAAATTTAAAAGCAGTCCTTGTTGATAGACGTTTGTTGCCAACAAATTGATTTCATGTTTTTAAAGAAGCACCCAATGTTAAACATTATTTATCCTCTCAGTTTAAATCCATAAACTACTAATTCAGATTCCTTTTATTGGCAGAAATAATAATTCATGGTAAGAACTAAAGACAAGAGGTAGAAATTATCTTGAATGCTTAATTTCCATTAAGTAGATGACTGGACTTAACTGGAAAAAACCAACATGTCTAAAAACATTTCATGTTTTATGTGTCATTCCTAACTGTCACTGTATGTCATGTTGTCACTTGCGGGCGGAGCACCAAGGCAAATTCCTTGCATGTGAATACTTGGCCAATAAACTTATTCATTCATTTATTCATTCAAATGTTTCAATCGTACCAACGGTGATAATGCAATCATAGCCAAAATATACACTGATGGAATGGCTACAGGTAACACTTGCTTATGGCCATGGAAATTTGTCCTCACAGAACTTACAAATCGTTACCCAAAAATTTGAGATTTATTTTAGTTTTTGTCATGTAAACACTTTTTTTCAACCTGCTTTTCTTGAAGCATGAACGGTTATTGTGGCTTAAATGGGGTATCTTTGTCGGCATGGACCAGTTGGGTCCATTCCGACAAAGATATTTATATTTCCTTGATGTACGTATATGACTCTATAACCAATAGTAATTCTCTGTAATTAAATGACAACTTATTGACTTCACCAATCATTTTATTACAAGATGGGGTACACCACTGTCATTGAAAGCTGCTTCGAACAAGTAACAAGTAAATTCGACTTACATGAGATCGTCAATATTAAACAGC
The DNA here is from genome assembly GCA_038087875.1 of Malacoraja senta. Taxonomy (NCBI): domain Eukaryota; kingdom Metazoa; phylum Chordata; class Chondrichthyes; order Rajiformes; family Rajidae; genus Malacoraja; species Malacoraja senta. The sequence continues at coordinate 52,146,893 of CM075984.1, forward strand.
CCTTTGTTTAAATTTTGTAATTAATTGTGCGGGTTTGAGTATGCTGACTATATTACATTTAAATTGCATTTTGCGTGCAATTTTGTTTATTGCGAGAGATGGAATGAAGAGATAACTTGCGACTCACTTTATAAAGTAAGGGCAATGCGACTCATTTTCTTCCACAACAGTTTTAATTTCAGAACATTTCGGTGGCTTCAAATGATGATCTTCGCCATCCAAGAAATAAACAAAGATCAAACCCTCCTTCCAAATATAAAACTAGGCTACAGTATTTATGATAACTGCCGTAAAGTACCACAGGCAGTCAGGGCAGCATTCACTCTCCTTAATGGAATAGATAACAGCATCAATAATTCCAAATGTGTTGGATCACCTCCAATTTCTGCAATAGTTGGCGATGCTCGATCAACACAGTCTATTATCATTGGAAGAATTGCAGGACGATTTGGAATTCCTATGGTAAGAACAGTACTAAAGATGCGTTGGTATACCAAAAACATTTAGTTTGCAAAACAAATGCAAATTTTCTCTGGATATGAAGTGGTATAAAGTCTCTTTATCATAAGTTCTATATCGTATTTTAATACCGCAGAACCAGCCAATTTCCATTTGCCAATACTCTCCTCCGCCTAGCAGAGCTGGTCCTTACTATCAACAACTTCTCCTTCAACTACTCCCACTTCCTCCCAATCCAAGGTGTAGCTATGGGCACTTGCAAGGGCCCTAGCTATGCCTGCCTCTTTGTAGGGTACGTCGAACAATCCCTGTTCCAGGCGTACACTGGCCCTATCCCCGAACTCCACCTCCGCTACATTGACGACTGCATTGGTGCTACTTCCTGCACCCATGCAGAACTCACTGACTTCATCAACCTCACCACTAATTTCCATATTCAAATTCACTTGGACCATCTCCGACATCTCCCTACCATTTTTAGATCTCACCGTTTCCATCACAGGAAACAGACTATTGACCGACATCTACTACAAACCTACTAACTCCCATAGCTATCTTGACCACACTTCTTCCCACCCTGCTTCTTGTAAAGACTCTATCCCCTACTCCCAATTCCTCCGTCTATGCCGCATCTGCGCCCAGGATGAGGTGTTCCATACCAGGGCATCGAAAATGTCTTCATTCTTTAGGAAACAGGGGTTCCCCTCCTCCATTATAGATGAGGCTCTCACTAGGGTCTCCTCGATATCCCGCAGTGCCACTCCTACTCCCCCTCCCCCATTCATAACAAGGACAGAGTTCCCCTTGTCCTCACCTTCCACCCCATCAGCCGTCGCATACAGCATATAATCATCCAACATTTTTGCCACCTCCAACAGGATCCCACTACTGGCCACATCTTCCCATCTCCACCCCTTTCTGCTTTCCGCAGAGACCGTTCCCTCCCAAACGCCCTGGTCAACTCGTCCCTTCCCACTCAAACCAGCCCCTCCCCAGGTACTTTCCCTGAAACCGCAGGAGATGCAACACCTGTACCTTTACCTCCCCCCTCGACTCCATCCAAGGACCCAAACAATCTTTCCAGGTGAGGCAGAGTTGCACCTCCTCCAACCTCATCTACTGTATCCGCTGTTCCAGGTGTCAACTTATCTACATCGGCGAGACCAAGCGCAGGCTCAGCGATCGTTTCACTGAACACCTCCGCGCAGCCTGTCTTAACCTACCTGATCTCCCGGTGGCCCAGCACTTCAACTCCCCCTCCCATTCCCAATCTGACCTTTCTGACAATGGAGGAGGCCCAGCGCAAATTGGAGGAACAGCACCTCATATTTCGTTTGTGTAGTTTACACCCCAGCGGTATTAATATTGACTTCTCTAACTGCTGATAGCCCCTGCTTTCTCTCTCCATCCCCTTCCCAGTTCTCCCACTAGTCTTACTGTCTTTGCCTACATTCTATCTTTGTCCTGCCCCCTCCCCTGACATCAGCCTGAAGAAGGGTCTCAACCCAAAACGCCGCCCATTCCCTCTCCAGAGATGCTGCCTCACCCGCTGAGTTACTCCAGCATTTTGTGTCTAACTTCGTATTTTAAAACGACCGCAAGAATTAATGAATGCAGGAGCTATTTTCAAATTTATTATCTTTTATGCCAATGTTATTATTATTCATTTAATTCATGTGAATTGTTATGGATATTAATTTTAAATTCTGATGGGACTTACTATATTTTTGACAAAATTGTGAATATACCTCCTGACACCATCTTTTCACCGAGTCTTTATATTTTTTATTTACTATTTTACAGGTCAGCTACTCTTCTTCGTGTTCATGCCTTAGCAACAAAGTGGAGTTTCCCACCTTTTTCAGAACAATACCCAGTGATAGTTTCCAAGCAAAAGCTATGGCACAACTTGTGAAGCATTTTGGCTGGACATGGGTTGGGTCTATAGCCATCGAAGATGATTATGGTCAATATTTAGTTCAGTTATTTAATGAACAGGCTCATAATTATGGCATTTGCCTTGGGTTTACAGAGACAATTCCAAAAGTCTATTCACATGAAAAGATACTTCAGATTGTAGAAACCATCAAAAAATCTACAGTGAAAATTATTGTGTTGTTTGCTGGTGTGGGAGACATAATTAATTTTGTTAATGAAGTAGTGCGACAGAATATTACCAATAGACAGTGGATAGCAAGTGAAACTTGGAGTACTGCTGCTCTATTGGCAACAAAAGAAAACTTTAAATCATTTGGTGGGACCCTAGGATTTGCCTTTCGTAAAGAAAAAATTCCACAATTCAAAGAATTTCTTCTGAAGGTGCATCCATCTTCAACTCCGGGTAATGCTTTAATAAATAGATTCTGGGAAAATTTATTTAGTTGTACTCTTAATTCGCCCGATGATTTCACTTCAACGATTAGTTCCAAACCAATGTGCACAAGGCAAGAAGATATTGGGAAAATAGACAGTGTGTATAGTGATGTATCACAATTGAGAGTTTCATATAACGTCTACAAAGCGGTGTATGCGATAGCTCATGCACTTCATAATTTGGTTACCTGTGAGTCGAACAAAGGACCATTCATGCACAAAACTTGTGCGAATGTTTCACACTTTGAACCATGGCAAGTAAGATATTTTTACTTTATGCGTTTTCAGATTGTGTTAATCAATAATGATATTTGCATTATTTATTGTTAAAAAGTTAATATAATATTATTTTTCAATGTCAACATACAGCTACTCCATTACCTGAAAGAAGTTAAGTTTACAAACCGTTATGGCGATAAAGTATATTTTGATGAAAATGGCGATCCTGTTGCTTCCTATGATATCATGAACTGGCAAATGGATGCAAACGGTTCTGTTAAAATTGTAACTGTTGGCCTTTTTGATGCATCGGCAGCGCCTGGGCAGGAGCTTTTCATTGATGAAGACATTGTTATTTGGAATAATGGGAAAAAAGAGGTAATTATTTCAATTTATTTTCATGGAACAATAGAATAATAGACATTCTATATCTTAAAGGACGAAACAATGTACCGGCTTACCATTTGCTCCCCACAAACAATTAACCAGAAGTTGTTCATTATTGACAATAATGGCAGTATGGAAGATTTCAATATTATATATCTGATCGGTTTGGATAGCTTGCAAAACAAAACTTTTCACTGTACCTCAGTACGTGTGACAATAATAAACCTTAACCTAAAATAACAATAATTTTCATTTCTGTTTTGCTCCCTGCCAAAGATAATTGTTTCTTGCCAATGCAGATTCAATCTTAAAAGAAAAAACTCCAATAATCAAAGCAGTAAAGTGAAATGTTGAATGTCTTAAGTGAAATAGTTATTTGCAGTATTTTTACAAAATAGATAACCCTCATGCAAAACATTTCTATATCTTGTCATATTTTTAAACATTTGTATTGGTTGTTACAATTGTAAATGAGTAAACTAACATCCTAGACTGTGGAACAGCATCCCCCTTCCCATCAGAACTGCCCCCTCCATCGACTCCTTTAAGTCAAGTGCAAAAACTTATCTATACTCCCAAGCCTTTCTTGACGTCCTCTGAGCGAGGGCTATATGTATATATGTATGTAGTTTGTTTATATTATTCTTATAACAAATGTAAAGCACTTTGGCCAACGAGAGTTGATTTTTAAATGTGCTATATAAATAAATGTGACTTGACTTGACTTGACTTGACTTATTATAAGTATAGTTATTGTATTTCATCCACAGTATTTTTGAATTCTGTATCTCACAACATATCTAAGCTCAGGGTAGTAGAGCGGTGACGCTGATGGAGCTGCTGCTTCACAGCTCCTAAGACCTGGGTTCAACCCTAACACTCGACGCTATCCGGAGTGGAGTTTGCATGTTTGCCCTGTGACCGCATGGGTTACCTTTAGGTGAACCGGTTTCTTCCCACATTGTCAAGATGTACGTGTTTGTAGGTTAATTGATCACTGTAAATTGCCGCCAGTGTGCAGGTGAGAGGTAGAATGTGAGGGAGTTGTTAAGTATTTCAGAAGAACAAAATGTGATAAATATGGGATTAGTTGATGGTCGGTGTGGACACGGTGGGACGAATGGCCTGTTTCCATGCTGTATGTCTGAAATATGTTTAACAACATCAAGGAAAAACAAAGGAAAATAAGGATGACATATACACCAGGAGCAGCTAAAAATCCTAAAAGATATTAATTGATTCATAATGCATCTACTATGTGTCATATGTAACTTTTGGAGTACATGTGATTGGAACTGAATCACCAAATTCCCTGAAGATAGATACAAAATGCTGGAGTAACTCAGCGGTGACGTTTCGGGTCGAGACACTTCTTCAGCCTGTCCTGCTGAGTTACTCCAGCATTTTGTGTCTATCTTCGGTGTATAACCAGCATCTGCAGTTTCTTCCTTCACTAAATTCCCTGTTGTATTTACATTGACGTAGATCCCAAAATCAGTGTGCAGTGAAAGTTGCCCAGCTGGAACAAGAAAAGCCGCACGAAAAGGAGAACCAATATGCTGCTTTGACTGTTTGCAGTGTGCAGAGGGGAAAATGAGCAATCAAACAGGTGTGTGAAAATGTAATGTGATCTTCGTTTTGTTATTTTCGTTTTGTTATTCGCATTTTTGAAAGTTACTATTAATGTATTTTGAGCAAATGTTATAACTTCATTGATAACCATTCAAAATGGCTTTGTTGTATTTTTTGATTGTTCACACCTTTGATTAATTGAAAGATATAGCTTTTTTACAGGCCCTTCTATCCACTGAGTCCACGCCAACCTGGGATGAAATACCAATAAACATACAAAATAATAAAAGAGAAATAAAATGACAGATTTATGCATCTTGATAAATATCTCATTCATACAGTTGTTTATATTTGCTTAATTCAAAATTTATTTTAATTTGCAGATTCTATACATTGTTTGACATGTCCAATTGACTATTGGTCAAATCAAGAACATGATAAATGTGTCCTGAAAGAAATCGAGTTTCTTTCATTTGAAGATACCCTGGGGATCATATTAACAACTGTAGCATTGTTTGGAGTCTGCCTAACTGTTGTAATATTAGCCATTTTTATCCATTACCGAAATACTCCTGTTGTGAGAGCAAATAATATGGAGTTGAGTTTTCTTCTGTTAGTTTCATTAGTTCTTTGCTTTTTATGCTCACTGGCTTTCATTGGCCAGCCATCTGTCTGGTCCTGCATGTTACGACATACAATATTTGGAGTCAGCTTTGCTTTGTGCATTTCCTGCATCCTCGGCAAAACAATTGTTGTGTTAATGGCATTTAGTGCCACCCTTCCTAACAATAACATGATGAAATATTTTGGGCCCCGTCAGCAAAGGGCAAGTGTTTTTGCATGCACTTTTTTTCAAGTTGTAATATGCACTGTATGGCTGGTTAATGCACCTCCATTTCCAATTAAAAACACCAAACATCAAAGTACTAAAGTGATCTTGGAATGTGATGTTGGCTCTGTAGAAGCGTTCTCTTGTGTCTTGGGTTACATCGGCTTGCTGGCAGCTATCTCCGTCATTTTAGCTTTTTTTGCACGAAAACTGCCAGACAACTTCAATGAAGCCAAGTTTATCACTTTCAGCATGTTAATCTTTTCTGCAGTTTGGATAACTTTCATTCCAGCTTACATTAGTTCGCCTGGAAAATACACAGTGGCTGTTGAAATATTTGCAATTTTGTCTTCGAGCTTTGGTCTGGCTACCTGCAATTTTGCTCCTAAATGTTACATCATATTGTTGAAACCAGAACAGAATACGAAAAAACATCTGATGGGTAAAGGAGGCTAAACCAGTACATTACTTTGTAGCTGTCATTGTGGATGAGTGATGTATTTATTTAATCTACTCATGTTAATAAAAGTTACCTCAAAATATTGATGAGTGTTCATGGACCTCATTGGTTTCATAACTGATGTAACTAGACTTGAATATGAAAAAGATTTGCAATGCTGTGATTAATGAAGACAATAAAAATAGTATCATGTCACTGTTTGTCTAAATCTGCCCAAATTAATTACTTTTCTTTAATAGGCCTGGCAGCCACAAATCTCTTTGTGATGTCCTGAGCTTACAAATAATGTTGTAAATGGCATTTATTTTTTGTATTATGTCACGAGATGTAGCACTTTAAGTTTTTAATGGAATTGGGTGTGTAAAACCAACATATGCACTCCACAAAAATTGCATATAATTAGTACTTGATTGCAACCCTCCAGGCATATTCAAATTATGGTTATCAACAAATATGGCTAAATATAGACTTTCAAATAGTCAATCAAAAGCCAAGACACAGAGCGTAGATTTTGAAATTCAAGAAGACTTTCTCATCTCTCCAAAAACAATACAGCATTATATCTCAAATGTTCCTCGTGAGCTCAATGATGTCTCCATGGCAATTGTTTAGTTAATACTCAGTGATATTCTTAATGCAGGTACCATCACAACATTTAGAAAGAGATTTGGACAGGTACATGGAAAGGGAAGGTTTAGAAGGATATGGGCCAAACGCAGGCATGTGGAACTAGTGTAGACGGGGGCATCTTGATCGCCATGAGCAGGTTAGGTTGAAGGGTCAAACACTGTGGAGTAAAAATTCCAAAGTGTTGATGAGTTTGAAGTATACTTTACTGTTGTGTCCAAAACAGAGAAACTTGATGCCAACGGTCTCAAAAGCAATTATGATTTGGTCAGTGCATCTACCTTCACGTGCAACTGGTTGAAATACCACAGCAGCTGAATTGTTTCTGGAGGGATGGGTAAAAGACTTCTTGAAATCAGAAAGGGAATAAAGTTTTTTTGGAACAAAAAAAGTACAAACTCTGGAGTAAATTAGTGGATCAGGCAGCAAGTTTTTACTAGTAATACAATAATTACTCTTTCTTTCATTAGATTTTGAAAATTTCTACAAAGACTAACTATCATAGTGATGGAGCATGGAAACAGGCCCTTCAACACAATTTGCTCATGTTGATCAAGATGCCCCATCAACACTCGTCCCACCTGCCTGTGTTTGGCCAACATCCTTCCAAGCCTTTCCTGTCCAAATGTATTTTAAATGTTGCTACACTACCTGCCTCAACTACCTCCTCTGGCAGCTCGTTCTATATGCCCACCCTCTATATAAAAAAGTTGCCTCTCGGGTTCCTATTAAATAGAAACATAGGTGCAGGAGTAGGCCATTCGGCCCTTTGAGCCAGCACCGCCATTCAATGTGATCATGGCTGATCATCCAAAATCAGTACCCAGTTCCTGCTTCCTCGCATTATCCCTTGATTCCATTAGCCCTATGTCAAACTCTTAGCCCTATATCGAACTCCTTCCCTTCTCATCTTAAACTGATGTCCCCTAGTTCTTGATTCCCCTACCCTGGGTAAAAGACTGTGCATTCACCCTGTCTATTCCCATCATGATTCTGTAGATGATATATGCATGTGCCTTTAACATAGTGACCTCATACCTACTAACCACTCCCCATATCACAAGTATAACTACAACCTCCCCACCGACAGATCGCTCTCTAGTTCCTGTGACAGACCACGTACAGCTAGTGCAATATGTAATGCTCCAGTATGAATAAAGATAGTAAAGTAACGATGCCTCGTTATAGATTCTTTACATGGTGTCAGAAGTGGGATACAACCGGGAGAGGGTCTCCTCGTGTTCCACCTGCAACAGCCTCGCCCCCCACCAGCAGCGTCAGCCACTTCTGCAGCAGCCCGCGCCCAAACTGCCCTGGATGGCGCTTGCCGCCGACATTTTCGAGTGGCGAGGCAAACACTTCCTGGTTCTCGTTGACTCCTACTCCAGCTGGTTTGTGGTCGACCGGCTGCACTCCCTAACCTCTTCGGCCATCATCGACAGGTTATACCCTCATTTTGGCACTTTTGGCCCACCGGCAAGCCTGCAGTCGGACAATGGCAGCCAGTTCACGAGCTCCGAGTTTAAAGCGTTCGCTTCCAGATGGAACTTCCGCCATTTCACCAGCAGCCCGGAGTACCCGCAAAGCAACGGTCTGGCCGAGCGTGCCGTCCGCAGCGCGAAGCACCTGCTGGAACAGTGTGGTGGCATTAACTCCGATTTTCATCTGGCCCTCCTCAACCTCCGCAACATTTCCCGCGACTCTGCCATGGGTTCCCCTGCTCAGCGGCTCATGTCTCGCGCTACCAGGCTCCCGCTCCCGGTGGCCCAGCGCTCCCTCATACCCTCCGTCCTCCCGCCTGCGGCGGTTCAGAAATGCATTGCCTTCAGGCACGATGTCCAAAAGCGTTCCCATGACAGGTCCTGCCACCCGCTGCCGCGCCTCTTCCCCGGTCAAGTTGTCCATATGCAGACCCCTTCCGGTCACTCCAAGCTCGCTACTGTCGTCGGCTCTGCGGGGTCGCCCAGGTCCTATCTTGTCGACCATGCGGGAGCCATTTACCGACGGTCCCGCCAGCACCTTCGGCTCGTCAACGAGCTGCGTCCTCCTGCCGCGGATCCCTTTGCTCCCCCACTGCCGGCTTCGCGTCCGGGCGTTGATCTGCCCGTCCTTCCTAACATGCAACGGTCTACACCACCTCCACTCCTTCCGTCCCACCCTGCTCCGACTAGTCCTCGCTCGCTCTGCCCACTCCTGATCCCGCATCACCTCCGTTTTTGGTGCCGCGGTCTCCTCCGTCTCCTCCCGTTTCCCCCTTTCAGGTTCGTCTGCCCCCATCGGTGCATCTTCTTCCTGCCGGAAGGGAGGATGGCGAGATGCGAACCCGGTCGGGACGTCTTGTCAAACCGCCTGTCCGCTATGGCGATTTTGTTTAACTGTCCTAGCGCATGAGCCGTGGTCGCCCTGTCACCATTGTATTTGCCTGTCGTTTCGAAGGGGAAGGATGTAGATGATATATGCATGTGCCTTTAACATAGTGACCTCATACCTACTAACCACTCCCCATATCACAAGTGTATCTACAACCTCCCCACCCACAGATCGCTCTCTAGTTCCTGTGACAGACCACGTACAGCTAGTGCAATATGTAATGCTCCAGTATGAATAAAGATAGTAAAGTAACGATGCCTCATTATAGATTCTTTACAGATTCCCCTTGTTGTTTTCGATTATAAAAATAAAACTGGGAAAAATAACAAATGTTTTACAACACTGATCCAATGTAATGATCAATGATACTTTAAGATACTGTAAGATAGGGTAACTATTATATTGTTTGTAAAAACTTGCTGCCTGATCCACTGAGTTACTCCAGCACTTTGTGTTTTTTTAGGACAACTATTATATTACCCATAAAAACATTCTACCTGATTGATGCACTAACAAATAAAGTACCATACCATCTCTGAGTTTCCCAGCATTCTCTGCTTTGATTTCAGATTTCCAGTATCTACAGATTTTTTGTTTTAATATCACTGCTTGCATGTTCCTTTCCCCCATTCCAGTCTTCTCAGTGAGATATCACAAGGACTTGGTCGTAGTTCTTTTAGTCCCTTCATTGGGAACCACCTCAAGCCCTTCACTGCTGCCCTGGGCAATGGTTGTTGGAAAGGTAGCCGCGCATGCGTGGGAGCGGGGGACGCACCGGCGGCGGTTTGGCGTCGCCATGGCGACGGGAATCTGGGCCTACCGCCGCCGTTGGCCGCTTGCAGCCTACTCCGACCACTGCAAAGTGGTCGAAAATAACCCGCAACCGCTCATCTGCTGATCCGCCATCCGCCGCGAAAGAGAAACACCGTTGGCAGGTGCCGAAATTTGAGGTCGGTTTGTCTTCCAGCGTCTTCGAATCCGAAGGGTGGCGAGAAAATGTTTTACATTTCCAGCTGGTACCCCGGTACTTTGTCCCGTCAGAGCTACTTAGAATCACAGTGCCATACAGCCCTTCGGCCCGACTTGCCCATGCTGAGTAAGATACCTCATCTAGTCCCACTTGTCTATACTTGTCCCACCTGCTTGCGTTTGGCTCATATCCCTCTAAGCCTTTCTTATCCATGTATCTGTCCAAATATCTTTTACGTGTTATAGTACCTGCCTCAATTCAGCTACCCCCTCTGGCAGTTTGTTCCATATGCCCACCACTCTTTGTGTGAAAAAGATGCTCTCAAGTTCCAATTATATCTTTCTCCTCTCACCTTAAGCCTATGTCCTCCTGTTCCTGATTCCCCTACCTGGGTAAAAGATGATGTGCATTGACCCTATTTTTATCCCTCGTGATCTTATTCATCTCTACAAGATTACTCCTCATCATCCTGCACAGGAATATATGATGCAATTCAGCTCTACCTTTTGCTGCAAGGAATCCCAACATTGCATTGTGATCCTAGCTGGCAATTTACACCTGAGGGTGGAGGTTTATGTTTATTATTGTTTAGGTTTATTATTGTCACATGCACAGTGTAAGGAATTATTTTGCATGCAATGCAATCAGATCAGATATACCACAAGTAAATACAATCAGGTCAAACTGAAGCACAATAGATAGAGCAAAGGGAAAGATACAGAGTGCAGAATATAGTTCTCATCATTGTTGCACATTAGTTTCTTGGACAAAGTCCAATGCCTTCAATTGGGGTAGAGGTGACATGAATGGAGTTAAAGAGGAGCTAGTCAATTTCCTGGCTTCTCATTGCAAGGTATCATTACGACTTTTTTTCCCTGACATCAAAGAGCATCTTGTCTTTGAAAGACCGAGTGTATTTCTCCTGGTTGTGTGGTCCTTCTGAAAACCACTGATGTTAAGCAGACAATGTTAGGGTCACAACCCTATTCAGTGATTGTTAAAAAATGGGTTGGCAAAATGGATCAGGCTAGAATCAGTAGATCATTTGGAGAGGTCAAATACAAACTGGAGAAAACAACTTATGGGATGAAATTTGAAGTAACCCACAACTCTGGTGCACTCCTCCCTCACACATTCACCTGTCCATCTAGTTTTCTTCTCTCTTTGTTTATTCCTACCATCTTTTTCCGGTTGGTTCCCTCTGCCAATCATCCCCTTTCCCAACTGGCTTCACCTATCAGCCTCCGTCCCACACCTCTACAGACTGCACTGGCTCTTTCCCGTTCCCTCTCAGTCCTGATCAGGGTCTCAACTGGAAACATTGACTCAAATATTTTGCCTCCACAGATGCTGCTTAACCTACTGAGTTCTTCCAGTGTTCTGCATTTGCCAGTGCTGTGGTCCCAAGGAGATAATAAGAAAGGAAGTCACAGAAATCTTGTGGAGGGCAGGAGAGAGAATGCTTGGGGACAGTATGGGATAGTGAGTACCAGTTAGTTTTGCAGGAGAGAATATGAAGCAAGGAAAAGAGAGGCTTAGGTACTGCTTGACTAAATCAATACCCACATGCACTAACGACATGTAATAAGAAAATGTACATAAAATATAATTTACTTATAACATTGCTATTAAGGGCTGAACCAAAACAATTTAATTGCACCTAATACTGTTGAGGGACACAGAATTATTTTAATTAGGTGTTTTTATTTTTACAGATGACTACTGATGCTTTAAACATGGCGCATGCACCAATACCTCCAATACACATTGGTGCTACAGTACCCGAGTCATTTACTGTGCTTCAGCATCGGATCATTGCAGCTGAGGAGCAAACAGATGCTATAATTCAAGAATTAGAGAGCCTGGGATTTGGTGTTGAGGCCTCTGGAGAACCTAAGATTGATGATTATAACAGTCACAGGCCTGTCAGTCCCCTCCATGCCAGAAAAGCATTTGGCGTTGAAAGTGAGGTTCTATGGAAAAATTATGAATTTCTCGTGAGCCGTGTATGCCGACTGGAAAGTGTTATACAAACAATGAAATTAAATGTATTTCGAATACAGACAGCAAAAGAGCTCAACCCAGAATATTCAGGTAATTAATAATTATACCCGTATGTAATTAATTGCTATTCCTACTAGATATTTAAATAATAAAGGAACCAACAATGTGGGTAGAACTTGGAATGTGATTCTGCTTAGAGAGTTTGATGAGCCAAATTGAAACACAGTGATCATGTTGAAGGTTTTTTCTTCCCTTACACAAGTGCAAATCAACATTGATTCCAACAAATCAGAGAATTATATATATTTAAGAATTAAAGGAATGTCATGCAGCCCTTCAAACTAACACTACTATTCAATGCGATAATGACTGATTGTTCACTTCAATACTCTGTTTTATCTTCTACCGACATCCCTTGATCCCCTTTAGCATTAAGAAATGCTGAAGAAAGGTCTTGACCCGAAACATCACCCATTCCTTCTCTCCAGAGATGCTGCATGTCCTGCTGAGTTACTCCAGCAATTTATGTCTACCTTAAGAAATATATCTCTCTCCTTGAACATATTTAATAACTTTGCTCACACTGTCTACTGCAATAAACAATTCCTCCAGGTCACTACTCTCGGGGCTCAAGGAATTTTTCATGACTTGTTCTTAGCGGCATACCCGATCCTGAGGCCGTGAACCTGATTCTGGACTCTGGTTATGTGCCCGAATCTGGTTGTGTTACAATTTTATAGGTTTTTATGAGTTTCCCCCATTCTTTTATACTGCATAGAATATAGATCTAATTGGCCCAATCTCTCATACTTAAGTCCTGCTATCTCAGGAATCAGTCAGCAAACCTTTGTTGCATTTCCTCCATGACAAGAAGATCCTTTCTCAGACAAGGAGACCAACACTACATACAATGTCTGGAATCAGTACTAGACAACTTTATGCCTAAACAAAAGGAAGATGGGAAATAGGAGCAGGAGCAGGAGCAGGCCATTTAGCTGTCAACGGTGCTGTACAGTTCAACTTTTTGATTGCTGAATATCCACCTCATTATCCTTTTCCCACGTTCCATTTTGGTTTATGCATTAAGGAATAACGAGAGAACCACTTAAGAGTTAGTTTGGAAATTGACAAGCAGAAAAAAAAATATTTGGAGGAAAAAGCAGTATTGGGAAAAAAATTCTGTTGCCATGTAACCTCCCCGCAATAATCAGACACTTTTCTCTCTTACTAGAACAAGTGGGACCAGTTGGGTCCAGTCCCCTCAACGCGCGGGGGGGGGGGGGTAGGCCTGCGGCGTCTCCTACACACACACACTAACCACACCCCACACACACTAACCACCCCCCACACACACACACTAACCACCCCTCTTGATATTATATTAATATTATTCATTCGCTCCTTTTACCCCATCCCCCGCCCTATCCACTCACGCAGAGGGTGGGCAGGGGCAGAGGGCGGGTAGGGGCAGAGGGCAGGGGCAGAAGGCAGCGACAGGGCTGAGACCAGGTGTGCAAATCACTATAAAAACATGGGGGGGACACAATTTTCTTAGCAACACACGCACGCACGCGCACACACACACACACACACACACACACACACACACTAGAGGGGGAGCGGATCCGGGGCAGAGAGGGAGCGGGAGGGGGCAGAGAGGGAGCGGGTCGGGGGGGCAGAGGGAGCGGGAGGGGGGGCAGAGGGAGCGGGTGGGGGGGGAGAGAGGGAGGTGGGTGGAGTTTGAGGGGTGGGGGTGGGCGTGGGCACGCGGAGTTACAGTGGAGAGCTGGGTCCCGAACGCAATACTCCCTCACTCGGTCTCCAGGCTCTGCGGGCAGCAACCTCCCCACCATGCGCTGACCTGGGGCGAGTACAGGGCCCGACTTGCTCATTCTTTCTGCATCTTTTGAATAACCGGGGTGGGGGGGGGCAGTGGTCGGGGGGGTTGGGGGCACAAAGATGACGGCATGCATCGCAGACCTATTGTGACGTCATCAGCGAAAGACAGTCATTTTTTAATTCAAAGTTTTGTCAGATTTTTGAACATTTTCATTAATAACTCGAGAAATAAAGCATTCAATTTTCAGATAAGGCGATTTTGGACTCCAGGGGGGAAATGTCTACCGGAATATGTAAATTTTTTACCATTACTGCGTCGATTTTTTGCGAAGATGTGATTACACACAAAAAAATACACATCCAAGATCAGAGTTTTATGTATAGAGATGAACGCAGGTTGCCGGTTTCACCATGAGAGGCCTTGGATATTCTGAAACAATCCCTTCTATTGATACATGCAGTAATATATTTAATAAACACCAAAAATAATTTAAAACATATTTTATATTTGAAAATTCTGTGGAGAAAAATAAGTTAATTATTACGAGTCTGAAACTCCTTGCCCCTCATCCTCTTTTTTTCCCTCATTGGCAAAAGTTGTTTTTATAACACGATCTTCTATAACATGAGGTTTCTTAGGAACACAACTATCATGTTATAACATAACTACTGTATTTGTGATAAAAGTGTTATTACAATATAGGTAGAAACTCCAATAATCTAGGCCTATCAAATTCCCAAATCTCTAATGGTTACTGAGTTCAATTTGTTGATTTTGTTTTCTGTAGATGGAGCTGCTAACATCTTATTTTGAGTTCTGAAGGCTTTTGCACAGCATCGGGTGATGTTCCCTGGACTCCTATCATTCCCATGTACAGGTGTGCAGGCACAATTGGGATAAACTTTATGCATTTCTTCACATATACATTTAGGGCTGTCCTTCATTTATGTAGACAAAATCAATTAGAAAATCACAGTATGCACTGAGTTCAATCATTCAGATGTTTTATGACTAACCATGGTAATCTGTTGGAACAATTTACAACAGTATTCTGCATTATATTCCTTATGAACCACAATGGTTGCAAGTCATATAAATAACAGGTTCTCAGCTACTCCATTCCAGTAAAACTTGGCTAATGAAACTTTGTCTTGTATACTTATTAACAGGGGAGCAATTAAAAAAAAAGACAAAAACTCTAAAGGTACAAAGTAAACTGCTTTCTTCTTTTCATCATTGTTGCAGTGGACCAATTAGCTGCAATGCAGGAAGAACATGTTCAGGAAGTAAGGAAAATACAGCGGGATATTATGCGTTTCCGACAGCAGCTGAATGAAGTTAGTGAAGAAAAAGAGGCAGCTCAGGAAGAAATAGAAAGGCTGAGTGCTGCTCTGGAAATAACCACAACAACTAAGGTACACAGCAGAGGTATACAATCTATTATAAAGCAATACAAGCTTGGAAAGCCTTTATGCATGTATCCAACTATAGATTGAAAAATACTGTGCATATATCTTGTAGATTCAATGAATTATTCAAAACTTGTTCATTTTCACTGCTAGAATAAGTATTACAGCATTTTAAAAAAAGGGGGTTTTTGGACCATAATTACAGTGCCCATGACTAGCAAGAAGTCACTTAATTTGTGATGTTTACTATAATTTGGAAATATTGCAGGAATTCACACCAAGTTCAAACAAAACCCTGAAGAAGGGTTTCGGCCCGAAACGTTACCTATTTCCTTCGCTCCATAGATGCTGCTGCACCCGCTGAGTTTCTCCAGCATTTTTGTGTACCTTCAAACAAAACATTGTTGAATTTCCATAGGAATTAACCCTATCATTCACAACAACGTTAGGAAACTATCTTTGAATCATTTGGGGAAAGTCAAATCATGGCATGCATAAGTACAATCAAGTCGTACACCAGTACACCAGGTAGTGCAAAGAGAAAAAATAACTAGAGTTCAGAATATAGTGTTACAGCTGTAGAGGAAGTGCAGATAATAGAAAGTGAAAGGGCTACAATGAGGTAGGTTGGGAGTTTGGGAATTGGTGAGAGTCAGAAATTGGTAAGAGTCATTAGAGAAATGCAGAATTTCCTTCATCTCCTCTGGAAGTAGATGTGGTTTCTTGCCCGTAGCACCAATGTGGTTGATCCAGGACAAATTGTTGCTGATATTTATGCCAGGAATTTGAAGTTCTTGACCAGCTCCACTTTGGCACCAAAGATGCTGACAGGGGTGGTACATTACCCCATTTCTTGATGTCAATAACCACCTCCTTCCCCTTGCTGACAAGAGGGAGAGATTGTGGTCTTGACAACATGTCACTAAGCTCTCTCCTTCCTATACTCAGTCTACCTACACATTGTTTGAGATCCGGCCCACTACGGTGGTGTCATCTGCAATCTTGTAACTGAAGTTAAAGCATAAATTGGGCACACTGCCGTGAATGTGTAGTGAGTATAGTAAGAAGCTTCTTCTTCTTGCGTTTGAGGCAGCAGAAGTCTGCAGCAGGGTGATGCCATCCGGTTCGACATCCGTAGGTGCCCACCCTAAAAAGGGCGCATGCTCCGGGTTGACGCCAAGCTGCGGCGCTGCTGCTGTCCCTGTTTGTTGTCGTTCACCTGACTGAGGTCAGTTGACAGGGCTCATCACGGGAAGGTCGACAACATGAGCCCCCAGTAAGGAGCTGAAAACGCATCCTTGGTTTTTATTGGCTTTCGAGAGATGCTTGTGCAGTGAAATATTTGCTCATGGTATGTTTTCTTTATTCTAGACAAATATGGCAATGGCAGCAGAAGAACAGAAAGCAACAAACACCAGAATGTGCCAAAAAATGCAAGAGGTTAGAAGACAAAATTCATCCAAATGGTGGAATTTGTTGTCTGTCCCATAAGTTATGCTTGTAAATTAACATTTTATACCTTGAGTAAATTCTGCATTGCATAGCATTTGGAGCAAAAAAGAACTGCAGAGGCTTAAACTCCAGCATCTGGTCTGATCGCCTCTTTTTCAGGAGGGATGTGGAGGAGAGGGTGCAGAAGAGGTTTACCAGATTGCTATTCTGTTATTCTGCGTATTGTTGTATGTAGAAATACAATAAGAGACATGTACAATGAGAAGTCATGCTTGCAGCAGCACATAGATTCAGACAAATGAACAAAAACAAATCGTACATAAATTATACATTACCTATTTCTGAACGAAAGAAGGCTGTGCAAAAAACAAGACAGTAGTGCAAAAACATGATTAGATAAAAAAAAACGAGTCCTGCGAGAGGTGAACCGAAGTGCTCTATTGTCGAGCCGGAGATTACAAAGAGGCAGGCATAGCTGGGACCCATGCGAGTGCCCATAGCTACGCCTTTGATTTGGAGAAAGTGGGAGGAGACCTGGGTATCCTTGTACATGAGTCACTGAAAGCAAGCATGCAGGTACAGTAGTCAGCGAAAAAAGCAAATGGCATGTTAGCCTTCATTGCGAGAGGATTTGAGTATAGGAGCAAGGAGGTCCTACTACAGTTGTACAGGGCCCTGGTGAGACCATACCTGGAGTATTGTGTGCAGTTTTTAAAAATTTTTTTTTTTAAATTAGAAGTAAGTACAATATTGTAGTACATAAGTACCTAATACACACTGAGATATTACAGTTCATGTACAACTTCTTATTTTTAATTTAACACTAAAACAGAAAATGAAGATAGGAAAGATAGAGGAAAAGAAAGTATTGTAAAGAGTGGTGAAAGTGTTAGTTCGTGAAATAGTAAAGAAAGCCCAAAGAAAGAAACAGGTAAACAAAAAGGTAGAAAATGGTAAAGAGAGAAAAAAAAAGGAGAAAAAAGAAGTAAAGAAAAAAAAGAAAAAAGGAAGGAAATAAAAAGAGATTAAGAGAGATATACCTATTTAATAACTTTACCCACCCCTCACCCGGTTCTGAAACATTTAATTTCTACGGTTGTGTTGCACCATATGCTTGTAAAAAGTCAATAAAGGGAGACCAAATCATTAAGAATTGGTCTGCTTTACCTGCTAGGAGGAATCTCATTTCTTCAAGATGTAACATTTCCGACATATTTGAAATCCACATCCGCGTTGGTGTAAATGCATTTTTCCAAAATTTAAGTATAAGTTTTTTTGCCGTTATTAAGCCATAAGAGAGATTTTTGAAACGTAGTTAGCTTGCATCCGTCTTCCAAAAATTTAATTCCAGAATTTATAAAGTTTTTTGCAGGAGACAAAAGAGTGTGTTATAGTGGCATTTTGAGATAAACATTTGTCACAAATGGAGGAGACATTTGGAAAAAAATTAGTCTAGTTTTCGAGTAATATAATCGATGTAAAATTTTAAATTGAATTAAGTTATGTCTTACATTAATCGAACATTTGTGTACATATAGCAAGTATTTTTCCCATCTGTCTTTCGGAATTTTTATCAATAATTCTCGTTCCCAATCCATTCTAATTAATTCTGTCGATGGTATTTCTATATTTAGAATGATATTATATAAATATGATATTAAATTGCTTGATTCTGCCTTTCTGTTCATTCCTTCGTCTAATAAGTCTGAAGTCAGAGTTTGATATCCTTGTATATGTTTTTTCAAATAATCTCGGATTTGGAGGTATTTGAAATATTGATTACTTTTCAGGCTGTATTTTAATTGTAGTTGTTGAAATGATAGAATGTTTCCCATTTCATACATATCTCCAATCATTTTAATTCCTATTCTTTCCCAATGGGTAAACGTTTTATCAATAATAGATGGTTTGAATGAGGGATTGTTAGCTATTGGGGAAAGAAGCGATAAATTTCTTAATTTTAAAGTTAATTTTATCTGTTTCCAAATTCGTATTGTGTTGTGAATAATTGGGTTCTTCTTATATATTATATTGTTCAATTTTATCGGGGAGAGAAGGATCGCTCCTATATTAAAATGAAAGCAATCCTCTTTCTCCATTCTTATCCAGTCTACTTGTTGGGCAGAGCTGTCCAACCAATAAATTATATTTTTGATATTCACTGCCCAATAGTAGTACAAAAAGTTGGGGAGTGTCAGTCCCCCAAATTCTTTAGGTTTACACAGATGTTTTCTTTGAATTCTATGTGATCTATAGTCCCATATAAAATTTGTAATATCAGAGTCTAATTTTTTAAAGAAATTTTTTGGTAAATATATTGGTATTGATTGAAATAGATACAGAATTTGTGGTAGAAAGATCATTTTTATAGCGTTTATTCTGCCTATTAAAGACGTCGGCAGTGTTTTCCAAAATTTAATCAATGCATTCAACTTAGTAAAGGCATATAGTTTGCATTAAATAATGATTTATATTTTCGAGTAATTTGGATACCTAAATACTTAAATTTTTCTGTTGCAATCCGAAAGGGGAATTTTAACAAATGTGTCGGCTCTTGAGGTTTTATCGTCATGATTTCGCTTTTATTCCAATTTATTCTATATCCTGAAAAGGAACCAAATTCCTCTATTAAATTTAATATATTTGGTATACTAATTTGCGATTTTGTAATGTATAATAATACATAGTCTGCGTATAATGAAATTTTATTATTTGAGTGTTTGGTATTATAACCATGGATATTCGGATGACTTCTTATAGTTTCTGCTAGTGGCTCTATCACAAGAGCAAATAGCAGAAGCGATAATGCACACCCCTGTCTATTGCCCCTTGTTAATTGAAATTTCGAAGATAACATGTTATTGGTCAGTATTCTAGCAGTCGGCTTGTCATATAATAATTTTACCCATGTGATAAAGTTGTCTCCCATATTAAATGTTTGCAATACTTTAAACAGATATTGCCATTCTACTTGATCAAATGCTTTTTCTGCATCCAATGAAATAATTGATAAATCTTCTTCTTCAGTTTTATGTGAATACATTATATTAGACAACCGTCTCAAATTGTTGGATGAGTATCTCTTGCGTATAAACCCCATTTGAACCGGGTTTATTAGCTTACTAATGTATTTACTCAATCTTCTCGCTAGGGTCTTTGCTAGTATTTTCTGATCTGTGTTTAAGAGTGCTATGGCTCTATATGAACCTGGTTCTTCTAGATCTTTATCTTTTTTAGGTATAAGTGTAATAGTTGATTCGGCTAATGTTTCTGGTAGTATATTTTCTTTAAAAGCATGTAAGTATAATTTTTGTAAGCGTGGGGAAATTATCTCGTAAAATCGTTTATAGAATTCATTACTAAAGCCATCTGGTCCTGCCGTTTTACCATTCTTCAACGAATTTATCGTTTCTTCTATTTCTTTAAGTGTAATCTGAGCTCCTAATTCCTCTTGTTCCAACGGATTACGTTTTGGGAGATTACAGTTGTCTAAGAAATTTATGATTTTAGTATTATCTGCTGGGGTTTTAGATGTATATAAATTTTGATAAAATTGGGCAAATCCTTTGTTAATGTCTTTAGGTACTGTTAATAATTCACCTTTATCTGATTTAATTTTGGTAATTGTATTTTCCTTTTCCCATTTTTTCAGTTGTCGTGCTAAAAGTTTACGTGGTTTATCGCCAAATTCAAAGTTTTTCTGTTTTGTAATTTGAAATAGTCTTATGACTCTTGCCGAATTTTTTTTATTTAATTTAAATTTCAATATTGTTATCTTATTATGTTTGTCTATGGTTGGGTCTTTGGCATTATCTAGATCTAATTGTCTAATTTGTTGTTCTAGCTGCAATTGTTCAGTAATGTTCTTTTTATTTTGGAAAGCTTGATATGAAATTATAACTCCTCTAATGAATGCCTTAAAAGCTTCCCATAATAAGGAGGGTGAGATACCTGGTGTGTCATTAGTCTCAAATAAAAATTTCATCTGCTGTTTTAAATATGTGCAACCTTGTGGGTTGATTAAAATGTTGGGGTTAAACCTCCAGAATGATTTTTTATCAGTCATTCCTTCTAGTTTTAAGAAGAAAGTTAACGGGGAGTGATCAGAAATGATACTATTATGATATTTAAGGCTAGTTGTGTACGGGATTAATTTCGTATCCACTAAAAAATAGTCGATACGTGAATAAGTTTTATGTACCGTTGAATAAAACGAGTATTCCCTTCCAACTGGGTTAGCAATCCTCCATACATATGTTATGTTTGTGATTTTTTTATATGTATTTAAGAGTTCACTAGTTTTAGATTTTATGTTAATCCTCTTTTGTTATGCAGATTTGTCTAGATATGGATCTAGAACGCAGTTGAAATCTCCCCCTATTATCACGTTTTGATAATTAAACTCTGAAATTATATCAAGAATTTTATTATAGAATTGAGGGTTATCAAAATTAGGAGCATAAATGTTTATCATAGTAAATGAGGTAGAGTGAATCTCTCCCGTAACTATAAGATACCTCCCCTCTTTATCTGATATAATATTCTTTGATTTAAATGGAATACCTTTACGAATAATAATAGCAGTGCCTCTAGATTTAGAAGTAAATGAAGAATAATATGTTTGCTCGATCCAATTTACCTTCAATCTTATCTGTGTTTGATGTTTCAAGTGTGTTTCTTGTAAAACGATTATGTCAGAATTGAGTGATTTTAATTGGGCAAAAATCTTACCCCTTTTAATTGGCTCGTTAGCGCCCCTTATATTCCAACTACAAAACGTAATTCCTCCAATCTTCATTTATCTTTGTTTATCGTCTTGAATTATGAATCATTTTAATACCCTTAAGACATATGGTGCAACCAAGTACCTCAGACCTCTAGGTGTTGGGTGGTCATCCACAACTGTTACATTTTGTTGGCATCTCCCTTTTAAAGTAAACCTTGAAAAAGACAAAAAAAGTGTGAGGTGATGAAGAAATAATAATGACAAAAAAAGTGATATTATAGTATCTGTAGCTAAGTTCTTATGAACTTCCGTAGATGTTGTTTACATTCAGCTCCACCCCCTTATCCAAATATTGTTTAAAAAAAAGGAAGAGAGGCCGCTTCAAAACTGAGAGATATATATAAAGAAAAGAACAATTCAAGTCTAATATCTAAATGCATCTTCAACTAATCTAACGTTAAATATATACTAAAATATACCAGTATCTATATTAGTTGTGTGCAGTTTTAGTCTCCTAATTTGAGAAGGGACATTCTTGCTATTGAGGGAGTGCAGCGTAGGTTCACCAGGTTAATTTCTGGGATGGCGGGACTGGCATATGATGAAAGAATGGATTGACTGGGCTTATATTCACTGGAATTTAGAAGGATGAGAGGGAATCTTATAGAAACATATAATATTCTTAAGGGACTGAACAGGCTAGATGCAGGAAAAATGTTCCCGATGTTGGGGGAGTCCAGAACCAGAGGACACAGTTTAAGAATAAGGGCTAGGCCATTTAGGACTGAGATGGGGAAATACTTTTTCACCCAGAGAGTTGTGAATCTGGAATTCTCTGCCACAGAAGGTGGTGGAGGCCAATTCACTGGATGTATTGAAGAGAGAGTTAGATTTAGCTCTTTGGGCTAATGGAATCAAGGGATATGGGAAGAAAGCAGGAACGGGGTACTGATTTTGGATGATCAGCCAAGATCACATTGAATGGTGGTGCTGGCTCGAAGGACCGAATGGCCTACTCTTGCACCTATTTTCTATACTGGATGATGTAGCTGATCTTTTTCTGTTAACTCACAGATCAGAGATTGACAAGCATTTATTAATAATTTGAATTGTGTCATTGATAATATGATATGTATTCTTTTTCAGGTGACACAAGAATTGGTCCAGGAAGTAAATCTCCGAAAAGCATTGGAAGAATCCCATATTCATCTGTTACAACGGGTGCAGGAATTGGATAAAGTCGTGGAGATTGAAAGAAAGCAGGTGCAGAATCTACTACTAGATTTTTGTTTTGTTCAATTTTTGCTTTTGTATTTAACTTTCAATCAATACAATGTTCTTTCAGCTTTTTGACTTAAGTAAGAATTTTAATTCTTACAACACACAAAAATTGAATGGGTTCCACCAGTGACTATTATAGAACATTGCCCAGCCAGGCAAGCTAATTCTTTTCTTCATTGTTTTAAATGTGTGCTAGATATTTGTTTGCTGATTCAGTGCATCATCACTTAGGTCAAGGTGCTACAGCAGGACAGCCTTGCACTCAGAAAAAATGAGCAGATGACTCAAGACAGATTGCAACAAGAGCTGCAAAAAGCAAGTGATTTTGAGAAAATTCAAAAACAGCTAAAAATAGAATCAGGTACTGAGAAGTAATGTTATACTTTCAGTCATAGTTTATGATATTGTGTGTTACATAACTTGACTGCCATGCCAGACTATATAACAGTAACTGGAATGTAAAAATGTTCTCCATTGGTTACTGCATATTTTAGAATGCCCTGAAGATGTGAAAAGATGTTTTGTTTATGTGAAGTACCATGAAAAAAATTGCCTCAGCTCAATGCCACCTATGAGAAAGTTACGATTTCGAGTTTAAATTCAAATCTAAATAGTTAGTATAGATGAGAACACCGAGCCCAGCACCGACCCCTGAGGCACACCATTGGTCACAAGGCTCCAGTCCAAAAGGCAACCTTCAGCATCATCCTCTGATTCCTGCTGTCAAGCCATTTACATATCCAATTAGCTAGCTCTCCCTGGATCCTATGCGATCTAACCTTCCAGAGTAACCTAGCATGCACAACCTTATTGAAGGCCCAGCTGAAGGTCAGAAAGTCTACCTCCACCGCCCTGCCCTCGTTGATTTTCTTGGTTACAAAACACTCAATTAATTTATGAGGCATGATATCGCATGCACAAAGGCAAGGTAAATATCCCTAATCAACCCATGTCTGTCCAAATGCATACATATCCTATCCCTCAGATTCCTTTTCAGTAACTTACGTTCTATTAAACCTATCCCATTGCTTCTTCACCAAATAATTTTATCTTTGCAGTCAAATTGTATTTCATACACTTTGATATAATTTTTAAAATCATTATGAGATACCTTATCAAACACCTTCTGAAATTCATATGTACTGCATTTAAATTCCATTTATGTGTACCGTGAATCTTATGAATGATAATAAGCATATGGCACCATCGTAGTTAATGATCCAGTTCTTACCTGTTGCTAGTCAAAGTTTAAATAGCAATCAAGAGATGAACTTTGGGCATTTTACCCATCGTAAGACTGAGCTATCAGAATGGCTTTGATTAAATGTCCTTTAAAAAAAAAAAAAAAGCATCACTGTGAATATTGTCAACAATCTGGTGTAAAACTCCCTAGATTTTATTTCAAAAGCTGCTGCAATTTCAAACTGTATGATTTTTTGTAAAAGACACCATGGTGGTGTGACACTTAAAATGTTTAGTCAAAATGTCAATTTTGTATTAGTATGCTCTGGATCCATTTAATAGTCTTTCTCTGACAATTTTCTAGAAGCTACGAAGTCCATTATTTCCTTGTTGGCAGATGAAGGCAAGGTAAGTTTTTTGAAAAACATTATATGTATTTTTTCCCTGATTTTGTCTCCGTCAAAGCTATTCTGATTTGCATGCATCTCTTCAGAAAACACAACTGATGCTAAAGAACCAACAGGAAGAAAATGCCAACCTTCAAAATGAGATTGCATCACTGAGGAATATGGTGGGAAAGTTGCAGGTTAGGATGTCTTATATTAAATGGGGAAAAAAATATTTTTCCACATTTCTGTGTACTTTTTACTTGAATTATTTAAACGTATCAGTGTTATTGTTTTCAACTTTCATTAAGTACAAGCAACATGGATTTATCTGCAATAAAACCGTATGTTTATTATTGCAGGCTTTGAATGACCAGCTAGATGCACAGTGTACAGAAATGAGTGACACACTGTGTTCTTTATCTGTGGAGAATGCTAAGCTTATAATAGAGCATGAAACGTCTTTAAAGGTTAGATATTCAGAGGTTGATTGAACTCTAAGCTTTCTGTGGGTTCATTGCAATTTGATGTTGCTTTTTATTATAAATTTAAGTTCATACATTACAATAAATATTTTTATCCGAAATTTGCAAAATATAATAGAACAGAACTTCTTGAAGAGATGTGTAGATAAAGGTATTTTTGATAAATATAGTTCACACAAGTTTTCATAAGGTGTTTGATAAGGCACCTTGCGCAAAGTTTTTACAACAATTCAGGTATAAAGGATAAAATTTCAAGGAAATATATACAAAATGGGTTGGGTTTAATGAATATTATTTAGATTTTTTGCGTTCTTGTGTTCTTTACTGAGATTTTAGGAAAGGGAAAAGTAGAGAGATTTAAAGGAGTTGCACAACTTGCACATTTAAGTCAGCAAAGTGTCTTAATACATTTTTGCAGGAGGATGGTCCAAATGTACTGCATAGTGCTGAAAGTTTTGTTAAGAGGCCAGAATTGAAAGAATGACCTGCAGAGGGAAAGTTCTGTATGCAACAGTTCCAAAACTAAGGAGATTTATGGCCAGGGAACGCTTTAAACAATAAGATGGAGAGGTGGCAACAGTATGAGATAGAATATGGATAACACGTTTTGATTGAACCTGGAGAACAAGAAGCCATATCAGGAGTGTAAGCCACAGAGGGCTAAAAAAGGACTAAGCTACTTTCAGTTTGATCTGTGTTGAAACTTACCATAAGCTTTTTTTATTTACTTAGATTTGATTATACTCCTGTAAATTATTAGTAAAACAAAAAATCGATTAGTATGCAAGAAGATGTTTTTTTTTGTTCTTTCCTCTATTGTATGAATTCCGGTCTTTAAAGATATAATTAATGTTTAATATAATTCAATAAATTTAAATTGATGTCTTGTTCCTTCTAATAAAAGGATGAACAGGAAAAAATGAAAGAAAAATTGCATGAACAGGAACTTTTACTGGATGCAGCTCGAGCAAATATTTCAGCAGATCTCCAGTGTGCAGTGAATGAAAAGCATCAGTTAAAAAAGGAGTTGTAAGTAGATTAGTCCTTGATCTATCCAGTCATGATTTTGAGAAGCAGTCTAAATCACCATATCCCAAAGGCTAACAAGACTTTACGTACAAACTTTCTCAGTCAAAAATGTGAAACATATCAAAATTGAAGAATAAACATTTAAACCTGCCAAAAATTGAAAATCCAGGTACGGGTACTTAGAAATGATACAAAACAGCAAACAAATATCAAAGAGATATGAAAGTAAACTTACGTGATATTGTTTAATACAACATGTTTTTGCAGTTATTCAGAAGAAAATTAATAGTTTTGCATTGCATATGCTCTTTAAAACTAGACTGGATGATTATCAAACAACATTTCTTGATAAACCATGTAGGATGACATTAGGACAGAGGATTAAATGCTTTATCCAAAGAGAGGGCATTAAGGAGCTTATAAAGGAAGAAAGGGGAATAAAGAGATGGATAGATTTAGAAGGCTCAAAGCCTTGTGAGCTGAAAACAGTGCTATTAAAAGTGGAGAGATTAAGTTCAAGAATTATCAAGCGGACAGAACTGGTGAAACTCGTATAATTTGGAAAGTTGTGGGATTGAGTGAAAATACAGATGTAAAGCGGTGATGGCCATGAGGATATTTGAAAAACAAAAGAGAGATTTTTTATAATAGAAGCATTTAATACCTAGGAACATATTAGCTGGCTGTTAAAGCAAACAAATGGGCTGGAACGAGAAGGAAGTTGTTTGTGGTAACCCATAATGTGTTTTGGCCTTGTACAGTGGCCTTGACTATTTATTTCATATACTAACAATTTGGGTAATGATATGCATCCAGATTTCAGCTTGATGGTATGAAGGTAATATAGATTGCAATTGAATAATTAATGTACCAAAAGTGCATAAATAGATTACGTATATGGACAAAATTGTAACAGAAGGATTTCAATGCAGTTTAATCAACCATTTTGGACATTATTGTGGGCAGATATGTCTAACTTAAATGGTAAAAATTTCAAATCACATTCAGAGTGTTAGACATAGTTCTGAGCAACATCTGTGAAAGGATATAAAAAACCTTGAGAGGAGTGTATCAAAAATTCTCAATAATATTCCTGAGCTCCCAAGAATTAGATTATAAGGACGAATTATATTAAACACTTTTTTCCCACTGGCCAGACACCATGAATATTCAGTCAAATGTGGATGATTGGAAGGGTTTTGAGCACAAGATCCCAGACACTCAAATATCTTTCGTTTATCACAATTTTGAGGGACGCTCTCAAGATATACAAACGTTCCAAATATTGATTGACAGAATAAATATGTTTTTAATTATGTATTAAGTGGCAGGAATATACGTTGAGATGCTACGACCATGTAATCCCATCCCTGATCTCACGAGTGAAGTTACAATGTCAGCCGATTATCATCTACTTTCACCTATTTATTGTTTTACCCTGAGTTGTGATAAACCAAAATGTCTCATGCTCCATACTGGTTTCAATGAAAAACTATCAATGTATGTTACATTGTGAACAGGTTGTTTTTTTGAAGACTGGATCTCATTTATATTAATGGATGTTCTCCAGATCATTTTTGATGGATGTCCCATGTCTAACAATCCCTAACACTGAGGTTCCAGGAATACTCGTGCAGTCATTGTGTTGGAAGATTGATCTCAGAAGTATTGGAGTGGTTGTAGAAACATTAACATTGGATATATTGGTTATACTGGGGTGGGAGATTGCAACCTTCACGTGGTCCGCCCTGTTTCGATGAATGCAATCAACCCGGCGTGCACAATCAAATAAGATCAAATAGAACAAGTTGTCGGACAACTTTAGGCTGTGCATGCCATACGCAAGAAGAAGAAGGGTATACTGTCCATGTATTTTGGAGCATTGAGAAATCACTGCCATCTGACTAGCAGATGTTGTCGGTTGGGGCAGCAATATTCGACTGAATCTAACAGATTATTTTAATCCTTTGCTGGGGTTGTTAGAACATTGAGAGAAGCAATGTGGCTACAATAGGAGTTACTGAGATATGATATTTTGTGAGTAGAGCCAATAAACACAGGTTTATTTGTTGTTCCAGTGCCTGAATGTAAGGAATAATTTTACTTTATCTTTAAGCATATTACAATAGATCCAATGGTGCAATTTGAAAGAACACTGTTTTGTTATTTACCTATGTATTATAAGATGTCTTTTGCTTTTCTTTTTAATTGCAATTTAGAGAAGCTCTAAGAGTAGAGTATATGGAGACGCAGCAGAAATTTGAAACAATGCAGAAAAGGGCAATAACACAACAGATGCTTCTTGAGTCTGAAATTACCCACCTAAAAGAGAACTTGAAGACATCTGTTAATGAATGTGAACACATAAAAAAGGAAAAGGAAACCAAAATGGACCAGGTGTGCTATAAATCTGGAGTCAACAACAGAGCGAAGGAAACAGCTACTTATGGTTGCAGATGTTATTACTAATAATGTTACAATTTGCCAAGATTAATTTTAATGGTAAAAACAGCACAGGCACATTTAAATTATTCCCATGGAAGTGAACTAATTGAAAAGGTATTAGTGACTAGTGGGGTACCGCAAGGCTCGGTGCTGGGACCGCAGCTATTTACAATATACATCAATGATTTAGATGAAGGGATTCAAAGTAACATTAGCAAATTTGCAGACGACACAAAGCTGGGTGGCAGTGAACTGTGAGGAGGATGCTATGAGAATGCAGGGTGACTTGGACAGGTTGGGTGAGTGGGCAGATGCAGTTTAATGTGGATAATGTGAGGTTATCCACTTTGGTAGCAAAAACAGGAAGGCTGATTATTATCTAAATGGTGTCAAGTTGGGAAAATGGGAAGTACAACGGGATCTGGGGATCTTGTTCATCAGTCAATTAAAGTAAGCATGCAGGTACAGCAGGCAGTGAAGAAAGTGAATGGCATGTTGGCCTTCATAACAAGTGGAGTTGAGTATAGGAGCAAAGAGGTCCTTCTGCAGTTGTATAAGGCCCTAGTGAGACCATACCTGGAGTATTGTGTGCAGTTTTGGCCCCCAAAGTGGAGACCAGGAGAGATTGAATAACACAACTTGTGGTGTAGAAAAGGATAAATAATTACAAAAAATATGTAAAGGGAAGCTGTAATTTGGAGAAGATGAAAGTATAAGAGAAGCTTTGTTGGAACAGAGTTGGAGACCAAAGATAAAGATCAAATGGAGAATTAAAGTGACAGGTTGAAATTGAGCTTTGTGAAATGTTCTGCAAAGCAGTCACCCAATCTCTGCTTGGGTTTTGCAATGTAGAGGAGAACATATAGAGAGCATTGAATTCACTTAATCAGAAGTGGTAGATGTAAATCACTGCTTTACTTGGAAGGAGCGCTTGGGACTGGATAGAGAAAAAGGAGTAGTTGGCACTCAAACAAAGCTTTTCACTGTTCCTCAGTACACGTGACAATAAACAAAATTAAAGGTAAAACATCTCCCATGAGAAGAGAGTTTTGGTGATGGAAAAGTGGGCTAGAGTATTGTGGAGTGAGCAGGTCCTTCATAAGGGAAGGGGAGGGAATGTGTATTTGGTGATGGGACAAAGTGTAGTCAAGATAGATGTGGAAAATGTGGGCTCATATTAAATGCTGGTTGATAATCTATTTCCCGAAATGGAGAGAGGAGTCATGAAAAGGAAAAGAAGAGCCAAAAACAAGGGGGCAGATTATTATCTCAATGGGGTTAGGTAAGGGGGAGGTACAGCGAGACATGGGTGTCCTTGTACACCGGTCACTGAAAGTTGGCGTGCAGGTACAGCAGGCAGTGAAGAAAGCTAATGGAATGTTGGCCTTCATAACAAGAGGATTTCAGTATAAGAGTAGAGAGGTTCTTGTGCAGTTGTATAGGGCTCTGGTAAGACCACATCTGGAGTGTTGCATACAGTTTTGGTCTCCTAATTTGAGGAAGGACATCCTTGTGATTGAGGCAGTGCAGCGTAGGTTCACGAGATTGATCCCTGGGATGGTGGGACTGTCATATGAGGAAAGATTGAAAATACTAGGCTTGTATTCACTGGAGTTTAGAAGGATGAGGGGGGATCTTATAGAAACATATAACATTATAAAAGGACTGGACAAGCTAGATGCAGGAAAAATGTTCCCAATGTTGGGCGAGTCCAGAACCAGGGGTCACAGTCTTAGAATAAAGGGGGGGCCATTTAGGACTGAGGTGAGAAAAAATGTTTTCACCCAGAGAGTGGTGAATTTGTGGAATTCCCTGCCACAGAGGGCAGTGGAGGCCAAATCATTGGATGGATTTAAGAGAGAGTTAGATAGAGCTCTAGGGGCTAGTGGAATCAAGGGATATGGGGAGAAGGCAGGCACGGGTTATTGATTGGGGACGATCAGCCATGATCACAATGAATGGCGGTGCTGGCTCGAAGGGCCGAATGGCCTCCACCTGCACCTATTTTCTATGTTTGATCTATGTTTTCTATGACTGATCAAATGGTCATGAGGATCAAGATGCAAAATGGCAGCACAGGTGATCCACTCCAAGGGATCCTGGTTTCAGGTACTAAGCATTGGTTTGTTCCATGTACCTTATATATAACTTGTTAGGGCTATTATCGCTTCATGGAAAATTCACATATTGACTGCATTTCTGTTGTTGTTTGCCAAAATATAATTTAAACTTTAAAAATAAAATTAACCTTTGTTTGGTTCTCTGGCAGGCAAAAAACATAATTGATAATATTACAAAGGAGAAGAACATACTTGAGAAACAAGTGACTGAGAATCAGGTAGAGTATTAATAGATTACTTAGTATCAATCTTGTACTTCTTAAAATACACTGGCCAAGAAATTGGTGTGTGCTGAGGCCATTGCTAATTTTCTGCATAAGGCCCAATGCAGTCTTGGAGGGGGTAGAGTGGATAGTGGAGAATGCTTGGAAAGAGAAAAATCAGAGTCTAACGAGGTTCCATCCTTTAACAGGATATAACAAAAGAATCACGAGTAATTTTACTAACCTTGAGAACTATGCTGCAAGTTGATTTGCAGCAATAAGATTATATTGTGTAGCACACAAAGGAGGATGCCGTGACTGAGGATGCCAAGGTTCCAGTTACAATTACTGAGCTCTGGTCACAAAGTACTGGAGGAACTCTGTAGGTCAGATAGCACTTCCACGGTTCCTGCCAGACTTGCAGAGTTTTCTAAACAATAACTCATTTTGTGATGCAAAACTGCCAAGATTAAACCTATCAGCAATTTTAATTGACAGTAATAAAATAAGTATAAGTTACTGAATAGGCAGTTAATATTAAGTCGTGCGATATATTTGGGGTATTATTGAAATATTGGTTTTCTTAAGGGCCTGTCCCACTTGCATACGATTGCATGCGTTTGGCGCGACCAAACGGAAGCGGAGTTCACGCGAAGTTCGCGCTAAGTTCGCGCGTGACGTCATTTGCATCATACTTACCAATCAGCTGGGCAGGAGGCGGGCCGACTGAATTTGGGCGTCGCCCGACGCTGCGTACGACTGCAGTGCGCCTGTGTGCCGACAGGCCGTTGGCGCGCGAAGATTTCGGACACTGTCAGTTTTTCGGAGCCCCGCGCGATGTCGGGACCAGCCCCGCACAACTCCGCGCTTCTAAGTGGGACCGGCCCCGCACAGCCATACGGTGCCCGTACGCCTCAAGCGACCATGTTTGGTCGCGCCAAACGCATGCAATCGCATGCAAGTGGGACAGGCCCTTTAGACACCTAATCAGTGTAAATTTGACTTGCAGATTCAACTAAAATAAGAAAACTTACAAAAACATAATTTGGTAGCTACACATCTCTGCTGACTCTTGACATTATTTGTAACAAATTCATCCTATAATGATACAGAGGTTGCTGCACTGAGTATCTACTGATATACTGAAAGTTATGTGATGAATTAACTCTCTTGTTAGAGTTCACAGAATTCCAGATTATGAATTGTATGTGAATTGATAAAGTTATATTTAGTCTCAAAGAAATCTAATGGAATATCTAATAAAATAATTAAATTATATTAATGGCAGAAGTATATCTCAATGTAAAGTTTTGCCTTTCACATCATAAATGGATCAATATATTTAAATATATTTTTATACTAAGGGACTGAACTTCCTAAAACCCATTCAAGTTCATCGTCCTGTAATGCTTAAATTGATTTCCTCAAATGTTTTCATGTAATAATTTTGCAAATGATATTTTACTTTTATGGGAAGAGACCACTTCATTCTTTTTTGCTGTTTATAGTCTAGAGTGCAGAAATTACAGGAAGAATTACAGTGCAGATTTGATGCCAGCTTTGAAAATGATCAGTTCCGGAAAGTTAACGCACTGCTTGAGACTAAATATTCTCAGGTGAGGCATCTCAGAACAGTTGTGAAGCAAGCACAAAAGAGAAAGTTAAACAATTATTATTTTTGTAATGTATTTATTTAAAATGTGTTTTTTCAAAGACCCTGCCCTTGTTTAGCTGATTACATTATGGCCTTTTTCTTAGTTACCTGTGATTTATTTTCAATAATACAAGCCATAATAAGTGCAAATTTCAAGGTTTGCCCCTTTTCATTGGGAGTTCAAACTTCACCCCTGAAGTAATTAGTCAAAATTCACATTTTTGATTTACCAGTTTAGTTGAGCATATGCAAGGAAGCTATCCAGAAACAGAGTTTCAGAATGATTTTAATATCACAACTCATGCAGTGTTATTATATTCTACGCATAATTAAGTAAGACACAAAATGCTGGAGTAACTTAATGAGTCAGGCAGAACTAATTGTTCTCCGAAGAACATGAATAGGTGACGTTTCGGGTCAGGATCCTTCTTCAGACCGAAATGTCACTTATCCATTATTTTCCAGAGATGCTGCATGATCCGCTAAGTTACTCCAGCACTTTGTGTCTGTTTTGTGTCTCTTTGTGTCTCCAGCACTAGCATTTGCAGTTCCTTGGTAGACACTAAATGCTGCATCTGCTACCCAGAAACAGCTGGAACTAGCATCTGCAGTTCTAGGTATACACTAAATGCTGGAGGAACTCAGCGGGGTGGGCAGCGTCTCTGGAGAGAAGGAATGGGTGACGTTTCGGGTTGAGACCCTTCTTCAGATTCCTTCTGCAGTTCCTTGTTTAATAAGATGTTTCATCCAGTTGTAAGATTACAGAACATAAATCAACATTTACCTGACCAATCTATAAACATATAAGGATTACCTTTAGACCAACCGGAGATGAGACCTCTGATTAGTTTACAAAACAGAACACTCCTTTGATTCAACTAATCAATCAGTGCCAAGTCCCTTTGAAGGTTATTTTTACTCAACCAACTTGTTACAAGTAACTACATTCCTCTGCTGACTATTTATATTCCAAAACCTGTCACATCTCCCTTTAGTCCCTCAGAGATGAATTACTTCAGTAACAATTATGTGGCTCTATTATGCCCTGATACACTGTAGGTGTCCCATAGCATGCCCATTTGGAGCCAGCAGGTCAACTAAGTATCTTTTGCATATCTCCGTCTATTCTTATTTTGTTCACCAAGCCTGATGGCACAATTACATAAAACTGGTCTGACCAGGCACATTTGGCCTGTTACAACATGTTTATCACACTGTGTTAGCTAACCCAGAGCACAGACGCAAGAGTGCCACTGGTCATGATGTTCATGAGTGTCTCTCACTTCTCTGGTGTTTCATTTATTTATATATACACATTATTTCTATTGCCCTGAGGCAGAAGGTACGTGATCATGAATTATTTTTTCTTTAATAACTAGACCGCCAAGCTCCTTACATCTGAGCAGTTTTTTCTTCTCACCGTGCAAAATTCTTCCCTTTTCTGCTCAAACTCTTATTTATTATAGGATTAAAGAGTTACAAATTGTGCAGCTAGAGGAAGGAATGTACGTAGAAGGGGAGGGGGAGGGGAGATGTAAATACGAGTCAAGGTGGCAGTGGGAGAGAGGGGGGAAAGAAATGGGTAGGGGGAGGAAAGGGGAGGATATTGGTTGTTATTTAAAATTGGAGAATTCAATGTTCATACCATTTGGTTGTAAGCTATCCAAGTGAAATATGAGGTGCCGTTCATCTACTTTGTGTGTGGCCTCGATCTGGCAATGGAGGAGGGCCAGGGCAAAAAGTTCAGTATGGAAATGGAAAGAAAAATTAAAATGGTTAGCAACCAGGAGATCCAGTAAGCCTTGGCAGACTAAGTGCAAGTGTTCGGTGAAACAGTCGCCGAATCCACGCTTGGTCTCACGGATGTACAGGAAACCACATCAGGAACACCGGATGCGGTACTTGAGGTCAAGGAATGCGCATGTGAACCTCTGTTTCATCTGGAAGGACTGCTGGGGTCGCTGGATGGAGGTGAGGGGGGAGGTAAATGGATAGGTGTTACATCTCCTACAGTTGCAGGAAAGGGGGTGGTTTGGGTGGGAAGGGATTAGTGAACCTGAAGGGGTTACGGAGGGAGCGATATTTGCAGTAGGTGGAATGGGCCGGGGATGGGAAGATGTAACTGATGGTGGGGTCACATTGGAGATGATGGAAATGTTGAAGTATGATGTATTGGATGCAGAGGCTAGTGTTGTGAAAAGTGAGGACCAGCGGAACTCTATCCTTGTTCTGTCTGGGGGGAGGGGGAGCGAGAGCAGATCCACGGGACACAGTGGAGATGTGGGTAAAGGATCCATCCAAGATAGCGAGGGGGGAACCATGTTTACGAAGGAAAGAGGACATCTCAGATGTCCTGGAATGGAAAGTCTCATCTTGGGAGCAGAAGGCGATGGAGACGGAGATATGAAAGTTAAGGATAGCGCCTTTGCACGAGGTGGGGTGGGAGTAGATGTAGTATAGATATTTGCGGGAGATGATGAGTTTGTAGTTCTGACCATTTAGAAATCCGTGCTTGGCAAGTGACTTTGGCTCTACCACTCCATCACTTCTATCTGTTCACCTTTGCCTAGTTCAAAAACCTACCAGCACATGCAGAGTTAATATTTTCTCTGTTGTATCCCAGTAGTAAATAGGCAATCCCTTATTTTTAAGCAGTGACTTGGTGTTCCAGATTCTTCCACAAGGGAAATTGTCTTTTCCTCTCTGCTCGGGATCTAATAGGTTTCAAAAATGCCCTAACTTCATGCATGATACTAGTTCCTATTGCAGTGGCTATTGATTAGTCTGGAAACATGACAAAAGCTTCTAGTTTAGTTAGAATTAGTATTCAATATCAGGGGATATCGAGTATTATTTTTCTGTCATTTCCTGCTTCCTCTTCAAAATTCTTCATAAAGTTCTTTAAGAACTTCAGCAGAATAGAAACATATTCCATCTTATGCTATAAGAATCAATTCTTAAATAAATTGTTATTTTACTTTATTTGTTTATGCAGCTTTAAACAAAGATTATCCAATGTTATCAAAAACGTTCCTGATTTCATAAATTCTTTCTTGAAGTATGAATATTATTTGAGGCATTTACCTCTTTGTATTACATTTAATTATTTGAATTGAGATATAGTCACGTATCTCAGATTTAGAGAACTACAAATGAACTTGCTATTATTGCCATGCTTGCATTTTGAATGTTCTTATTGTTAGATACAGTTAGTACTAGAACAAAAGGTAAAAGACTTGGCCTTCACCGTAATTTCACATGATCAAGCACTTTCTGAAACACAAAAGCTTAAAGAACATATAGAGATGATGGAAGATAAAGAAAGACAGAAGGTAAAAACAACAGTAAAATGTAAAAGAAAAAGTTTAATGCCTTTTTGAGCGCTATTGATTTAAATGTTACCTATTAAATAATTGTTCATGAAAAGTTCCAGAGCCATCAGAATGACACTTTCTGGATTTTTTTATAGTATATCCAGAATTTTTGTAGTTTATAAAAACGTTTTTTTATTCGACAAGATGGAACCACAGGCCATTTCGTGAACCAAAGTGTGCCATAGATCTCAAAACCAGTGTAGGGTAC
The DNA here is from genome assembly GCA_038087875.1 of Malacoraja senta. Taxonomy (NCBI): domain Eukaryota; kingdom Metazoa; phylum Chordata; class Chondrichthyes; order Rajiformes; family Rajidae; genus Malacoraja; species Malacoraja senta. Next base: position 52,182,957 of record CM075984.1, read on the forward strand.
AGCACTTGCTTTCTTTTGATATGTAAAGAGAAAATGGGTATCAATCAAACCCCAAGTAATTAAGGTGATGTTTCAAATGATTCTCAGTCATATCACCAGAATCAGTTCAGAATTGTAGCTGCATATTGTCATTCCATATAATATTTCCATGATTTATGAAACCTACTTCTGATATTACTGAAGAAATTACGTAAAGTGTATGGCTATATTTAAAAAAATGACGGCTTTTCGCACTTATGTACTTTAAGTCTGCTTCGGAAGAAATATGCATGGTTGATAAGATAAATTAACTGCAGGAAATTGACAATGACATTTTATCTACTTTCTTTCTCTTTGGCTTGTGATTGAGAAATAAGGTGCACTAAATACAATATTGTCAACGAAAATTTGGGATTAGTTTAAGATAGTCAGTTAAACCAGGAATTGTCTGCGGTAACTGTCTAGTCCTGCCCCATTGAGGACTGTTTGGTTCAATAGGTTGGAGTAATTCATAGCTTCATGCCTGGACTTATGGAGATCTCCATTCATTTTCAGATTACAAATCTTCAACGACATTTAACAGACTCTAAGCAAGATAATAGTCAAATGGCAGCAACTGTGGAGAATGTGTTATCGTCACACAGACAACTCCAGCAGACAATGGATAAACTACAAATGGAACTTGGACAAAGAATCATGGAGATACATAGCTTGCAAAAGGACAAGTAAGGTCCTTTTTTTAGTACAAAGCTAATAGATTTTCAGAAAACATAATTTTTACAGGTTATGCAGCAAAATAACTATACACAAATTAACACATGAATTATAACTCTTAATTGTTGAGTAGGGACCAGCAGGTAAACCAGCTGGAATTGCATGCATATAGTTTACTAAGATTGTGGGCTTCTTGGAGTTTCATGGAGTGATAGACTGCACAAAGTGGCAGTCTGGTCTCTTCGCGTGAATCCCACTTCCATAATGAATTTCAAAGTCTAATGCATTCTGAACCTGCAGCTGTTCGCTGAGCAGAAATTCCTCACAGTGAATTCACAGATATAAATCTTTCACCCTCAGGCAATATGTGATGCCCACCATATTTCAGTTCAGTTTAACAAATAAGCAAAGCACAAAAGTGGTGGAGGAACTCAGCGGGTGAGGTAGCATCTGTGAAGAGAGTGGATAGATGACATTTAAGGTTTATACTCTTCTTCAGAACCACTGAGTTCCTCCACAACTTTGTGTTTTGCTTAAGCTTCCAGCACCTGGAGCTTATTCTGTCTCCAGTATGGTGAAGAATTGGTTCTTGACAAAGAATTTATCTTCCTTTCCTGACTGCTCAACCAATCATGACTCCAAGTTATGCTGCAACCAAAAAACCATCAAAAATTGATGTACAATCTTGCCGTTCTGTGAGTATTGCCCATCTCTGCTGCTGGGCAGCAGATGCAACAGTATCTTGTATCGATTATTTAATTTGAGTGAAAACTACACCAATTCCACAAGCTTCAAATACATCACTTTGCCACTCTGTATCGCTGTCACCAAGACTGAAGTATGCTACGCAGGAGAAGACTTTTCAATCATCAAGAATTCTGAGGAGAGCTCACTAAGTACAGAGTGTGTAAGAAGGAACTGCAGACGCTGGTTTAAATCGAAGATAGACACAAAATGCTGGAGTAACTCAGCGGGACAGGCAGCATCTCTGGAGAGAAGGAATGTGTGACGTTTTGGATCGAGACCCTTCTTCAAACTGAAGAAGGGTCTCGACCCGAAACGTCACCCATTCCTTCTCTCCAGAGATGCTGCCTGTCCCACTATGTTACTGCAGCTTTTTGTGTCTACCTTCACTGTGTATAGAAATTAGGAGGTCTTAAAACACCAACTTGAAGTCTGAAAAGGTTCCAAGATGGAGTTGGCTCAGGTAAACTGAAGCTGTTTAGCTATTCAGAATAATAGGTATTCTGAAGTTGTTTTTGCAAGTCCTGGAAAATCTATTTTTGCACAAGTAGATGATGGATGGTGTAAACTTGCACATGTCAATGAATGTTATGGAAGTGCCTTCCATAGGTACATTGCATATTGTTGGTTTGATTTCTCCTCGTGCTGGTTTTGCTATATATTTGGGATCACAATTTGTATGTAGATTACTAATTTTTCAATTCCCAGTTTTGGGTCAGGAATGTCACTTATCCATGTTCTCCAGAGATGCTGCCTGGCCCACTGAGTTACTCCAGTACTTTGTGTCTTTTCCTGAGACTACTGTGAAGTAATTCCCTAAATTTATGTGTTGAATAAAGTTCCACATGTTATTCCTGATACATGCAGGTACTTATTTTGGAGTAAATATCTTTAAAATCATTATTAAATGTTATGAACATAGTTATGAAGTAATGCAGACTTAACACTACTGTAACATTCCAAATGATAAACTATCATTATAGTTATATATGGAGATATGATAAACTATGTTCAAGAAGGAACTGCAGATGCTGGAAAATCGAAGGTAGACAAAAGTGCTGGAGAAACTCAGCAGGTGCAGCAGCATCTATGGAGCGAAGGAAATAGGCAACGTTTCGGGCCGAAACCCTTCTTCAGATTGGTTTCGGCCCAAAAAGTTTCCTATTTCCTTCGCTCCATAGATGCTGCTAACCCGCTGAGTTTCTCCAGCACTTTTGTCTACCATATGATAAACTATCATCTGTTCAAAGAACTTTCAGTTACACTTCACTTTGGTAATTCAAGACTTCAGCGAACCATGATAGAGCTTGTTAACTTTCGATGCATACGGAATAATGACATTTTATTGAATATTGTTGTCCAGGTCTCATGCCCAAATAATTCTACAGAGACTGCAGGCTGAGCTGGAAGATCTACAGGGTAAACTGGCTAACATGGAAGCACAACACAGTATTCAGGTCAGCAATATATTTTAATAAAACCGAATTGTAGAGAGTTTATTCTGAACCATATATATTGCAAAAACTGGATAACAGATGTACTCCATGCACCTGGTAGGGAGATAGATCTGTTATCAAGAGGCTGGTAAATGCTAGATGATATTCTGTGTAACAACTAATTTCATATCCTAAACCACAATATCTGGCAGATGGTTTTTGATATGTTCAAGTTCAAGTGAGCTTATTGTCATGTGTCATAGGACAATGAAATTCTTGCTTTGCTTCAGCACAACAGAACATAGAAGGCATTGACTACAAAACAGATCAGTGTGTCCATATATCATTATATAAATATATACACACATGAATAAATAAACTGATAAAGTGCAAATAACAGATAATGGGCTATTAATGTTCATAGTTTTGTCCGAGCCAAGTTTAATAGCCTGATGGCTGTAGGGAAGTAGCTATTCCTGAGCCTGGTCGTCTATGTTCAGTCTATTTGGCAGATAACTTAAATGAACCTTCTCCATATGACGTCAAGCTACACATCAAATGTTGAATTAACTATACCTATGTTTCTGAAACTGCTTGGTTACATTCCATTGTATCCATTTGTTCACTTCAATCCTATCAAGGAGGGGGTGGAAGATTGCAACCTTCACGTGGTCCGCCCTGTTTTGACGAATACAATCAACCCGGTGTGCACAATCAAATAAGATCAAATAGAACAAGTTGTCCTACAACTTTAGGCTGTGCACGCCATACGCAAGACGAAGAAGTATCAAGGATACTATCAGGATACCAATTACAGAAGTGAATTCCATGAATAACCACCAAATTAACTATGGCTTACATCCCGTATACTCATGGTCATTTGTTTCACCAATTTCTTTGTTGCAAACAATCAGTACATCAATGACCCTCTGAAATGTTTGCTCCAGAAAATGTTCTCCCACTCCAAGTATTGCTGTTGTCTCAAGGTGAGCCTTCTTCTGGTCAATGAGTGCAATTTGTATTTACCACTTGGAGATGTATTTAGAAACAAGGAACTGCAGATGCTGGTGTACAAGTAGTAACTCAGCGGGTCAGGCAGCATTCCTGGATCGGTGATGTTTCAGATATATTTACCTGCTTAGTTGAACGATTAGGCAAGTTCAGCAAGATCATAAAAACGAACAAGTGCATCGTTTGTTTGCAATGTGTTCTGATGAAGGTCTTCAAACTGAAACATTAATCCTGTTTCTCTTTCGACAGATGCTGTCTCACGTGCTGAGTGTTGCCAACATTTTCTGTTTTATTTCATTATTTGTTCCAGTGTATCTTGTCAAACTTTTGGATCTATCATGCTTTACAATATGATCCATGAGGTAATCTATCCTATTAAAACATTTGCACCCTGTGGAATGACTATGCGCTGGAATTAAAACACAGACGTCATTCAATGGCATGCAACATACAGTAGCTGTTAAGTAAATAACTTAATTGTTAACATAATTTCAAGGTGATTCCTTATTGTTGATTTAGGGGATGCCTTTCCATAAAGGACTAGAGGTTGCTCGACAAGATAATAAGAAACTAGCACACAGCTTGGAACAGACTTTGCACGCAAGCAATAATTTGCAAATTAAATTAAATCGACTACAAGATGAATTGGATAATAATGAAAATCAACAGCAGCAACTTCTCCACAACAGGTCAGGATAACATGATTATGAATAGATAATTACAGTAAAATTCTGACATTTCAGAAAATTCACTGGCCTTGGTTGTATGTGCCCTTTGCATTCATCTGGGGCCTAAAGACCCCTCTCTCTTTCCACTTCTTGGGTCCCCAGTTCCCATGTTATTTTTCAATTTGTTGCAGCCCAGTTCTCTTGCTCTCTTTCAATTTATCACTGACCCAGTTCTCATGCTCTCTTTCAGTTTACCTGGTTCACCAAATAATTTATTATCATATTGTGTGCATTAAAAAAATATGTTAAATCACGTTCACAACTTATAGGAGTAGAATTAGGCCATTCGGCCCATTGGGTTTACTCCGCCATTCAATCATGGCTGATCTCTGCTTCCTCATCCCATTTTCCTGCCATCTCCCCATAACCCTTGATACCCATTCTAATCAAGAATTTGTATTTTTCTGCCTTAAAAATATCTACTGACGGCCTCCACAGCCCTCTGTGACAATGAGTTCCACAGATTAGCTACCCTCTGATTAAAGAAGTTCCTCCTCACCTCCTTTCTAAAAGAGCGCCCTTTAGTTCTGAGGCTATGACCTCTGGTCTTAGAGTTTCCCACCAGGGGAAACATCCTTTCCACATCCATTGTATTTATGCCTTTCATTATTCTGTAAGTTTCAATGAGGTTCGGCTCAACCTTCTAAACTCAAGCGAGTCGAGGCCCAGTGCTGTCAAACGCTCATCATATGCTCATGATATCATAAATCGGCACTAGTCTATGCGGGGTTATCAGAGCATATTGTCCACAAATATTATTCTTCAATTGAAAAGAATATTTGTAAAGTACAAAGAGGAACCCATAAATCTTTTTCAAGCGTTTGACGTCAAGGTGTTCATAAAAACATGGAAAATATGTGCAGGAGTTGGCCATTCGGCCCTTCGAGCAAGCACCGCCATTCAATATGATCATGGCTGATCATCCAAAATCAGTACCTCGTTCCTCCTTTTTCCCCATATCCCTTGATTCCATTAGCCCTAAGAGCTAACTCTCTTGAAAACATCCAGTGATTTGGCCTGCACTGCCTTCAGTGGCAGAGAATTCCACAGATTCACAACTTTCTGTGTGAAAAGGTGTTTCCTCATCTCAGTCCTAAATGGCCTACCCCTTATTTTTATATTGTGACCCCTGGATTTGGACTCCCCCAACATGGGGAACATTTTCCTGCATCTAAGCCTGTCCAATCCCTTAAGAATTTTATATGTTTCTATAAAATATCCTCTCATCCTTCTGTTCATTAGACAGACAGATAAAGGAAGTTATGTCCTTGAGACAGGAGGCAGGAATTAAAATGTCATTGGCTTATATTTACTCTTCGTGGAAGTGTAAAGTATCCTTGAAGTGGAGATTTGATGCAATGGTTCTCCCCTTACTGTATATTTCCTTTCTCATTCTGAAGTGGAAATCTTACCTTCACTTTCATGTATCATTAAGTCCAGTTTATGGTATAATTTAAAACTAAATGTTTGTAAACTTTGTCTTGCACAGAGGAAGATAGGAATCACTAATTAAACTAGAATAACTGATTGATTCTCTGGTACTGCTGTAGTGTACCTGGACTTTCAGAAAGCATTTGATAAGGTCCCACATAGGAGATTAGTGGGCAAAATTAGAGCACATGGTATTGGGGTTAGGGTGCTGACATGGATAGAAAATTAAGACAGGAAACAAAGAGTGGGGATTAACGGGTCCCTTTCAGAATGGCAGGCAGTGACTAGTGGGGTACCGCAAGGCTCGGTGCTGGGACCGCAGCTATTTACAATATATATTAATGATTTAGATGAAGGGATTAAAAGTAACATTGGCAAATTTGAAGATGACACAAAGCTGGGTGGCAGTGTGAACTGTAAGGAGGATGCTATGAGGATGCAGGGTGACTTGGACAGGTTGGGTGAGTGGGCAGATGCATGGCAGATGCAGTTTAATGTGGATAAATGTGAGGTTATGCATTTTGGTGGCAAGAACAGGAAGGCAGATTATTATCTAAATGATGTCAAGTTGGGAAAAGGGGAATTACAACGGGATCTGGGGTCCTTGTTCATAAGTCACTGAAAGTAAGCATGCAGGTACAGGTTATCCACTTTGGTAGCAAAAACAGGAAGGCAGATTACTATCTAAATGGCATCAAGTTGGGAAAAGGGGAAGTACAACGGGATCTGGGGGTCCTTGTACATCAGTCTATGAAAGTAAGCATGCAGGTACAGCAGGCAGAGAAGAAAGCGAATGGCATGTTGGCCTTTATAACAAGAGGAATCGAATATAGGAGCAAAGAGGTCCTTCTGCAGTTGTACAGAGCCCTAGTGAGACCACACCTGGAGTATTGTGTGCAGTTTTGGTCCCCTAATTTGAGGATGGGCATTCTTGCTATTGAGGGAGTGCAGCGTAGGTTTACAAGGTTAATTCCTGGGATGGCGGTACTGTCATATGTTGATAGAATGGAGCGGCTGGGCTTGTATACTCTGGAGTTTAGAAGGTTGAGAGGTTATCTTATTGAAACGTATATCGAGGGCACTCGCCTGGAAAATCTCGAGCTGGATCGACCGTCAGCGATGAAACCGCGAGCTGGATCGACCGACCGCACACACTCACACTCACACACACAAACACATCGCAAAGGCAGGGGCAGCGAAAGCGGGGGAGCGCTGTCTGAAATTCACACCCGCGATGAAGAGGAAGGTAAAAGACGGCTGCACAGTGTACGGTAAGTCCTTTAGAGAGCGCGGAGGGGGTGGGGGGGAGAGATGGGGGGGGGGATAAGGAGTGGAGAAACTTTTAAGAAGCCAGAATAAAGTTAGCAGGCATTTTACCTACCGGTCGGTTTTCCTTGGTCCTGAAAACTCCAATGAGCCAATTAAAATGCCAGGTCAGCAAAGGAGATTGCCTACAGCTGCCCTTGACTGCCTGTAACTAAATAGCGACTACGAGTTAAAAAGAACCATGCCGACCAATTTTTACTCGCTGAAAATTTTTCAACATGCTGAAAAATTTTCCACGACCTAGCTGAGGCCACGAGTATTAGGGAACTTCCCTCGAGCATGAAGGAGAGTTCCAGTGACCTCATAGGACCTCCTAGGACCACGTGTCGACCATGCTGCGAGTGTGAGTCGAAGGCAAACTCTTCTAAACTCGCAGATTAGGTCGCTGCAATGGGACAGCCCCTTAAGCCATTTAGAACGGAGATGAGAAAATATTTTTTCACACAGAGAGTTGTGAGTCTGTTGGGCCTGTCCCACTTAGGCGACTTTTTAGGCGACTGCAGCAGACTTTGCAGTCGCCACATGGTCGCCACATGTTCGCGGGTGGTTGCCAGGGAGTCGCCTTCATGGTCGTGAGAACTAGTCGCGGCCTCATTATGGTCGCAGAGAATTGTTGAAAAATTAGCGGATGACTAGAATGAAGTCGCCATGGAGTGTAGCGGGAATTCACATGCCATAGGTGGGTCGCCAGGAGGTCGAAGGTTCTCAGAGGTTCTCGTAGGTTGGAGCCGGTGCTGACCGGTGATTTTCATTGGCTCATTGGGGGAAAAAAAAGATAAGCAGTAGTTTTCAGCACCAAGGACCCGACCGGTAATGTTAAATGTCCGCCGAACTTCACAGCCGTGTATCTCTGGCTTCTTAAAAGTTGTATCCATTCCTTCTCCCCCCCCATCTCCCCCCCTCTTTTAAAGGACTTTTACCGTTCACTGTGCTTTAGCTGGCTTAATTACAGCACCAACCTTCCTGTTCATCGTGATGTGTGTCTGTAGCACCTTGGCTTTGCACTGTGGGAATTTTTTAGACAGCGCTCCCCCACTTGCCCTGGCTCCTGCCTTTGCGATGTGTTTATGTGTGTGTGTGTGTGTGTTCCACTCTGACAGTCGCCGTTCCAGTGCCCGGTTTTTCAGGTGACTGCCGGCAACTTGACAGTCGCTGGCAGTCCGCTGAAAAATTGCCTAAATGGCACAGGCCCATGTGGAATTCTCTCCCTCAGAGTGCGGTGGAGGCCGGTTCTCTGTATGCTTTCAAGATAGAGCTCTTAAAGATAGTGGAGTGAAGGGATATGGGGAGAAGGCAGGAACGGGGTACTGATTGTGGATGAGCAGCCACGATCAATAGACAATAGACAATAGGTGCAGGAGCAGGCCATTCGGCCCTTTGAGCCAGCACCGCCATTCAATGTGATCATGGCTGATCATCCACAATCAGTACCCTGTTCCTGCCTTCTCCCCATATCCCCTGACTCCGCTATTTTTAAGAGCCCTATCTAGCTCTCTCTTGAAAGCATCCAGAGAACCTGCCTCCACCACCCTCTGAGGCAGAGAATTCCACAGACTCACAACTCTCTGTGAGAAAAAGTGTTTCCTCGTCTCCGTTCTAAATGGCTTACTCCTTATTCTTAAACTGTGGCCCCTGGTTCTGGTTCTGGACTCCCCCAACATCGGGAACATATTTCCTGCCTCTAGTGTGTCCAAGCTCTTAACAATCTTATATGTTTCAATGAGATACCCTCTCATCCTTCTAAACTCCAGAGCGTACAAGCCCAGCTGCTCCATTCTCTCAGCATATGACAGTCCCGCCATCCCGGGAATTAACCTTGTAAACCTACGCTGCACTTCCTCAATAACAAGAATGTCCTTCCTCAAATTAGGGGACCAAAACTGCACACAATACTCCAGGTGTGGTCTCACTAGGGCCCTGTACAACTGCAGAAGGACTTCTTTGCTCCTATATTTGATTCCTCTTGTTATAAAGGCCAACATGCCATTCGCTTTCTTCACTGCCTGCTGTACCTGCATGCTTACTTTCATAGACTGATGTACAAGGACCCCCAGATCCCGTTGTACTTCCCATTTTCCCAACTTGACGCCATTTAGATAGTAATCTGCCTTCCTGTTTTTGCTACCAAAGTGGATAACCTCACATTTATCCGCATTAAACTTCATGTGCCATGCATCTGCCCACTCCCACAACCTGTCCAAGTCACCCTGCATTCTCATAGCATCCTCCTCACAGTTCACACTGCCACCCAGCTTTGTGTCATCTGCAAATTTGCTAATGTTACTTTGAATCCCTTCATCCAAATCATTGATGTATATTGTAAATAGCTGCGGTCCCAGCACAGAGCCTTGCGGTACCGCACTAGTCACTGCCTGCCATTCTGAAAGGGACCCGTTAACCCCTACTCTTTGTTTCCTGTCTGCCAACCACTTTTCTATCCATGTCTGGGAGTCATCCTATCCCTGCTGTGTTGTTGGCTGTGAATGGGATCATCAGAGAACAACCTAACATCTCACTTTACCAGACAGCAGGACATGGATAAAAAAGCTAAAGGTATTTTACATGATAATATTGTCCTGAAAAACACCTGCAGTAATGTTGTGATGTTAATAGGCAGTCACTCCAACAAGTTATGAATCCAGCCATTAGAGGGACATTCCACTTTAAGCTTCATTGACCTTGGTTTTGCTAGACCATTTTCATGCAAGCAAACAGCATTAAAGATAGGCTTGGTAGGAGCAGTCGTTTCACATCACCTACACTATTCAGCTATCTGAGCCTCGACACGCAAATGTTGTTTACAGCTGCTACAATGTACAGTATACGGTGAATGATAACTGTACACCTAAATGCAATCTAATCTTTTTTTTCTCTTCCTTCCTACTATAAACATTTGCAGAGAACAAGAAACTGAGAATGCAAAAATGGAATCCAAAATGTTCAATGAGCAAATTGAAACTTTGAAAAAACAATTCCACAATGAGCGAGAGATAGTGAGGAAAGCCAGTCAAAAAGAAATCATTGAAGTAAGACTAATTACCATTCTATCTTTCCCCCCCAAAAATACATCTAAAGATACTGGAAGTGGATCATTTGTGAAAGTGAATAAAATCTTCAAAAACAAATTAACTGCTAATAGATTTAACATTTTATTCGATTTATATTTGTTTGATGAATTCGAACATTCAAAATTTATGGTGGAAAATAGCGATCTTGTTCAAGTAACCTTCAAATTGCACAGCTGTGGGTAAGATGATCAAGGCAACTATTAGAATCATGGGTGGAAACCCCTCCATTTTTTAGAGGTGGGGGACAATCCCCCCCATGTTTTGTAATCCTGATTTTGAAATTCGGTGAAAAAAAAATCTATTAAAAATCTCCGCTTTCCGCCAGACAGTGGGGGTGGGACTGATGATCGAGGGCGCCGATTGAGATGTCGGTCAACAGGCAATTGGGGGGGGGGGGGGGCCGAGACATGATGATTCAGCGCGATGATTGGAGGAGGGAGGTATCGGTCAGAGGGGTGGGACTGAGGATAGAGCGCAGTGATTGGAGGAGGGAGACGTCCAAGTGGAGCAAAGATCATAGAGCGGAGCTTGAATTGGCCTGTCCGGGATCTTCCACTGCCCCGTGGTCAAATTGCTGCGTCGAGGCGATCAAGGCTCCCGATGTTGAAGCCCCCGCCGAGGGATGGAAGATCCCGCGGCTGGTTTTAAGCCGTGCCGGGTGATGAAAGGCCCCGCAAACGGGCCGATTCAAGCCCCACGATTCGGGGTGGACGAAGCTGCTGTTGCTGGAGTTTGGAGTCGGTCACCAACCAGGTCAGCTCCCGATGTTATCGTTCACAGGGCCCACGGCCGAAGCCTCAGAAACCTTGCGCGTTCGGGCACCAAGGAATTGTGCCCCCCCCCCCATGTTTTGATAGCGATTTCCGCCCCTGATTAGAATTACACCATGAGCTGGACTTCCAGGGAAAGAAAATTCAAAAGTATACAAATCGTATATTGTTTAACTGAGAGAATATTTTACAAACCGTGGCAACTATTGAAAATTGATCTTTGAATAGTTTTTTGAAGGCAAGATGCTATGAATCTGAAGAAGGGTCCCAACCCAAAACATTGCCCAATTCTCGTCACAGGTGGTGCCTGGCCCACTCAGTTCCTCCAATAGCCTTCAGAAGATTCTAGATTCCAGCTTCTGCAGTTTCTTGAATCTCAAGATTCTGTGAATGTTTCAGTAAGGGTGAAAATCATTAGAATCTGGGACAAAACCTGGTTAAATTTCCACTTAATTTCTGCTTACAAAGGCATAAAACATCTTAACTGCATAGAAAGGTGCATGACAACAAATGTTTTGTCAAAGGTAGACACAAAATGCTGGAGTAACAGCGGGTGAGGCAGCATCTATGGAGAGAAGGAATGGGTGACGTTTCGGGTCGAGACCCTTCTTCAGACTGAAGGTCTGCTGCTGCAGAGTTCTTAAGCACCTGAGACCAAGTTGGAAAACGGGTGATGGATATGCACATTGAAATGCCTAATCCTATGTGACATGTGCTAGAAAGCCTTCATTCCACAACGGAGCGTGGAGAAATCTGGAACCAACTTTGCTCAGAACTTGGGGAATATTTTAATCAGTATAAATCTGTTGCTAATTCCTTTTGCACATGTTTATACGCGCATGATGTAATGCTTGATTACTGAAGTCACAGCTTCCATTTTTAGCGGAAGAACAATAGGCCATTTTAGTTTTCATCTTTTTCCAGTAAGTTACTGAGGGAGTGAAATCTCTTCTATATGCATTAAATAGCTGATTTGACATCCAGCATTACCAAGTAATAAGTGTGTTGTGTTTGGGACCCTGCACTACTGGATATCTTTCAAGCCCAGCAATATTGCACACCCTCACCAGCCAAAAGAAATGCAATTTTAGATTCGAAAGGCATACTAATCGGACTCAAATGGAAAGTATTTAACGTCACAATTTGGAATCCAAAACTCTTTAGATTCTGGAGTAGTTCCTGAGGATTGGAGGGTAGCAAACGTAACCCCACTTTTTAAGAAGGGAGGGAGAGAGAAAACGGGGAATTACAGACCAGTTAGTCTAACATCGGTAGTGGGGAAACTGCTAGAGTCAGTTATTAAAGATGGGATAGCAACACATTTGGAAAGTGGTGAAATCATTGGACAAAGTCAGCATGGATTTACGAAAGGTAAATCGTGTCTGACGAATCTTATAGAATTTTTCGAGGATGTAACTAGTAGAGTGGATAGGGGAGAACCAGTGGATGTGTTGTATCTGGACTTTCAGAAGGCTTTCGACAAGGTACCACATAAGAGATTAGGATACAAACTTAAATCACACGGTATTGGGGGTTCAGTATTGATGTGGATAGAGAACTGGCTGGCAAACAGGAAGCAAAGAGTAGGAGTAAACGGGTCCTTTTCACAATGGCAGGCAGTGACTAGTGGGGTACCGCAAGGCTCAGTGCTGGGACCCCAGCTATTTACAATTTATATTAATGATCTGGACGAGGGAATTGAAAGCAACATCTCCAAGTTTGCGGATGACACTAAGCTGGGGGGCAGTGTTAGCTGTGAGGAGGATGCTAGGAGACTGCAAGGTGACTTGGATAGGCTGGGTGAGTGGGCAAATGTTTGGCAGATGCAGTATAATGTGGATAAATGTGAGGTTATCCATTTTGGTGGCAAAAACGGGAAGGCAGACTATTATCTAAATGGTGGCCGATTAGGAAATGGGGAGATGCAGCGAGACCTGGGTGTCATGGTACACCAGTCATTGAAAGTAGGCATGCAGGTGCAGCAGGCAGTGAAGAAAGCGAATGGTATGTTGGCCTTCATAGCAAGAGGATTTGAGTATAGGAGCAGGGAGGTTCTACTGCAGTTGTACAGGGTCTTGGTGAGACCACACCTGGAGTATTGCGTACAGTATTGGTCTCCAAATCTGAGGAAGGACATTATAGCCATAGAGGGAGTGCAGAGAAGGTTCACCAGACTGATTCCTGGGATGTCAGGACTTTCATATGAAGAAAGACTGGATAGACTTGGCTTATACTCGCTAGAATTTAGGAGATTGAGAGGGGATCTTATAGAAACGTACAAAATTCTTATGGGGTTGGACAGGCTAGATGCAGGAAGATTGTTCCCGATGTTGGGGAAGTCCAGGACAAGGGGTCACAGCTTAAGGATAAGGGGGAAATCCTTTAAGACCGAGATGAGGAGAAACTTTTTCACACAGAGAGTGGTGAATCTCTGGAACTCTCTGCCACAGAGGGTAGTTGAGGCCAGTTCATTGGCTATATTTAAGAGGGAGTTAGATGTGGCCCTTGTGACTAAAGGGATCAGGGGGTATGGAGAGAAGGCAGGTACGGGATACTGAGTTGGATGATCAGCCATGATCATATTGAATGGCGGTGCAGGCTCGAAGGGCCGAATGGCCTACTCCTGCACCTATTTTCTATGTATCTATGTATCTATGTATCAAACTTGTTAACATACATGAATCCAATGTATTCTTCCTAAATCATAGTGCCCAGAATTGCTCATAGCAATCCAGCTGTGGCCTAACAAAAGTTTAGTATAACTTCATAAACGTTTCTATCTGATTGTGTCCCATTCCCCGCAATCTAAAAACAGTTTTCATTATCGCCTTTATAATTATTTTCTATACCATCCATAACACTTCAATGATCCTTGTGCATGGATTGCTCCTTACGTTCTCCTTCCCACCTTCCCTCTCCGCAGTTAAATAGAGAGAGATGAATGGGAGCAGTTGAAAACAAGACAATGTGCAAGAACAGAAATGGAAAAGGCTGGTTATCTTAAAATTGTTAAATTCTGTATTGAGCCTAAAGGCTGCAACAATGATGTTGAGCCCTGAGGGCTACAGCAATGGGATTCCATTCTTAGAGATTGCATTGGGTTTCAACAAAATATAAACAGCTGGAGGAACTTTGTGGGTCAAGCAGCATCTGTGGAGGGAAATGGAGAATGTTTTTAATACATAGATACATAGAAAATATGTGCAGGAGTAGGCCATTCAGCCCATCGATGATAATGGCTGATCATCCACAATCAGTACCCCGTTCCTGCCTTCTCCCCATATCCCTTGAATCCGCTAGCCCTAAGAGCTCTATCTAACTCTCTTTTGAATGCATCCTGTGAATCGGCCTCCACTGCCTTCTGAGGTAGAGAATTCCACAAATTCACAACTATCTGGGTGAAAACGTTTTTCCTCATCTCCGTTCTAAATAGCCTACCCCTTATTCTTAAATTGTGGCCCCTGGTTCTGGAAATCCCCAACATCGGGAAATTGTTTCCTGCATTTAGTGTTTCAAATCCCTTAATAACTTTATATGTTTCTATAAGATGCCCGCTCATCCTTCTAAATTCCAGTCAATACAAGCCCAGTCGTTCCATTCTTTCATCATATGACAGTCCCGGAATCCCAGAATCAACCTTGTGAACCTACGCTGCACTCCCTCAATAGCAAGATTGTCCTTCCTCAAATTAGGAGATCAAAACTGCACACAATACTCCAGGTGTGGTCTCACCAGGGCCCTGTACAGCTGCAGAAGGACCTCTTTGCTCCTATATTCAAATCCTCTCGTTATGAAGGCTAACATGCCATTAGCTTTCTTCACTGCCTGCTGTACCTGAATACTTACTTTCAGTGACTGATGTACAAGGACACCTAGGTCTCATTGCACTTCCCCTTTTCCTAATCTGACACCATTCATATAGTAATCTGCCTTCTTGTTCTTGCCACCAAAGTGGTTAACCTCACATTTATCCACATTATACTGCATCTGCCCACTCACCCAACCTATCCTCTTCACAGTTCACACTGCCACCCAGCTTTGTGTCCTGTGCAAATTTGCTAATGTCACTTTTAATTCCTTCATCTAAATCATTAATATATATTGTAAATAGCTGCGGTCCCAGCACCGAGCCCTACAGCACCCCACCAGTCACTACGTGTCATTCTGAAGGGGACCCGTTAATTCCTACTCCTTGTTTTTGGTCATAATATTGAAACAAAGAACTGCAGATGCTTGTTAATAAGGACACAATTTGCTGGAGTAACTCATCAGGTCAGGCAGCATCTCTGGAGAACATGGTTAGGTGACACTTCAGGTTGAGACACTTTTTTAGAGACTGCGCTATTGACCTGTTTGGATAGCATGCAAAACAAAGCTTTTCACTGTACCTCGGTACATGTGACAATAATAAACCTAAACTAACAGCCTGTAATTAGTATCTCTCATGGTGAAGAAACGACTTACATAGTGATAATTGAATGCAGCACACTAAATTTGATGGTGCAGGTGGCTTTCTTTAACCGTATTTAAGTCATTTATAAATATACTGAATAAACAGATGAATTAGCATACCTCAAGATCCTCAGAAATGCTTGATTGAGATTAAGACCTACTGTAATTCTGTAATATGTTTACCTTTATCAGAATATCAAATGGCATGTTTTATCTCAAAAGCAATGACACCCTTTGGAATTTGAAGCCCATGTGATTTTATTCACATTGAGCGAAAAATTAATTTGGGTGTAACACTTCCTTAGACGCAATTAAAATATGAACGTATTGAATGAATGTTACTGCAAAATCTATCATTCACATTTACTTCCAAGTATTTTCTAACTTCAGCTTAGAAAAGCTCTGGATGAGACCACATCCAAATCTGCAGATCTTTCACGGGCTAATAGAGAATTGCGACTGAAAGTTACTGAATTTGAGAAGAGCATAATGTGTTTGAAGGCAAAGATCAAAGATCAGAAAACACAGCTGAAACACTATCTGGAGACCAAAAAAACTGCTGCTCAAAATACAGAAAGAATCAAGGTATGTTTCATGATATTTGTTATTATGTGTGAACTTATTTAAAAACACTAGGTTATTGCATTTTGGGGTCTCTCAAAAATATTCTCATTTCAAATAGTAAAGACGTCAGTTCAGTAAACAAAGGCACTATTCTAAGGTCAGAAACCTATAATATTTTTCAATGTATTCATTTTTTTTAATTTGCAATTGCTGACAGGGCTGGCCTGTATTGCCCTTCCCTCATTGCCCTGATATGTGGTGGTGGTGGTGGTGGTGATCTATCTTGAACCACTGCAGGCTTCTTGTGAAGATGCTCTCACAGTGCTATTGAAAACTCAATCTCCCCATCTCACAGCACCTTGCCACACAACCTCTTCTCATCATCCAGCGACAAAAGTACTCTTTTCAGTTGAAGCAGGCTTTAGTGCAGATGGGCAAATGTTGGCATTGTGGCCAGTAGAACTTTGGAATAAACAATTCTAAAGAGATAAGGAGAGGATCTTGGCTGCAAATGAGCTCGGGCAAGGGTGAATGTGAATGATATTGCAGAGGTGGAAATAGTCTTTCTGGAGTTATTAGTAGACTGGTAATTTTAAATTCCTATGGGACATTTGTCTTTGACCTAAAACAGTGGGCAAGGAAAGGATCAGTTGTAGTGTGATCGAAGGTGGGTCCTTTGCTCAATGGTTATTATAGTCCTGAGGAGCCAGGCATTACTTTAGTTTGACACCTTATCTGATAAACAGCATCTTAGTCAAAACAGTGTTGGTAAACTCCAAAACATCTTGTTTCTCATCCGTTGCTCTCTCTGCCACACACACCACAACATCCATTGCTTATCGTAGAATTTCCATCTTGCTGCTTCACCAAGCAATGGACACAGTACCCATTCGACAAAATATTAGAGTCACATACAGCACGGAAACAGGCCCTTAGGCCTAATTTGTCCAAGCGACCAAGATGCCCCATCTAATACAGTCCCATTTGCCCGCATTTGGCCCATATACCTCTAAATCTTATGCTATCATGTTAGATTTGAGGCTGCTAGCCACTTTATTTTTATATTACCACAGAGACTACACCAAAAGCAATCTGACACAGGATCTGTGGGAAGCTTCTCCAATATAAAATGGGGGATCTCCACTGGATCGAACTCTGCCATTAGACTTCATTGGCTGACAGTTTGTTTGGTAAATGCAGAAATGATTTTAATGGATAATCATATATAATGCAAAACTCTGATCTTGGATGTTTACTTGTGAGGATGTTTGGTTGTTTACTTGAACTTTTTCTTTGATTCACATCTCCTCGAAAACCCGACGCGATAACGGTGATTTTTTTACATATTCCGGTAGAGATTTACCTCATGATTTCAAAAATCCCCACATCTGTACATTTGATTCATTATTTCCTGAGTTTTTTACTAAAATCGATCACCAATCTGACATATTTTTTTAATCTAACGTGCTGAAGCGAACTGGATGACGTCACAATGCCTTTGCTCCTCGCGGCAAGCTGCGCAGAATTTTCAACGGGCAGGAGCACTGTTTTCCACGAGTTACGTGGCCCAGCGACCCTTCCCCCCATCCCCCCCCCGGCTCTGGATTTAAGCTGTTGAACACGTGATCAAGTCGTGCTGCGAGTTCAAGTTCAACAACATGGCGGCGGCCGCGGTCGTTAACGCAGCCTGGCCGCGGGGAAGCGCAGTGGAAAAGTGGCCGTGGCGCCCGTCACAGGGGACAACCTTCTCTCCGTCTCCCCCGCCCGCTCGTCTGTCACGCTGGTGAGTGGCCTTACCCTCGCGGAAGCCACGATCGGCCGGCCCTCCGCTGCTTTTCACCGTCCTCAGATCGCTCCGGGCCTTGCTCTGAACCATGCTGGCCGCAACCCAGCTCGGGCCCCGCACCTGGTGGGGAGGCCACCTCGACTACCTGGGTAGGTGCTGCCTCTACCCCCTCCCCCTCCCTCTCTACCACCTCCCTGGGGCAGAGAAAGAGAGAGAGAGGGTGGGGGAGAGAGAGGGGCGGTGGAAGGAGGGGAGGTGGAGAGGGGGGGAGGAGAGGTGGGCAGAGAGGTGGGCAGAGAGGGGGGGAGGGGGGGAGGAGGGGGGGAGGAGGGGGGGAGGAGGGGGGAGAGGAGAGGAGAGGGGGAGAGGGAGGAGGAGAGGGGGATGAGAGGGGGGGAAGGGGGCCCTCCCTCTCTGCCCCCTTCCTCTCTGCCTCCCTCCTCTCTGCCCCCACTGCCTCCCCTCCCTCTCTGCCCCCCTTCCTCTCTGCCCCCCTTCCTCTCTGCCTCCCTTTCCTCCCTGCTCTCCCCTTCCTCTCTGCCCCTCCCTCCCTCTCTGCCCCCTCATCCCTCTCTAGGGAGTGGTGAATATTGGGACCTATGGGTGAGTGGTGGAGTATTGCATTCGGGAACCAGCCCTCCCCTGTGACGTCGCGCCCCCCCCCACCCCTCAATCTCTACTCCCCTCCCTCTGCACCCCACCCCCCTCTCTAGCCGCGCCTGCGCAGTTGGGGGGTTATGCGTGAGTGAACAGTGCGGGGGATGGGGGAAAAAGGAGTGAATGAATAATATTAATATAATATCAAGGGGGGCGGGGGTTAGTGTGTGTGTCTGACGCCGAAGGCCGCACCCCCCGCAACCGCTCGTTGAGGGGACGGTATCCAACGGGTCCCCATTGGTCTAGTATTTCCTAAAATTACTGTCAGTCTTTGCCAATTTACTGGGGTTTTTTTTTACTGTGGATGTCATATTACTTCCTGAATCCTGAGGTAAGTAAAGTGAATTTAT
Organism: Malacoraja senta; assembly: GCA_038087875.1. Lineage (NCBI taxonomy): Eukaryota > Metazoa > Chordata > Chondrichthyes > Rajiformes > Rajidae > Malacoraja > Malacoraja senta. The sequence goes on from CM075984.1 coordinate 52,201,973, forward strand.
AAATGTGCCACATTGTCACACATTTCCAATTAGTTGCTCTATCGATTATGTATTTTGTTTGAGTAAATAAGGTACCGTTTTTCTTAATTATTATAAAATACAATCAAACTGGAGTGCCCAATGTTCAGATTTGATTGAAAGGTTAACCTGAACTGATTGCTTCATTTTATAATTATTTCATTATCTCATTTTATTATATACTATTATTCAACAATGATCCCCTAAAAGAAAAAGACTGATTGTCAGTTGACTGTTCTAACAAGCTGTATTTTTTGCTCAGGAGTTTGAAGCTGACTTGAAGCAGGTGGAGATAATAAAAGACCAGTATCAGAAAAAGAACAATGAGCAGGTATTTAAATATTAGGAGCATTATTTATCTGTATTAGGTTATCGTTAATGTCTTATCATTTACTAAACTCTTGAGAATAAATATTTCTCCTGTCTGTGTGGGTATAAACAAAGAATCAAGAAATGCTCAAAAGGACCTTTAAAGATCCAGCATCTTAACCTTTTTCCGAACCCCTTTACGTGTGACTGCAAGAGCTCATCCATTTTTCTACTCATATGTCTGGTATATTAGCAGATGGACCGTGACTGCTAACTGTTTATTTTCCTCCTCCAGAATTTTCTGCACTCACACTGTGATATCCGAACCTTTGGTACCAGGAAGGCCATGTACCATCCTAGAATGACCTCACTGGCAGGCAAAGTTCTTAATATAACAATCATGAATAGAATTATCAAATCTCTTGCACATGAGTGATTGATTAGAGGAACCCAGCAAGGATTTATTAAAGATAACATGCATTATTAACCTGACAATAATTGTAGGAACATTCAACTGGTTAGAGAGCAAGTATTTGTGATGTTGATAGACACAAAATGCTGGAGTAACTCAGTGGGACAGGCAGCATCTCTGGAGATAAGGACCTTTTGGGTCGAGACCCTTCTCAGACTGATGTCGGGGGATTGGGCGGCACAGAGATAAAATGTAGTCGGTGTCAGTAAGACTGGTAGGAGAACTGGGAAGGGGGAGTGGATGGAGAGAGGATGGAGAGAGGGGGAAAGCAAGGGCTACTTGAAGTTAGAGAAGTCAATGTTCATACCGCTGGGGTGCAAGCTACCCGAACAAAATATGAGGTGCTGTTCCTCCAATTTAAGCTGGGCCTCACTCTGACAATGGAGGAGGCCCAGGACAGAAAGGTCAGTGTTGGAATGGGAGGGGGAGTTAAAGTGTTTAGAAACCGGGAGATCAGGTAGGTTTAGGTGGACCGAGCGGAGGTGTTCAGCGAAACGATCGGCAAGTCTGCGCTTGGTCTCGCCGATATACAGGAATCCACCCCTGGAACAGCGGATACAGTAGATGAGGTTGGAGGAGGTGCAAGTGAACCTCTGCCTCACTTGAAAAGACTGTTGGGGTCCTTGAACGGAGTCGAGGGGGGAGGTATAGGGACAGGTGTTGCATGATGGCAGCCTCTGCCTACAGTCTGTCTGTTTTTCCATCTTTTTCTTATTTTTAGTCTGTTTAAAAGTATGTTTTGGAGGATTTTTTTTAGTATTTTAATGTGGGGGAGGTGGGTAGGGTAAGAGGGAGACCGTTTCCCAGTCACTTCCTGGCGACGATGTGACTATTCTCCGAGTCGCGTCCTCGCCCCCCCCCCCCCACGCGGCCTACCAACTGGATTGGCGCGGCCTTTCCTGCCGGAGGCTCGACCAGAGCTTCAGCGGCAGCACAGCACTGGATTCACCACTGAGCGGGCGATGCCTTACCTGGATCGCCGTTTGAAGCTCCGGAGTGTGGGGACTGCTGCTTCAACATCGTGGAGCTGTGGTTTGCGGAGCTCCCAGCCGCGGGCGGCGCTGACTTCAACATCGCGGAGTCCTGGGATCCTTTTGCCGAGGGCTGCCAGCGTGAATCTCCGCCCAGCTCGGCCTGTGGACTTCGGTGGCCGCGGTCTCCGGTAAGAAGTGGCGGATTCAGAAGTCCAAGCCGCTGAGGGTGTTCTTCCGTTCGACGTCAGAGTTCCATCATCCCGGCGAGAGGGCCTGAACATCGGGCCACCGTTGCGGCGACTGCGGGGCGCTCGGGAGGCCCCGACCATGGGTGAAGATCAAAGAACTTCAAAGAGGAGGATGACTGAACTTTGGTACCTTCCCTCACAGTGGGAAACTTTGATTCCGCTGTGTGGGGATGTTTATGTTAAAGACTATCGTGTTCTGTGTTCTTTTTTTTATTCGTATGGCTGTATGGTGACCCCAAATTTCACTGTACCAATTGGTGCATGTCACAATAAATGTCTCTTGAATCTTGAATCTTGAATCTCCTGCTGTTGCAGGGGAAAGTACCTGGGGAGTGGGTGGTTTGGGAGGGAAGGGAAGAGTTGACCAGGGAGTTGTGGAGGGAACGGTCTCTGTGAAAGCTGAAAGGGGTGGAGATGGGAAGATGTGGTTAGTAGTGGGATCCTGTTTGAGGTGGCGAAAATGTCGGAGGATTATGTGATGTATGCGACGGCTGGTGGGGTGGAAGGTGAGGACAAGGGGGACTCTGTCTTTGTTACGAATGGGGGGAGGAGGAGCAAGAGCAGAGCTGCGGGATATCGAAGAAACCATAGTGAGAGCCTCATCTATAATGGAAGAGGGGAACCCCCGTTCCCTCAAGAATGAGAACATCTCCGATGACCTGGTATGGAACACCTCATCCAGGGCGCAGATGCGACGTGGACGGAGGAATTGGAAGTGGGGGATAGAGTCTTTACAGAGGAAGCAGGTTGGGAAGAAGTGTAGTCTAGATAGCTATGGGAGTCAGAGGGTGTGTAATAGATGTTTGTAATAGATTTGTGTTGTGGACATTGGATTCAAAGGCAGAGATATTGTTCATATGTACGCTCTGTCCTAGATATTGTCAAGCTGCTTGGGTTCTTTTGTAGTTGCTCACAAGCAGGAAAGTGTTGACTGTTCCACCACAACTCTCCATTTCAGCCTTGTAGATGATAGATAATCTTCTAATTTTTTCAGTTTTCCTGACTGAATATTTTTACAATTCTGTCTGTCTTTTACATTCTGTTTTACTATGGGTATTTTTCTCCTGCAGTCTCAAATGATTCTAACGTTTAGGAAAGAGATGCAGATATTACAAGAGGAACTTCAGAATGTGGCAAAAAGTCAAAATGAAGCATCATCGCTCTACAGACAACAAGAAATTCAGCTAAAGAAAGAACGCAAGCTCAGTCTAGAGCTGAGGAATAAATGTCAGGTGGGTGTCTCCTTTTTCCAAATTTTTATTTAAAAAATACTCGTACAGCAAGAAATAGTTTGGTCAAATTCAGTATTTGGACTAATATATTACTACATTTCTACAATGAGTAACTTGAAGATGAAAGTAAATAGGGTAGGATGGTTTGGAAAGATTCAGTTGAGTATGATTTAGAGCAAATTTCAGCAGTCCCCAGTCTCATTTGTACACTATTTGCAATTTTGGTGAAAAGGAGTGGCCACTTCTTGGTGCCCACGGCAAGTATGACATAATTTCCATGCAGGCCTCTGGATCGAAGACTCAGCACTTTCATGAAGTCAAGGCAAAGCTAGTGCAAACTGGAGATCTTGGAGCAATAATGCAGCTCAGACTACATCAATCTGTACCATGTTCCCGATGTTGGGGGAGTCCAGAACCAGGGGCCACAGTTTAAGAATAAGGAGTAAGCCATTTAGAACGGAGACGAGGAAACACTTTTTCTCACAGAGAGTGGTGAGTCTATGGAATTCTCTGCCTCAGAGGGCGGTGGAGGCAGGTTCTATGGATGCTTTCAAGAGAGAGCTAGATAGGGCTCTTAAAAATAGCGGAATCGGGATATGGGGAGAAGGCAGGAATGGAGTACTGATTGGGGATGATCAGCCATGATCACATTGAATGGCGGTGTGGCTCGAAGGGCTAAATGGCCTACTCCTGCACCTATTGTCTATTGTCTATAAATGGAGAATTGCCTTGCTAGAGACTGCTTGCAGAAATGATTTACCAACATTATCTTGTATATTTTTGTGAGAAACTATCATGAGGCTAGAAATAATATCTTTCTGGCCCCACAAAAGTCACTATCACTCGCTGTCAGTGACTGGATTTGCCCTACCTTCCTATTAGTGTTGCACTCTCAGTCGAGCCATTTGTGAACTACCAGGTTCAGTGAGATATTCGGTTTACATTAATTGAGCTAGTAAGCTAAGGAGTCTTAAAGCTGAAAACTGTTTGGTTAAGATTCTGTCATTAATGCTTTGAGCTCAAAGTTAAATACTTCCTGCCGTGTCTTTCTGATTCTGTGGTAGTAACCTTATATGAACTAGTTTAGAAAAGTATCAACAGGTTTCCTGATTTTTCTGCATATGGCTCTATTTATTAATCTCATAACTAGATGAATAACAAGTTCCTTATAATCGATGCTGCAATTTGATTGCAAAATATTGTCAAATACATGAGATCTTTCAGATCTTCAATGCCGAAAGGCTGAAATAACCATTTTGACCCAAAATGTCACCTATCTATGTTCTCCAGAGATGGTCTGACCCGCTGAGTTACTTCATCACTTTATGTCCTTTTGTGAAACCAGCATTTGCAGTCCTTGTTTCTACAATAATCTCACCGATTTTGATTCAAGAGATTAGTATTGGCATGCTTTTGCTAAATTATTTTACATAGGACAATTATAAAAACCACAAAATATTTATTTTTGTTTCTAGGGTCTTGAGGAGAAGGTAAAACATCTACAAAATTGCACAGAAGAAACTGAGCACAAGCTAAAGGAAGCAAGTTTGGAATCGCAACAGGTGGGAGGATGTGAACTGTGACATAGTTTGTTTTGTATCCTTTGTGTTCTACAAAACCATCTCGTCAACCTAATTAACATTGTTTTATAGTTTTGCAAATTAGCCTAAGGCCTGGAATCAGCATATGAATCTGAACTACCGCAGGGGAGTGCTGAATCCCTGCCAAGTGCTAAAGGATTTCCATTACATGTGTATGGAAATCCCAAGACTGCTGTCAGGTTCACAGAGTACTCCTGGTGAATGTTAATGGTTTCACAATTATCACCACTGTAACATTTTGGCCATGGTTTCTCTCTTATCAAGTTGCATTCAAAATCAGAGTGTTTAACCCTGTATGTTTGGTGTTGCAATAACATTTCCGAGTGATATTACTGATTTGTTTAAACTTTAACCAATATTTAATATGTAAAATATTTTATATTGCTCAAATTGGAATTCTCTTTAAGTGATAGCTTAATCAATAAATCCTGGAACTAAGGAGTTTCGATTTTGAATGTGAGTGGAAGCCTTAACAATTGGAGACAGCAAAATAGAATATTTATTTACAAACACTAAAACCTGTTCCCAACACATTGAAGGCCTTTTTTACATGACTATCAAAGATTATTTTTATATTTAGCTTTCCTATTTTTCAGTAGCTCTTATGGCTCAAAAAACTTTAATTATTTCCAAATATTAAACATATAAATGTAAATTGCTTAACCATTTCTATTGCTGAGTAACATTGATTCGGCCCGAAACGTTACCTATTTCCTTCGCTCCATAGATGCTGCTGCACCCGCTGAGTTTCTCCAGCATTTTTGTGTACCATTGATTACAGACTGCTGTACTAAAGACATCTCTTAAATCAAGCTTTAATTGCATTAATTTGTGACATATTCTATTTTACCAAATGTTTTTATATTCATTTATGGGACATGAACAACACTAGTTAGGCTAGCATATCTTGATCATCTCTAATTGTCATTGGGAAAGTGTAGTGAGTTGCTTTCATGAACCATTGAAATCCTTCTGATAGCCCCCCCCCCCCCCCCCCCTCCCCTCTGGTTTATTCAATTATAAATTTCCAGGATTTAGATCCAGCAACCTTGAAGAAATGTCAATTTATTTCCAAGTTAATAGACAATAAACAATAAGTGCAGGAGTAGGCCATTCGGCCCTTCGAGCCAGCACCACCATTCAATGTGATCATGGCTGATCATCCCCAATCAGTACCCCGTTCCTGCCTTCTCCCCATATCCCCTGACTCCGCTATTTTTAAGAGCCCTATCTAGCTCTCTCTTGAAAGCATCCAGAGAACCGAGGCAGAGAATTCCACAGACTTACCGCTCTCTGTGAGAAAAAGTGTTTCCTCGTCTCCATTCAAAATGGCTTACTCCTTATTCTTAAAATGGTACATGACAATGATATTCCCTTTCATTATCTAATGGTCATGGCTTTTGGTGGTGCTTAGATAAGCTCACATGAGTAACAAGAGTGCACAATGGTACAAAACAACCATGGTACACTGTTGGGCATGCAATGAGTCTTTAGATGTGCACCTGAATTAAGCTATGTCCTTATTGTGTAGTGATATTTGACATAGTGTTGTGATATTTTCAGATCAGTACTAACTTGGAGGAAGCACATAAATGGTTCAAGTCCAAGTTTGACAGACTCCAAACAGAACTGATAAAAACACGTGGAATAGATATATCAAAAGAAGAATTGTGCAATGGTGAAAATTTCAAGAAGACGAGCAGGGAACTATGTTTGAGCTCAAGACAAAAGTCAAAGGTTAGTCTCACCTTTATAAGTTTTTCCATAAGTTTTGAATTAAACTTTAGAGATGAGAGAAACAATTATAATTTGTGGATGAATATCAATTACACTTTAAAATGACAGAAAATGGAGTTCCAACGCAATAAGTACAATGTTTGCCTCTAAATTATTTATCAATAATTGTGGCCTGTTCCCACGCTGTAACTCTAAACTAACAAACCACTATGCGTAGAGATATATAGGTGATGAGCACATTAGGTTTATTAACACATTACATCTAGTAGAAAGGAGAAATCCTTCACAAGGATGATAGCCTGTTCTGCAGAGGGTGACAGCTTCTGTCACTGTGTTCTGTTGAGTGTAGATTCTCTTCCTTCTGGCTGTGTTGATCTCTCTCACTTCAACTTCATTGTTTTATTCAGTTTGCTTCTGATCTTATATGGTAATGAAAGGTCTCCTGAGCTATCCCGCCTCTTTGCATTTCAATAACAGATTCTCAAGTAATATACTTGTTTCTTCTTTTTTAGATGAAGGTGTTCCTTATCATTACTGTTGCTTCTCCAGCAGTTTGAACAACCCTTTAATGAAACACTCTCACATTGTGATACAACATATTTTTCTTGAGTTTCTCCTTACCATCCTGAATGCTTTTCCACTTTGAGCAGTCACGGGTCAGGGACTCCCAAGAGTTGGTGAGAATATTGTATTTTTTAAAGGTGGCTCTGAGAACCAAAGTTTGTTTGCTAAGAACATCCTTGAATCTTTTCCTTTCCCCCTCTGAGAGACTCTGCCTATGGCAAGGGCTTAAAATAGTCTGTTTTCGACTGTCCAAAGGAGATGACTGAGTGAAATTAGAAAGTCAATGGTGAGGATATTGACCTCTGCTGGATTTGAAGCCGTGAGCTTCTAACGGGACATTGCCCAACTGACCTAAGGCTGTGTTGTTGCACAGAATGTGTTGGCAAATTTTGTCATTAATGTCAACATTTGCCTTGAAATGGCTCTTGAGATATAGAAAGTAGTCTACATTTTCCAGGGTGTCTTGGTATACCTTTGCCATCATGGGTCTCACAAGCCTTTTTAATATAAACATCCCAATTATTCCTGCTGCTTTCAAAAGAAACATTTGCAATCATAAAGTGTCTCATGATATGTCAAATGTTTAAGAAGGAACTGCAGATGCTGTAAAAATCGAAGGTAGATAAAAATGCTGGAGAAACTCAGCGGGTGAGGCAGTATCTATGGAGCGAAGGAAAAGGTGACGTTTCGGGTCGAGACCCTTCTTCAGACTCAAGAAGGGTCTCGACCCGAAACATCATCTATTCCTTCGCTCCATAGATGCTGCCTCACCCGCTGAGTTTCTCCAGCATTTTTATCTACCTCATGATATGTCAAAATACTTTTCCAAGTACTTTTGAAAAATAATCACTATTTGAAGCTGGGCAGCCAATTTACATAGAGTAATGTTCTACACATAACAATGTGTAGAACATTACCAGTTAATTTTTTTGGGGGGGTCATTTCAGTTGCGAGTTAAATATTATCCAGGATACTGGAAGCAATCCCCCATCCCCCTTCAGAAGAGTTGCACAATTATTGACGTTAGAAAGCCAAGATGCATATGAACTATTCGTAGGAATTGGATCAAATTAATACTTGAACTGTGCATTAAACCAGAAGAAAGGTTTTCTCATATTTAAATTTCCATCTTTCAGAACATTACACAAGATGTGTACTTCAGTTCACTTTATTTTCTTCATCAACGCCTAACTTCTTGAATAAGGAATGGCATGATAAAGCTATTGTGATTAATTGATTCTGTATCATCCTTTGGGCAAAGTTTAACACTGCACTTCAAAAGGAAGAAAAGGCTACATTTTCTAAAGGGCAGGGAGATTTCAACAGTTTCCAAGTCAATCCAATGTCAATCGTTGGAAAACTAAACAGGAATTCAAATATGTCTCCAGAAAAATATCAATCTGATTTGCTAAGGTGATCAAACTGATGAAAGAAGCCAAATGAAAAGCTGTCTGAGCCGTTTCCATCTTCATGAACATATAACCGTGAAGATGTCATAACACCTGCCTTTATTTTGACACTGAATTGGACAGTGAATTGGATAAACAGTTTGAAGCAGCAGTGAAAAAAAGATTTAGAATCTATTTATATATTGCCAGAAGTCTATTTTCCTTGACTCTAAATTAGCATATTGCATGATTTATTTCAAAATGCAGAAAACTGCAGACAAAAATGCCAGAAATACTTAATGGTCAGGCAGTGTGGAAGGAACCAGACAACTTTTCAAGAGTCAACAGTGTTTCATTCTCTTATGTCCCAAAGCAGTCGTGTTTTGCTTTGTGACTGACACCTTTTTAGTACAGACTATAACAACTTTTACAACCTCTCCATTCCAGCAGCAATATTAAAACTCAAAGGTACATCGGGAATGCCTTGAAGTAGTCTTATACACTTAAAATATGTTTCTGCTTATTTTAAAAAGGCTACCGCTTGTCCAGCAGGTGCCAGGCAGGCCATGCGGCACAGGACATCCTCCACCTCTCCAGAACGAGACGATTTGACCTGACTTTACGAAATACAATGTTCGGAATTTCAACCTCTTCCTGCAAGGAGGTGCACCAGAGCTCTTCAAAATTAGCATACAAGTACAGATTGCCAATAACACTGGATAACTTTTCAGTAGGTCGTATTTTTAGCAGCACCACATAAAACAATGCATACCAGGATAATCAACAACTGATTACTCAAACAGACTACAATGTTATTATTATTGTTAACCCTGATATGTTGATAGCCTGCGACAGCCAGATAGGGTCATTGTATCCTTTTCTATGACCATGCAGTATAAACCTGGCACATCGGGTGATAACAGTGAGCCATCGTCTCAAACTGACTGCACCTCTGCAAGCATGTAGCATAGCTGACTTTATAGAATGGTTCTCTTCTCACAAGAGTCTCAAAAACCTTGACTTCAGCAGCCACAACAAAAATTATCCATCAATTTATAGTGCTGTATCTCTTCAGATTTATGCCAGCACTTAAATTTATCTTTCCCTTCATTTTAATGTATTGTTCCATTGATTTTGAAAAGCTGTTAATCGGTTAAGATGCCTTCTAAACGATTACTACAGTGCATATTCGTTTTTATGCAGCCACTTTCCCTTTTATTATTACTTCAAATGTTGCGTAATGCAGTCTTTTCACCAATTAGTGGTCTACTATTTAGCCAAGTCCCTACTCACAGATGAAGTTGTACCAACTCAAAAACCAAGAAAACAATTGGGTATAAGTTGCACACTTTCATTTCAGGTGGTCTAAAAATGTAAATTACTATTCAGGTAGTAATAAAATGAAAAATGGAGAATGTAGCTTTTGATTGTTGCTGTATATCATCAGCAAATTTTCGAAGAACTGTTGTGAGTGGAGTGTGTTCGCAGAACATGCAATTTCAATCAAAATTGTGCATTGACTTCTTAAAATTATATATAATACTTAATATTACATTTGTCAGTGAGAATATATTACAAATTAATTTATTTGAAAGTAATTATTTAAAATAGTGTAAAATATCAAATATTCACAATCTATTTACAGATCAGACCCCCTTTCAGTTAGATTAAATCATAGTGTTTTCTTCCAATTTAGCTGAAGTATTTGAATTTCTGGCAGATAGTTATACAAATATGTAATGTTGTACTAGTGGTGTTGCTGCATCAATCTAGTAAATTGACATGTTGTTCCAGTCTATATGTCATATATCTCATTTTGTTTGTTAAAGCATAAATGATAAATATTTTTTTTAATGTAAATTCAATGTAGAGTAAATCATGATTTTTATATACATTTTATAAAAACACTGGATTCATTAAAATGTCATTGTCTTAATTTGATGACTAATATTTCTGTGAATTATTTAGTTAACTTGCAATGAAACAATTCTTGGCTATAATTTATTGAATTAAATTTATATTTAAGCATCTTTACAATATTGATGTGAAATGATTAATGTGGAAAATCTTCAATAAATAGTCACACATGAATAATATATTTTTCAATTATTAATTGAGTGAACTACTCTGCTCCTTCAGGATCATTTTCAAGAATACCTCAAAATTCTAGCATGTGCAGTCTCCTGTGCCTCTGTCTAGATGAATGTAAATGGCAGCTTGATGGTTGATGTGGATTTGGTGTCTGATGGCCTGTTTCCATGCTGTACGACTATGATCTTCGATAGCCAGAAAGGAACAACTTTTGAAACTTGGTAGAATCTATATATATTTAAAATTAGACTTTAGAAGACCCTGAACCTTGCTAAAATGTAGCTTAGCGTAGTGTCTCACACTGAGTATATCATCAGAATCATGTATAGAATCAAACTAACCCTGCCTGCCATAGCCCTCTATGGACATATTTGATGTGTCTTTAAAGATTCTGCAACTTTATACTGGTTAGTGCCAGCTGCATATTGCAATAGCTGTACATGGAACACTAGATGGTTGATCTACACTAGGCTTCAGAAGCAATGGGCATGCGATAAATACACATCAGGATGTCCATTATCTTTGAGTTGCTGCTCACATTTGACCCATCTTATCCATCGTGAATCTGGATAATAGACATAATGGTGAGAAAGCAGATATTTTGAATTACTACATAAAAAAACAATAATATGAAACAAGATTCTTAAATAACTGGTCTTCAAACCACTTTTTTTCCCATCAAGGTTATTTTTTATTTCCCTAGCATACTTTAAAGTGCACTCACATTGTATATATCCATATTGCAGTGGAACAAAAATAAAATGTTTAGATTGTAATACAATAACACAGAGGTTATGTCCAAAGTCAAATGGAAAAGCTTTTAATCATGGAGGGGGGAAGAGTGCATTGCATTTTATCTATTATCTAGCCATATTCCCCCTAACGGTCAATAAGTTGACTTCTGCCATTGATTTTATAAATTAAAACATTATGAATGCCCTTTTCTTAAACAATCGTTTTTATGCACAGTCTAAAAAACTTGAATGGTGGATTTGCTGATTTATCTGATCCATTTATTTTGAAAGAAGGAGCTGTCTCACTATTCTCAAGTCAATATTTAATCGCTTCTTTTTTCCCCCACAAGAAACATAAATTATATATTAATTTTCACTTTTGATGAATATCCACCATTTGGACTAGATTTCTCAGGTAAAGGAAAAACATTCACCTGACGTTAACATCAGCTCTTGAATTAACTGCAAATGTCATTACAAAATTATAGTCTGCCATTTCTGTAGCACGTCAAGTTCCAGTTGATTTAAAAAGTTAGTGATGTGCCAAATTTTGAACTTGTTATTTTCACACAGTTCTGGCAAATTACAATTGTACTTTTATTTTTCATTGATATTACTTTCTATCTAAGAATTGATAGCGATTCCCTTCTTCCTCACCCCATCAACTTCCTATGTACATATCAAACAATTATATATTTTTTGGTCATTACATCAAAATAATATATTGAATTCCATTGCTCCATGCAAGCTCCATGATTCTGAGTATTACCATCAGAGCCACTGGTTACACGTAAACAATACATCCAAGTTGACAATAAATTAGTACATATAGAGAGGAATGAATACTGTTGAAAAAGAATTTTAAATAGAAATTGTTCAGGCTAACATTTTTGATCCTCCACATCAATCTGACTTTATTTTTTATCATAAATTTTGAAATTATTGCCACTTACTTGACTGGTCAATTAATGATTACTAATGTTAACAATGCTATGTTCTCCAAATCTAAACTAAAGCTAAATGCACCTTAAAAAGGAAATATAAAAAAATAAGGTATAAGTGTTGGAAAGAACTGCAGATGCTGGTTTAAACCGAAGATAGATACATAAAGCTGAAGTAACTCAGCGGGACAGGCAGCATCTCTGGAGAGAAGGAACGGTCTGAAGAAGGGTCTCCACCCGAAACGTCACCCATACCTTCTCTCCAGAGTTGCTGCCTGTCCCACTGAGTTACTCCAGCTTTTTGTGTCTATCCATGGAATAAGTGTTAGCTGACTTCAGTGCATTACTACAGCAATAGCTATTTTACAGGAAGCCTAAATATTGAAGCAATAATCTGTTTGTTTCCATTTGTATTTTCAATTTAGTTTCTAAGATAATTCTCTTTTTTTAACAGCCACCATTTACCCAGTGAGGTACTCAGTTCAGGATTACACATCAGAATCTCTATCAAAAATAGGATTTAGAATTTTCACTCCTGAGCATGTCAAAAAACTCCTGAATCCATTCAAGCAACTGGTGAGGAAAAGATCAAGTTTGGCAATTCCAGAATAGCCCGAGTCTGGGATCACATGAAAAACAACTTTTACATTATCAGGAGAGTTTTAGAAACCCCACCCGATACTGAGCCATCACTTCAGGAGATGAGAGATCGTATTGATTGGGTAATGTTTAAATTTTCATGCTATTTTTAAACAGAGTGTTAACCTAAAACAAGTTAATCACAGGCATCTTTAGGCGGTAGGTTACATTGTTAATTTTCAATCAGCAATCAGATTAGACCTGTTCAATAAAAATAATTGCAACAATGGTTATGATTATTCCAGGTACAATTTGCAAATTAATTGTCTAAAAATGAGTTCCAAGGTGTAATCTACAAACTGGTTAATATGAAGGAATAATTGATTCATTTTCTGGTTAAGTTAAATATAAATTTGTTTTGCGGAATTACACACAAATGTAAATGTAAAAAAACAATTGAGTTGGTTATCCTTTCAATTTACAAAATGTACCATAGGTA